>JAJNAW010000021.1:3000000-3500000 GCA_021901955.1 Brassica balearica | reverse complement strand
CTGTGAGATGTTAAGTACCAGCAAGGCTGGGTTTAGGGAAGACCTAGGTTTACTCTCAGCTTTAAGGCTGTGCGACGACTGATCGGCTTTCGTTTTGCCTGTTAGTGATTTCTTCCTGACTCTTACTGATTAAAGTCTGCGACTTGGCACCGGCTTATGCGACTTGTGTAGTAAGAATCGAGCTATCTCCAAAGGAATGTTAAACCAAATTTTGGATTTCTTGTATAGCGCGCTATGGTATCCTTGTCAGATGTAAGAGGACCTTTTATTAAAAATCTGACTACGAATTTGTTTTAGTGAAACGTTTCTATGTTTACCCGTCGGGGCCAATCGACGGGTGTGTGTGTTTTTTTTTAAAGTCGCAGACGGACTGTTTTGACGGATGATATGAAATCGATATCTTTTGCGAAATTGCGACGTCTCGCGTTCCTTGAGGATGTGATTTTTGTTTTCCGAAGTGTTTATGTGTTACTGTGTTAAGTAAGCATTGAAAAATCAAGAGAAAGAATTTTATTGAAAAAGTTCCGAAAATATCGAATACATGTGCGGGTATTTTGAACTTTTGTGGGAGTATACTAGTATACGTATCCACTCCCCCCCCCCTCCCCTCCCCCCATTTTTGAAGAGGGGGATAGCTGAACTCGCCAGGTTCCAGCGAGCTGCCTACGTACCTCTTTCGAGGATCAAGCCATCTCATAGTTCTGTTTGTTGTTGCGGGTGTTTCTACTCTCCGAGTGTCAACGTCTCGACCGTACTAGCTAGGTCGGTGGTCTTTTTGGGAGTTGAGTTGTCCGCTTCTACAGCGATGGACCCGGGGACTTTGTCGTCTTCTTGAGTCGTTGCCAAATTGGACGATTCTGGATCATCCTTTCCCGATTTCTCGGGAATGTTTAGCGATTTTTCGCTCGCTTAGGGTTAGCCGCGGGGGTGTTCTAGTTTTTTCGTAGTTGGTGCTCGGCTAGGAAGCAAAGTCTCGACTGTTTCTAGCTTCCCAAGATTACTACAGTTCCAGTTGGAGTCGGGAATTTGATGCCAAGATGATATGTGGATGGTACTGTCTTCATGGTGTTTATCCAGGGGGTTCCAATAATCACGTTGTAAATGGCCGGGTTATCGACTACTGCAAACTCGACGATTTTTGTAACTTCCTTAGCCATGACCGGGAGTTTGATCCTCCCGAGGGTCATAGAGGTGACGCCCGAGAATCCAGTCAGAGGTCTCGGCTCCGGGATGACTTCTCCAAGCGGGATATCCATCCTATGGAGGGTGTCGCGGAACATGATGTTGACCGTACTTCCTGTATCGACAAGGATGCGGCCGACTTCGAGATCTTGGATTACCAAATCGATGACTAGAGGATCGTAATGAGGCTTGTCGATTCCGATGGTTTCTTGTTCCTCGAAAACGATCGTGTGGTTGGGGACGTCATTTTTCAGAAGCCAGTTGGAACTGGTCTCGGCTTTTTGCCCGTAAGCTTTGATCGACGAGACCGAGTCTTGGTAGAACTGCGATCCTCCGATGATCATGTTTATTCTTTGGCGATTGTTATTGTTTCCTTGATCGTCCTGTCTCCTTCCGCGCTTTTCGCTCGACTGATTTTCAGGTGCACTGTTCTCGGGAGCGGCCTTATCAGTCTTCGGCGGGCGATCGGAATCCAGGACCAGGTCTTTTATGCTCGTGACCTTTGCTAGTTCGCTGGCGAGGAGATTTGCAGCGAGCCTGGCACCAAGGACCTTGCAGTTGGTGGTGGAGTGACTTCTGACCTGATGGAACTCGCAGTAGGAATTATCCTTGTACTGGTTCCTGGTCCAAGTGTTTCCGGAGGTTTAACCCTGTCCGGAATTGACGGCGTAGTTATGTTCGCCTTGGACGTCTTCCCCCTCGTGGTGGACGTACTTGTCGTTACAGGAGGATTTCTTCTTGTCGGATGGTTTCTGCGGCCCGTGCTTTTGCGCTTGGACTTTCATCTCTTCTTCCATGATGATGAAGTCTTTGGCCTTATGGAGGGTATCCTGGATCGTCCGCGGTCTTTCCAGAGATATCCACTTTCAGAACTTTGACCTGTACCAGAGGGTTTTTCTTAGGGCGTCTATTGCGACTTTGTCGCTGATTCCCGTTACCTTGGAGATCACCAGTTTGAATCTTCTCATGAAGTCGCGGAGTGGCTAGTCTTCTTTTTGAGCTAAACTCCATAAATCCACGTCGGAAGTTTCTCTATCCATGAACATGGAGAATTGTTTGAGAAATGCCGAGGCTAGCTGGCGGAAACTTCCGATGGAGTTTCTGTCGAGATGAGAAAACCACTCAAGCGCGGCGCCTCTGAGATTTTCTACGAAAAGGAGGCAGTAACCGGCGTCTCGTTCTCGTTCCGGGAGTTTACACCTTCCCATCGCAATCTGGAAAGACTGCAGATGTGCTTTTGGAACAGCGGTACCGTCGTAGACGGGAATTTTTATCTTCCCGGGGTCTGAGACCTCTGCTTCCGTGATCCGGGCGGTGAACGGAGTTTTTCGTGCTTCCTCGAGAAGTATGTCGATCTCGGGAGCGGTACTGGTTGCGTGGTGAATTTGCGATTTTACCGCCTTCACCTCGGCTGCAGTTTTTGCGATGTCCTCGCGTAAATTGTGGATTTCGTCATCGCCACCTGCGCTCTTCCGAGCTTGTTGATATACCATGATTTTCACCCGTTTTTATACATGGTATATAAAGGTTTTAAGATGTATTAATCATGTTTTAGAGTCTTTTCAAAGCAAATACAGGTTTATTCACCTGATGGAAGGAAATGATACTTTTGGGACGTTTTGAAATGCTTTTACGCAAGGAAAATCGATCGACGCTTGAAGAGCAATATCGGTCGATCATAATCACTTACTATCGATCGACATACATATATGTGCATCAATCGATACGCAGTCACACGGATGAAATCGCAAATTAAAAGATTTCATTTCCCAGAAGATCTATTATTTACAACTTAAGTCCCTAGCCGCCTGTTAGGCTATATGTACTAGGGTTTTGTATCATTTCTAGGGAGACACTGGAAAAAGACCTAGCTTGGAAAAGGAGCATTTTGGCTACCATTAGGAGAGCTTGGGATTGGAGAGATAGATCTGAGACTGCAAAACAGAGAAGATCTTGAACTCCTTTATTTCTATTACTCTATCTATTTGTGTTCTATGTTTCATTTGAGTTTATTTCACACCATCATGACTTTGTCTCTCATGAATATGTTTGAGTAAACCAATTGTTAGATTTAGGTTTCTCATCATGGTTGAAATTATGTACTGCTAATATGACTGTTAAAAAGGTGTTTGATTGTTCTTTCATTGCTTATGGACTTAATGCTAAAATTGAGATTGATCACCTTCTTTTTAGATCTTAGGATTAATTGAGTCCAACTAACCGTTTCTCCTCAATACCTGAACCCATTTGCGTGATCTAACTAACTCAGGCGCAACGACAGTTGGTCAGAGAAGGTTAGAGAACAAGTTAAACCTGTTTGCAAAGCTCGCTAGAATAACCGTCAATCGACGCAACTATCGTTCTGTCGGTCGATCGTTACAAAGGTGTATCGGTCGATGTACATCAAGTAACATCGATCGACACTCTCTCGAGATCAAAATACGACAGTTGAGATCCGAGATCTAGTGAAGATAACCTATCCGGTTGTTGGGGTCAAAAACGGTTACGACGGAATTACCACCCGGAAATCCTCGGAGATCGTATTTCCGAAAGAGATAGTAAAAGAAGAGATGTAATTTTCGTAAAAATAACCAATACGAAGTTTTTACGAAGAAGTATCCTTTGGGATTCAAACCGAACAAACCAAGCTCGATCACCACGCATACACGCCGTCCGGTCGCTATGCAGCAACCAAACCCGAGCGAAGCTCGGTCGCTACGTAGCGACCGAGCGATCGTCCCGCTCGGTCGCTACGTAGCGACCGAGCTCGAGCCAAAGCTCGGTCGCTACGTAGCGACCGAGCGATCGTCCCGCTCGGTCGCTACGTGGCGACCGAGCTCAGCCAAGCTCGGTCGCTACGTGGCGACAGAGCGATCGTCTCCGCTTCGGTCGCTACGTGGCGACCGAGCTCGAGCCAAAGCTCGGTCGCTGCATAGCGATCAACCCGCTCGGTCGCTACGTAGCGACCGAGCTCGAGCCAAAGCTCGGTCGCTACATAGCGACCGAGCGATCGTCCCGCTCGGTCGCTACATAGCGACCGAGCTCGAGCCAAAGCTCGGTCGCTACGTAGCGACCGAGCACTCGTCTCGCTCGGTCGCTACGTAGCGACCGGGCTCGAGCCAAAGTTCGGTCGCTGTGTAGCGATTGAACCTTTTCGAACATCGATACGACACCAGTCCTTGCATTCTCGTCAAACCTTCGAATGCTATCTCCCGAAGACCGTAGCAGGCTCAGTCCATGTTTCCCGCTATTCTAATTTATCGATAAAACTTTGCGGATTAGAAACCGCGGAAAACTCGTAGTAAACGTGTCGAGTCGGAAGACGGCCCAAAGGGACCTAAAACACGACTCGAGGCCCATCCTACGATTTTTCCTAACCAAAAGCCCGTGAACCACAGCATGGTTCACGCTTGGCCCACGAGGAAGGATAAATGTCAAGTTTCCACGGATAAATACGGAAGTTTTGAAGATAATTGTGAAGATCGGGAAAAATGGAATATCTCCATTTTTATGCTATGACGGCTTAAGGGCAGAAGAGTAAAAGTGTAAACCGACCTTGGAGCTAGTATATAAGGAGTCCTAGGCGAGGAGCAAAGGGAGAGAACTTTTTCAGAGCAAACTTAGCACTTAGAGCAATTTAGGCAATTTTCCGTTTTTGTTATTTCGAGCTGCGACTCAATTAGGTTTAGCCGTCTTAGGGTTGCTAGAACTAGGAATCTCGCCGACAGCTCTCGAGCCCAGGCTTATACCTTATTGTAACGCTCATACGCAGATTCGGAATAAAGATCTACTTTGCTCTCTCTTTTCGATTTCTTACTTTTATCGTTGTTGTTCTCGTGTTCTGATTGCTTGACGTGTGGTAATTAACAGATATCCGGGTCCTCTGGGAAATTAGGGTTTTCCTAGTTTCCTTATTTAAACGGAAATCGACAGTGTGAATTTCGGTTCCCACAGTTTGGCGCTAGAAGGACGGGGACTTACGGATCAATCTAACCCGCAAAAGCCACACACAATCTGACATGTCAACCAACGACGCGGATAACGTGCAAACTCCTCTTAATGGAGGCAGCGGCACCGATCTCCACACTCCAATAGCGGATGTATCCGCGGCCAACGCGCAAGCCAACGCCGCGACGCTCGAGGAGTTCAAAAAGATGTTCGCCACCTATGAGAAAAGGTCGGAAGAACAGGATAAGCTCGTGAATACCTTGACCAAACAGGTTGAAACCTTAACGGCAAGAACCCAAGCTATCCGTCTCCGCGGAACCACCAAAATCCGCGGGAAGAGGCTCGACTTCGCCACCCCACTCGATAGAGCAGGGACTCGCGCGGAACGACCTTCCGGTCAAAACCCTAGCGAGAAATCTCCCGTCGAAAAGGGGAACCCTGAAAATCTTCCGCCCCCTGCAAAGGACTCGGAGGATAACGAAGCCGAACACATTGACCTGGATCCTAGCGATGTCTCCAACGACACCGACGAGGATGTAGACAGACATCCAAGAAGGACCAGAAGCCGATCCGCTCGGGAAGGCTCCCCGTTCGAAAAACCAATGACGGAAGAAGAAGAAGTCGCCTATTGGAACGAACAAGAGGAGCTGGCCGAAAGGCAAACCGAGCTCACTCACAGTAAACACCGACAGGCTCGGAAATCCACTGACGAGACATCGGATATCCGCGATATTCGCGACTACATCACTAAGACTGCGGCAGAAGTGAGAGCCGTAAAGTCTCAAATCCATCATGCTACTAGTGCTGCCCCCGAGATCGATCGACTGCTGGAAGGAGCTCGAAAGACCCCCTTTACCAGTCGCATTTCGGACATGAGGGTGTCCGATCCGGGAAAGATCAAAGTACCGAAGTACGATGGTACGGCCGATCCAAAAGCGCACCTTCAGGCTTTCCACATCGCGATGGGAAGAGCAAGACTGAAGGACGGCGAAAAAGATGCCGGCTATTGCCGCCTGTTCGTCAAAAATCTCGAAGGAGCAGCGCTCGAATGGTTCGCACGCCTTCGTCGCAACACCATCGGGAGCTTTCGACAGCTCGCATCGGAATTCCTCAAACAGTACTCTGTATTCATAGACAGGGAAACCTCCGATGTTGACCTCTGGAGTCTCTCCCAGAGGGAAGACAAAGCCCTCCGCGAGTTTATCAGTCGATTCAAGCTGATAATGTCCAGGGTCAGCGGGATAAGCGACAAAGTGGCCATCGACGCGCTGAGAAAGACGCTCTGGTACAAGTCGAAATTCAGAAAATGGATAACTATCGACAAACCGCGAACGATCCAGGACGCCCTCCACAAAGCAACGGACTACATCATAGTCGAGGAAGAAACTAAAGTCTTATCGCAAAAACATAAGCCGGCAAGACCATCCTCGAAAGACGCAGATCCGAAGGGGAAAAAGAAGAACTCTCGTAACGACAAGTACGTCCATCACGAGGGGGAAGATCTCCAAGGGGCGCATAACTATGCGATCAGTTCGGATCAAGGCCGGACCACGGGCAACACATGGACTCGCAATCAAGGGTATGACGAAAACATCTTCTGCGAGTTCCACCAATCCCGAGGACACTCCACGACCAATTTCAAAGTCTTGGGAGCAAGACTGGCCGCGAAGCTACTCGCTGGAGAGCTTTCGGAAGTAACTAGCGTCAAGGATCTCATCCTCGATTCTGATCGGCCTCCAAAGACAGATAGAAATCCGCCCGCTGAAAAATCCCTCAACGAAACCATCCTGGGGATAAACGCGTAGGAGGCCGGATGACAAAGGGAACGATAACAATCGCCGCAGAGTCAATATGATCATCGGAGGATCACAATACTGCGGCGATACCGTGTCGGCCATCAAGGCTTACCAACGGAAGGCAGAATCAAGTGCAAATTGGCCTACATGGTCTCCTCCTCGAGACGGCCAAAGTTGCTCGATCACCTTCACAGAGGAAGAAGCCGGCGGTATCGACCAACCTCACTGCGACCCGCTTGTCATAGATCTCGTCATATGAGATCTAGAAGTTGGAAGGGTACTCGTCGACACGGGAAGCACGGTCAACGTAATCTTCCGCGACACTCTCAAGCGGATGAGTATCGAACTCGGAGAAGTAATTCCAACGCCAAAACCACTCACGGGTTTTTCAGGCGAAGTGTCGATGACTCTCGGATCAATCCAATTGCCAGTCATGGCCAAGGAGATCACGAAAAATCGTCGAATTCGCGGTAGTTGATCATCCCGCTATCTACAACGTGATCATGGGAACCCCATGGCTCAACGCCATGCAGGCAGTTCCGTCAACCTACCACCTGGGTCTCAAGTTCCCAACGCCGAGCGGAGTCGCGGCCATCTGGGGATGCCAAAAACAGTCGCGACTGTGCTTCCTCGCGGAGCATAAGTTAAGGCAAATCACGGCTTCCGCAAATGGCAAACGCGCGAAGATAGATCGATCTTCAGCCAAAAGCGCCCCGGGAGAAGACAAAGTAAAATCGTCTATCGACGCAAACGCAGCGGACGCCGTCGAAGCTCGACATAAATCGGCCCACGCGACAACTCAACCGGCACATCCGGAAAATAGCGTCGACCCAGCCACGATCGACACGGTCAAGGCGGACATCGCGACATCTACCGCCGAGTAAGAACACTCGCGGCATGAAATAGAACTACGAGATGGCTTGATCCTCGAAAGGGGTACGTAGGCAGCTCGTCAAAAGACGAGTTCTGCTATCCCCTCTCTAAAAAGGGGGGGGGGGAGTGGGTGCGTATACTCGTATACTCCCACTTACAAAAATCTTCATTATTGTAATCGAGTTTTTAGAAACTTCAAAAACTTTTACTACAATATACGTTGTCCTTTTTTATCGAAAACGTTTACGCTTCAGTAAAACACAAGAGAAACTTTCAGGGACACGCCTGAAAACGTTAAGACTCTTATCTGCGGCCCCTTCCGGCCCAAAAATCGTAAAGATTATCGCCTTTCAAACACGCAAAAATACATGTATAATCCTCGAAATAACTGCGAGACGTCGCAAAAGTTAAAATTCGAGGACAATGCTAACAAATTGTCCGAACGCGACCACCAAAAACCTTACACCCCGTTCGTCGATTGGCCCCGACGAACACGCCAGCCGTCTTAAACAAACGCAATCCGATCACTCTTTTGATCTTTAAAAACGTCCAGCACAAGGACAAAAGCGCGCTACAACAAAAATCCGAAATTTTGGTTTAGCACTTCCAGTTGATTCTGAGAAGATGCTCGATTCGTACCATACAAGTCATATAAGCCGAGAACATATCGCGGACTTTAAATCGGTGCGAGTCAGGAAGAAATCGCAACAGGAAAAACAATAGCCGGCTAGTCACCGCACAAACCTTAACCAAAAGTAAACCTAGGTCTTGCCCTAAACCCAACGCTCTGGTCTCAAACATCTCAAGGCATGATATCTAAAAGATACGAGATCCTAAACCATGTCTCTCCGTTCATATCTCAATGTTCTCGAAAATCGTAAAGATAAGTAAACTTTTACGAAAATCACGAACGAACCAACAGATTGAACGTCTAATCAGAACTAAATACGAGACGACAACTCGTATTTACTTCAACCCTACTCAGGAAAACTCGAAACAAAACATTTATCATATAAATAAACCGCGCAAAGCGGCAAGGGATTCAAAGCCACCAACGGCCAGTCCCGGTAAATACAAATACGGCCATCTAGTCCTAAACAAAATCCAAATTCAAAGGGCCACACTTGGCCGAAAACAGATAAAAGGATAACTAATCCGCCCCTCATAATCCAAAGTCAAAGTCCCCGGACAACGAAGCGCCGAACGCATCCGCGGGACGATCCACTTCCTCGCCACCATCGGGAAACCCGGTCGGAACCTCCTCGGTATCAGGGGAAACCAGGATGGAATCCCAGAACCCTTGAATCTTCTCGTCAATCAGAGGGATAAGCGCCTCAGCATGGGCACGTTCACTCATCCCACTCTTCAACAAGCTCATTTCCTCTTCAAACACATAGTCATCGGCTCGCGTCCTCCAAAGACTTCCGACCGAACCGCGGCACTCGCGAAAGTCACCCACCGAGGTAAAGGCATTCTTGAGGTTCCCATACTCAACCTGGAATTGAGATGCACGAGTCTTCATCACCTCGACGATTTCTCTTTTGCCTTTCCTCTCCGCTTTACGAACAGCCCGCGCATGATCACGAGTAAGTTGCGCCTCTCGCTCCAGCATCTCGCCTTGCACGCGAGCGAGATCCCGCTCCGCTTTCTCCGCTTTGAAGCGGTAGACCATGGCTTCTCTATGGCCCGCCTCAATGGCCGAGCCCAGCAAGCTCAGGCCCTGCAAAATCGATTGGCATGTTATAAACATATACACAGGACAATCACCAAAAATTCTCAAAAACTAACCCCATTGATGATGCGAGATCCTTCCACAACGACTCTCGGCCTCGCCGATTCTTTCGTAGGAGGAGGAGCATCGAAACCCGATGGCAGCCCAGCAAAGAAATCATCGAAATCCAGAATAGGGGCCTCGCCGAACCGCTCCCGTCGCCGTAAGCAAGGTTCGGATCCCATCCTGGAAGCATAGAGTCATCCATCGAAAACTCTATGTCGCCAAGATCGACATCTTTTCCCTTCCAAGAGCTCGACTCCGGCACAGCTGTTGGAGCTTCGACGGGATTCTGGTCGTCGGGTTCGGATTTGCTTCCGTGTCCGCATCCAAAGCAGGACCGGGTTGCACGAATCTCAGTGCCTTCCGAACCCTCTTCGGCGTAAAAGAAGTCCAGAAGAAGGGACCGTTCCTGAGAAGATCCCTCACCGAAATGATGTCCTCGGGAACGGAGCGAAAGGGTTGATGAAGGGACGATCATTCGGCAACCTCCGAACAGTGGAATGCAACTCTCTTCGACGGATGCAGCGTCCATACGAACAAAGAAAAAGAACTTCTTCCACGAGTTGAAGTTCGAAATAAACTTCTTAACCACTGACATAAATTTCCGAGGGACCAACCTATGCTTATCCGTACCCCTAACAAGTTGAAGCCTCAAAAGCGCTTCATAATGATCAACGGAAAGGGAAAGGCCATGCTCGTAGCTTAGGATCAGGATCCCAATAAGATGCTGAATGGCAAGGGGTGTCAACTGACTTATCGCAACTTCGAAACGATCCAACACTCGGACGAGAATTTCGGGTATGGGGAACCATAGGCGACAACGCACTACGAACGACTCATAGCAAGTAAAGTAACCTTCCGGGGGGCTGTTAGCACATTCCCCGCGGCAGGGAACCCGGAACTCCACAGCATCCGGGATATGGTAGAACGATCGCATCGTCGCGAGAAACTCGTCAGTAGTCCTGCTTGCATCCTCTTCCTCGACTCCACGATGGACCAGGACCGGGAACGGCTTCTCCTTGGGAGGGGTCAACGAGCCATAATGAGCAACCCACCATGCCTCGTTCTCGGCAGGATGCACCGAGTGAGGCACGAACTCCATCTTCGGAACGACGAGCTCTTCATAAGGACTCGCGGACGAAGACCCTTTTCTCGTAATCTTTTTCTTGCTCGACATCTTTACACTTCTCTTGAGAGAATAGAGAAAAAGGGTGGAGAGAAAGATAGAAAGTTTTTTTTTAAGAAAGATCTTAGAGAAAAACAAGAAAGTGAAAAAATTATAGAACAAGTTACCTCCCTTCTTATAATACATGAGGATTTACTATTCAAGCTCGGACTTTCGGATATTAATTCCATCCATCACGCCTAACTTGCCAAACATGCCTAACCGCACGCTAGGATCCTACGATGCATGATCCTAACGGGCTGGGGGGCTAACTGTTGGGGTCAAAAACGGTTACGACGGAATTACCACCCGAAAATCCTCGGAGATCGTATTTCCGAAAGAGATAGTAAAAGAAGAGGTGTAATTTTCGTAAAAATAACCAATACGAAGTTTTTACGAAGAAGTATCCTTTGGGATTCAAACCGAACAAACCAAGCTCGATCACCACGCATACACGCCGTCTGGTCGCTATGCAGCAACCAAACCCGAGCAAAGCACGGTCGCTACGTAGCGACCGAGCGATCGTCCCGCTCGGTCGCTACGTAGCTACCGAGCTCGAGCCAAAGCTCGGTCGCTACGTAGCGACCGAGCGATCGTCCCGCTTCGGTCGCTACGTGGCGATTGAACTGCGTGCGACCGAGCGATCGTCCCCGCATCGATGGCGACCGAGCACTCGACGTGGCGACCGGGCTCACCAAAGTTCGGTCGCTGTGTAGCGATTGAACCTTTCCGCGATTCTCCTTGCATTCTCGTCAAACCTTCGAATGCTATCTCCCGAAGACCGTAGCAGGCTCAGTCCATGTTTCCCGCTATTCTAATTTATCGATAAAACTTCGCGGATTAGAAACCGCGGAAAACTCGTAGTAAACGTGTCGAGTCGGAAGACGGCCCAAAGGGACCTAAAACACGACTCGAGGCCCATCCTACGATTTTTCCTAACCAAAAGCCCGTGAACCACAGCATGGTTCACGCTTGGCCCACGAGGAAGGATAAATGTCAAGTTTCCGCGGATAAATACGGAAGTTTTGAAGATAATTGTGAAGATCGGGAAAAATGGAATACCTCCATTTTTATGCTATGACGGCTTAAGGGCAGAAGAGTAAAAGCATAAACCGACCTTGGAGCTAGTATATAAGGAGTCCTAGGCGAGGAGCAAAGGGAGAGAACTTTTTCAGAGCAAACTTAGCACTTAGAGCAATTTAGGCAATTTTCCGTTTTTGTTATTTTGAGCTGCGACTCAATTAGGTTTAGCCGTCTTAGGGTTGCTAGAACTAGGAATCTCGCCGACAGCTCTCGAGCCCAGGCTTATACCTTGTTGTAACGCTCATACGCAGATTCGGAATAAAGATCTACTTTGCTCTCTCTTTTCGATTTGTTACTTTTATCGTTGTTATTCTCGTGTTCTGATTGCTTGACGTGTGGTAATTAACAGATATCCGGGTCCTCTGGGAAATTAGGGTTTTCCTAGTTTCCTTATTTAAACGGAAATCGACAGTGTGAATTTCGGTTCCCACACCGGTTAAATCAATGTTTAGTTCAAGAACCATTAAACCTTTTAGTCTAAACCAAGTGCATACATTTTATACCTGAGAATGGCCTGAATCTAGCTGCTTTCCCAATCTTGAAACCACTTCAATTCAATCTATTGAATCACTGTTGTTTTCAATTTATCATTTACTGCTTTTAAAACTATTAAAACCTTTTAGTCTATCTTCATTTCTAATTATTTAAGTCTGTTGAGTAATCCTAGAGTCTCTGTGGATTAGATCCCTAAGTACTACATCTGAACCTCTTTTGATGAGAGTAACACTCTTTAGGGTAATTTGAGTGATATCAAATTTGGCGCCGTTGCCGGGGACTCTTTCTTATTACCATTAGATTTAATTTAGAATTTAGTATAGACTTGTTACGAAAATCTTGCTAAAGTTTTCTTTCTTAATCTGTTAATCAGACACAAAGAATGGAGAACATAGAGCGCGACCAACCATCGATCGACGGAAACATGTTTACATCGAGCGACGTTGAGTCAGAGGAATCGACCGATACGGAGTCACCAACATCGATTGATACCGCCCAGCCGGAAGCAGGTAAGTTTTCTCTTACCAAGCCCGCTAATGAGAAAGTAGTCCAAACTGAACTAAATGGTCAAACGAGCAATGAAACTAGCCAAACTAAACAGGGACTGAAATCCCTGTTAAGGAAAATTCCACCTTAACTAAAGGTGAAGATATAAAATTGTCCATACAAGACTACCTTGATCCTGGTAGGACCTATTCCAATAGGTCCGCTATTAAAATACCAGGAGACGATACCAAGAAATCTAAGTTTAACGCAGATTACTACCGTATGGTTCGTCAAAACCCATTCCGTGGATCCCTCCAAGAACACCCACAAGATCATATTGAGACTTTGGAAGAATTAATACCAGATGAATATGATCGTTGCAAACTATTCTCATTCTCCCTAGAAGGAGAAGCCCTCAGGTGGTTGAACTGTTTAGCAACAGGATCGCTCACTTGTTGGGAAGAGATTAGAAGAGCTTTCCTTAGAGAATTTTTCACTGATGAACGCTACTGGGAAGTAAGGAAACAAATTTCTACATTTTGCCAAGGTCCACGCGAATCATTTAAAAACGCTTGGGGAAGATTCAGAGGCTATGAACTTGAATGTCCCCATCATGGTTATTCAGAACCACAACTTCTTAACATCTTTTATCGAGGTGTTAACTTAAGCTATAAAACCACACTCGATACAGCGAGTGATGGAAATTTCATCACTAGGAATCCCGAAGGAGCTAGACGCCTTATCAAGAATATGACAACGGGAAGATCCTATGAAAAGGTGGATGAAGAGATAGAAAAAACTACAAGTCCAAAAGACAATTCTGATTTAATAGAAATTAAGAATTCCCTTAAATCCCTTCATTCCATTCTTCAAAACAATCACCGATCTGATATAGCCCAGATCGATGACAACGCTTTGTCTGATACCGATGATTATTCGGATGAAGAAACGAACTACTCTGATCCCTACTCTGTGCTTCATGTCGATAGCTTTACCCAAGCTTATGACACTGCTTTAAAATCACGTACCGGAAGAGAAAGGTTCAATATCAGACAAGCTCTTACTGGCAACCGTAAGACAAAATCGGAGTTTTACGGAAAGATAAATATGGTTTACGGAGAATTGATGGAGAAAGCAGATTCTTTAGGAGAACTAATCCGAAAATTAGAAGGTCAAGTAGCTGAGATTGCAACTGCCATAAAGAGAGACGCTGGATGTCTGCCCGGAAGAACTGATCTAAACCCAAGACGTCAAGTCAGTGCCGTAATGCTGCGCAGCGGGAAAAACCTCGCAGCAGATACGAAGAATAATTCAGATGTTGAAAAGCCTGACAACACCGACAAGACCGGGAAAAGCAACTCTCATCCTATTTTTCTTGACGAACTTGACCCAAATCCATTTCAAGAGAACCGGAAAACCACCGCTGAAAAGGCTAAGGAAAAGGCAATAGACTTAGAACTAGAAGAAGATACGGAGATTTAGGATGAAATCGATCGACAGTACGGAGCTGACATCGATCGACCCAGAACACCCACCATCGATCAACAACCTGAGAAACCCGTCGATCGACGGTCTACTCAACCCGATCCCATAATTAAAAGAGTCTATAGAACTTTACCCCCTTTTCCTCTTAAAAAGCAAACTAAGAAATCATTAGAAAACGCAATCTGCAAGAAAGCCTTAGATAAGATTTCTATCGAGATGTCTCTAAGTGATGCTATAAAAATAGCACCTTCAATCAAGAAGTATATAAAGGATATGACATCTCCAAACTATCCAATCGCATAACATAGCGTGATGATGATTTCAGAAGAAGTAAGTGCTATGATTAAAGGAGAAACTCCAACGAAGAAATCAGATCCTGGAAGTTTCGTCCTAGATTGTAAAATAGAAAACATGCGCTTCCCTAGATCATTATGTGACCTCAGCTCTAGTGTGAACCTTATGCCTTACTTTGTCGCAGTGACGTAAGGATATAAAGAGTTTATGCCAACTCCGATCACCCTGGTTTTAGCTGATAGATCTATTAGGGTACCAGAAGGAATTCTCGAAGATGTTCCCATAAAGATTAACGATTGCATCGTGCCTACGGATTTTGTTGTGTTGAAATACAGACAAGAACCCAAAGACCCCCTCATTCTGGGTCGGCCATTCCTAGCTACAGCTGGAGCAATCATTGACGTCAAAGAAGGACGAATCAATTTGAACATAGGGGATATCTCGATGACTTTTGATATGGAGAAACTGATTAAGCGACCCCTAATAGATGACCAGGCCTTCTACGTGGAAAAGGTTTCTGAGGATGAAAGAGACTCTTTCATAAACATGTCTTCAGACAACCCTTTAGAAGACACTCTTAACCACGTAGAAAATGAAGTTTTCAGCATATCAGATAGGACAGACGATTACATGCAACTAATGGACGCTAGCATTGACGTTGCAAACGTAGAAGAAAATGACGATTCTGAAGTTGTCATCGATCGATATCTTCAAGATACCATCGATTGACAACCTCCCTCACAATCAAATTGGTCTAAAGATAAAGCACCAAAGGTAGAATTAAAACCTCTGCCTAGCGGTCTTAAGTACGCTTACCTTTATGACCAATCCTACCCTGTTATCGTCAACGCCAATCTCACTAGCGGAGAACTTGCTTTATTGCTGAATAAATTACGCAAGTACAGGAAAGCAATCGGGTATTCTCACGATGACATTCCTGGAATCTCTCCTGATCTTTGCATACATCGGATTAACTTGGAAGATGACGCTAAAACGTCAATAGAACAGCAAAGAAGATTGAATCCGAATCTAAAGGAAGTAGTTAAGAAGGAAATTGTAAAACTCCTTGATGCTGGAGTTATTTACCCTATTTCGGAGAGCAAATGGGTAAGCCCCGTACATGTTGTACCCAAAAAGGGAGGTATCACTGTAGTGAAGAATGAAAAGGACGAACTCATTCTGACTCGTACCGTTACTGGTCATCGGATGTGCAATGATTATAGGAAACTGAATGCCGCTACTAGGAAAGACCATTTTCCCCTTCCCTTTATTGATCAGATGCTGGAGAGATTAGCTAATCACCAGTATTACTGTTTTCTTGATGGATATTCCGGATTTTTCCAAATTCCTATACACCCGGATGAACAAGAAAAGACAACGTTTACATGTCCCTATGGAACTTTCGCATATTGCAGAATGCCATTTGGTCTATGTAACGCCCCCGCTACTTTCCAACGTTGTATGATGTCAATCTTTACGGATATGATCGAGGATTTCATGGAGGTATTCATGGATGATTTTTCAGTTTATGGATCAGACTTTAAGAGTTGCCTCGATAATTTATGCAAAGTATTGGAAAGATGCGAAGAAAAGAACCTTGTCCTAAATTGGGAAAAATGCCATTTCATGGTAAACGATGGAATAGTGTTAGGACATAGGGTTTCCGCTGCTGGAATAGAGGTCGATAGAGCTAAGATTGAAGTAATGACCAGTTTACCCCCACCCAAAACTGTTAAGGACGTGCGAAGTTTTCTCGGACACGCCGGATTTTACAGGAGATTTATACTGGATTTCAGCAAGATCGCTAGACCTCTAAATAACCTACTATGCAAGGATATTAAATTCGATTTTACCCCCGAATGCATGAAAGCTTTTGAAGATCTTAAGAAATCCCTTATCACTGCCCCTGTCGTACAAGCCCCCGACTGGAATCTTCCTTTCGAAATCATCTGCGATGCGAGTGATTTCGCAATTGGAGCAGTTCTAGGCCAAAAGAAAGATAAAAACCTACATGCCATTTACTATGCCAGCCGCACGCTTGATGAAGCACAACGGAATTATGCAACAACAGAAAAGGAACTATTAGCTGTAGTTTACGCTTTTGGAAAATTCCGTCAATACTTGATTGGCTCACGAGTGATAGTTCACACTGATCACGCTGCCATCAAATATTTAATGCAAAAGAAAGATGCTAAACCTCGACTCATACGCTAGATTCTACTACTCCAAGAGTTTGACATCGAGATTAAGGATAAGAGAGGAATAGATAATGGAGTCGCTGACCATCTTTCTAGGATAAGAATAGAGGATGATGTCCCTATAGACGATTTCTTTCCCACAGAGAATGTTGCACACATAGATACATCCTTCGTCGGTCAAATATCTCTCGCATCTGAAGGTCTATCGATCGATGAGGGAGATGACATATCGGTCGATTCACATAGTGATACATCGACCGATGATGAGACTGATGTAATTTATCATCTTTTCGATAACCAAAATCACAAACCCCCGTTTATTAAGATCAACTTCGGTTTACAAGTAAATGTTTCCGGTGATGAGATTAATCTCACACCTGAAGAATTATCACAACGGGAGGTAAATGCGATTAGTAGAAATTCGGATAACCGACCCTGGTATGCCGATATAGTTAACTATTTAGCAGCTGAGGTCGAGCCAGACGAACTCAGGGGATATATGAGGAAGAAATTTTTCAGAGAAGTAAGATGCTATCATTGGGATGAACCTTACCTCTATAAGCATTGTTCTGATGGTATTTACAGACGATGCATATCCGAAGCTGAAATTCCAGACATTATTTACCAATGTCACGGAGCTGAGTATGCAGGACATTCGCTACCTTTAAAACGGTTTCGAAAATTCTTCGAGCAGGATTTTGGTGGCCAACCATTTTTCGCGATGTCCATGCATTTATAACCCAATGTGACGGATGCCAAAGACGTGGAAAAATCAGCAAAAGACACGAAATGAAACAGAAGTTCATTCTTGAGGTTGAAGTCTTTGATTGCTGGGGTATCGATTTTATGGGACCTTTCCCGTCTTCATATGGAAACAAATATATAATAGTCGCTGTAGACTACGTATCCAAATGGGTCGAAGCAATAGCTTCCCCTACCAATGACGCATCTGTGGTTATTAAACTTTTCAAGAGTATAATCTTTCCAAGATTTGGAGTTCCAAGAGTAGTCATTAGTGACGGTGGAACTCATTTCATTAACAAAATCTTTGATAGATTGCTTAAAAAGAATGGTGTTCACCATAGAGTAGCTACACCTTACCACCCACAAACTAGTGGACAAGTAGAAATCTCTAACCGGGAAATTAAGGAAATCTTAGAGAAAACCGTAGGAACCTCCAGAAAAGATTGGTCTAGGAAACAAGATAATGCACTTTGGGCCTACAGGACCGCCTACAAAACACCGTTAGGAACAACACCATTCCACCTCCTTTATGGCAAATCATGTCATCTACCAGTCGAACTGGAACATAAAGCAGCTTGGGCTACGAAACTTTTGAACTTTGATATCAAACCAGCTGCAGAAAGGAGACTCATCCAGCTTAACGAGCTTGATGAAATCAGACATTTAGCTTTCGAAAATTCAAAAATCTATAAAGAAAGGACTAAAGCTTATCACGACAGAAAGATCATATCCCGGCACTTCGAGCCAGATGATCAAGTCCTCCTTTATAACTCTCGATTGACTTTATTTCCTGGAAAGCTAAAATCCCGTTGGTCTGGACCTTTCACCGTAACGAACGTTCAACCCTCCGGAGCTATCACCTTACAAAATGAGAAAGGCCAGGAATTTACGGTGAATGGCCAACGAGTTAAGCATTATTGGGCAAAACCACCAGCGAAAGTGCCCATGGTGCTGTATGAACCTGATAATTAGTCTAATCAGGAAGTCGAGCTAAAGACTTAAAAATTAAGCGCTGAATGGGAGGCAACCCATTTTTATTTTTATATAAAAAATAATAAAAAATCATTAATTAAAATTAATAAATTATATTTACTAGTAATAAATAGTAATTTTTGTATTTTTCTTTTTATTAAGCATTATTTAGAAATTTAGAAATCAATAATTGTCTTTAAAGAGGACATCGATCGACGAGACATTACTGCCATCGATCGATGCGGGCATATCGACGGTTTTAACATTAACTTCAATCGATATCAACCCACTTCCTCTTCCAAAATCACAAACGAAACCGAAAACAAAAATACCCACTTTCTCTCTCGATTCTCGACGGATTTCGTCCGTTCTTCGCCTAAATCCACTCGGTTTTACACTCTGTAACTGTTAAATTCACTCCCGAAATCAACATTCAAGGTATGCACTCGAAATTTTCAATTTTTCGAAAAATTCGGGTTTTCATTTTAAGTTGGATTAGAACACTTGATTTAGTGTGATTGAGAGACGTTTTTGTAGTTCATATTGCTTATCTAGAGTTCGGTTTGTGATTTCTATGCATTTAGATTCGTATAAACGCGATTTGGAGTTGAGTGATTTTGCAGGTTTCGCGATTCGACATCGGTCGATATGAAGTTGTTCGCATCGACCGATGCTCTCTTGTCGGATTGTTCCGAAACGACGATATCGATCGATGTTCAGTATAACCCATCGATCGATATTACATTTTATTCGACAATGCTAACTTCCTTTTCTTCTTGGTTTCAGATGAGCAGCTCAGAGACAAACGCACGAAACAGAAACCTCAAGTCGAAAAGGAGGTTCGACGAGACTAGCAGCTCCTCCAACCCACAGCGTCATCCATGGCCTCACCCCGAAAACACACCATTTGATGTTCAGGGCTATGCTGATCCTAAGGCAGCGATCAACAGCAACGAGTGCCGTCAGCGTCCTTTGTCTGATAACTGGGACGACTACGACAGCCTCTTCTACAATGTCTGGCTAGGAATCTCTATCGAGCCCACCAAATTCCTTGACCGACCCATCCTCAAGAAACTCGGGATCGAGGGAGATGTTAAGGACATGATCACACAGCTAGGACTCGGTACCATGCCCTCTCGCACTTACGACCTCTACCCCGATCTCGTCCGCCAGTTCATGGCCACTGTCGAGGTCACCTACAGGACTTCTGCTGCGAGGGTAGCGGGAGATGTCACTTTGACCTTCTTTGCCAGAGGGACACGCTACAGGATCAGTATCTCCGAGCTCTGTCGCATCTACGCTTTCGATGAGAGCATCGCCTCTTACACGGTCCCACCTTTCTCACACATTGAGGAATTCTGGGAAATCGTCGGCACAGGAGTTTGGGACACGAACAGGGCCGTACTATCAGACATCCGCCATCCTGCACTTCGCTACTTCCTACGGCTCCTTGCAAACACACTTGTTTGCAAGATGGAGCCCAACAAGGTCAGGATAAAGGAGCTCAAACTACTTTTCTGCGCAGTGAACGGCATGGTGGATTTGGTTGAGTTGGACGAGGATGGCGAGGTAAGCCCGTGGAACCTCGGAGCTGTCTTTGCCGCGCATTTGGTGGAGCTGAAGAAGAAGCCCTTCACCAGCAAGGGCAAGAACAAGAAGGAGACAGTTGGGAGTCTTCTGACCCTGATTTTCCAGTATCTCGGCATCCACCTCGACTCTCGCTCTGCCGACCGCGACCATGCCTTCCTCGACGAGCAGCACTTGATGCACTCGCTATGGCTCGAGGAAGGGAAGCTCTGGCCCCTCAGGATCCGCGACGAGCATCGCCTTCTACCCCTACCAGATAGGAGGATCACTGACTTCAGCAACAACGTGGAGCAGCTTCGATGCATGCCAGACGAGGCATTCCTCTGCAACCCGAGGAACATGTCATGCCGACCTCCCAGCATTCGCCGTACCAGAGCTCGGGACGCACAGGCACCTCCTCTCCCTGACTTCCCGAACATCCCGGACATCCCTATGCAGGACCAGGGAGACTTTCAGAGGTTCGTGGTGGACGCTCTTCAGGCCATCTGGGCTCGAGTGTCTTGTCGGAGCAGGAGAGCCACAGGAGCGCAGGCACCAGCACCAGCAGCTCGCAGGGACCCATCCCAAGAGGATGATGAGGCGACTGATGAGGACACCGACTAGTCCTCCCATTTCAATCTTTTCTCCTCTTATTATGAACTTGTTTATTTATTTTCCGAACTTGTAGGATTTATGTTTTTAAACTTATATTTTATGTTTGAGGATGCTTATTATTTCTTATGCTTGATTGTCTAACAGAGCTAACATTAGGCAAGGAACATCGAGTTTGACTCTAAGCACATGCGAACATATCTGTGCTTCGCCATCAATCGATATGGAGAGGATTACATCGATCGATTCTAAGCGAGTAACATCGATCGATATGGAGAGGATTACATCGATCGATGTGCAGTACGGACAGGTACTTCATTTTTACTCTAACATTCTCAAACATCTAACTTGATTTTAACCTACCCTTGGACACTTTGCACCGAGACGGTGCAATTTAAGTCTGGGGGAGGTAGTTACTAACACCATTTTCTCGAGTTTTGTCCAAAATCTTTTCAAAAATAATTTTATTGAGTCAAGAAGAGGATTATGAACTAATGATTTCTACTTGAATGTCTAACCACTTTCTAGCACCATTCTAGACTTACTGACTGCGGATAATACTATAGATGCTAAAGTGGATCAACCAGTTAACTATGCACACTTGCTAGCTTGTTAGAAAGAACCAAAACTAACCTCCAACACTAACCTGACTTCACTGCTTGTTTTGGGGCTTGGTATACATGGGATCAGATTTTTCAGACAAGTCTGGAAGGTAACGCCTGGTTTAGATTATTTATCATATTTTCTCTCTCTAAATTTCGACCCTAGATTAGTTAAAAAAACAAATTTATTTAATTAATTAATAAAAATAAAAAATAAATAAGATATATTGTTTAATTAGGATGAGTCTGAACAGGACTTGGTGGCTAAAACCATTAAGGCTTGATTCATAAAGACTCAAATAAAAAAGTTCGAAACGGGACTTGGAGGCGGCAATCTTCAAAGCTCGCTTTCGCAAAGAACTCTAGGATATAGGTCAAAAAGAAGTGAACAGAACTTGGTGGCAACCACCATTAAGTTTTGATTCATGGAAGCCTGTCCAATCTTGGTCACTGATCCTGCAATGGAAGCAGACTTTGACCCAAGAGAAAAATTTAGAGAGAGAGAAACTAGGAACTAACTTTTACCTGCAGCTCCAGATACTTGTCTGAAATCCTTGCATCATGTGATCGATACTCCCAAGGTAAAGCGTACACTTTTTACATTAAGAAATGAGGTTGGTTGAGGAGATTGATAATAAGATTAGTTAAGATTGTTGGCTAGATGATTTTGGTTGCTAAGCTAGGATATTGCATAATGTATATATGTAAGAAGGAACCTTAGATGTGGAATGCAATATTATAGAGGTGATAATTTCAATGTTTCAAATCTGTGAGTCCCTGATGTTTTGAACCCTCTTCCAAAGAGATTGTCCATTGGTTTAACTTGAGGACAAGTCAAAAGATAAGTCTGGGGGAGTTGATATACCATGATTTTCACCCGTTTTTATATATGGTATATAAAGGTTTTAAGATGTATTAATCATGTTTTAGAGTCTTTTCAAAGCAAATACAGGTTTATTCACCTGATGGAAGGAAATGATACTTTTGGGACGTTTTGAAATGCTTTTACGCAAGGAAAATCGATCGACTCTTGAAGAGCAATATCGGTCGATCATAATCACTTACAATCGATCGGCATACATATATGTGCATCGATCGATACGCAGTCACACGGATGAAATCCCAAATTAAAAGATTTCATTTCCCAGAAGATCTATTATTTACAACTTAAGTCCCTAGCCGCCTGTTAGGCTATATGTACTAGGGTTTTGTATCATTTCTAGGTAGACACTGGAAAAAGACCTAGTTTGGAGAAGGAGCATTTTGGCTACCATTAGGAGAGCTTAGAGTATCTCCAACCCATTGCTATTTTCACCTCTATAATAGCATTTAGAGGTGAAATTGCTCCAACCCACCTCTATTTCTTCCTCTATAATAGAGATCTCTATATTTTCCTCTATTTATAGAGGAAGAAATAACATTCCTCTATTTTTTACTCTATAATTGGAGATTGCTATTATAGAGAAATACATTGGAGCATATGTCACCTCTATTATAGAGTTCCTCTATTTTAGAGGTGAAAATAGCAAAATACATTGGAGATGGTCTTAGGATTGGAGAGATAGATCTGAGACTGCAAAACAGAGAAGATCTTGAACTCCTTTATTTCTATTACTCTATCTATTTGTGTTCTATGTTTCATTTGAGTTTATTTCACACCATCATGACTTTGTCTCTCATGAATATGTTTGAGTAAACCAATTGTTAGATTTAGGTTTCTCATCATGGTTGAAATTATGTACTGCTAATATGATTGTTAAAAATGTGTTTTGACTGTTCTTTCATTGCTTATGGACTTAATGCTAAAATTGAGATTGATCACCTTCTTTTTAGATCTTAGGATTAATTGAGTCCAACTAACCGTTTCTCCTCAATACCTGAACCCATTTGCGTGATCTAACTAACTCAGGCGTAACGACAGTTGGTCTGAGAAGGTTAGAGAACAAGTTAAACCTGTTCGCAAAGCTCGCTAGAATAACTGTCGATCGACGCAACTATCGTTCTGTCGGTCGATCGTTACAAAGGTGTATCGGTCGATGTACATCAAGTCACATTGATCGACACTCTCTCGAGATCAAAATACGACAGTTGAGATCCGAGATCTAGTGAAGATAACCTATCCGGTTAAATCAATGTTTAGTTCAAGAACCATTAAACCCTTTAGTCTAAACTAAGTGCATACATTTTATACCTGAAAATGGCCTGAATCTAGCTGCTTTCCCAATCATGAAACCACTTCAATTCAATCTATTGAATCACTATTGTTTTCAATTTATCATTTACTGCTTTTAAAACTATTAAAACCTTTTAGTCTATCTTCATTTCTAATTATTTAAGTCTGTTGAGTAATCCTAGAGTCTCTGTGGATTTGATCCCTAAGTACTACATCTGAACCTCTTTTGATGAGAGTAACACTCTTTAGGGTAATTTGAGTGATATCACTTGTCGGTGCTGGTTGCGATAGATCCGAGTTTGGTCGTCGGCCAGTTTTTCCTGTTCCACCCAGTAGAGGTTTTCTTCCTCTTTGTCATGGGTTTCTCAAAGGTTACTGTCTGTCGAGTGGACCGACTTCGGGTCCTTCTAGGATGGATATCAGCGTCGTCGTCAGAATGATCCGATCGATCGCTGATGTCCAGGTTGATTCGTTCGATGTCGTCTCCTTCGCTTCCCACTGTGGGGGGGGGGGAAGGTTATCCGACGTTGTCCTCTGCCCTGCCGGAGCCGTTTCATCGGGATTCTGTTCCGTTGACTCTCTCGGGGCGTCTTTGTCTTCACTACCGGGAGATCCAAAATCGAGTCTCCTGCCGCGTCTAACCCTAGTGGCTCCGCGCGGGGGTTTGCTCTTTGCTGTTAAGGTCTCGACCTGTTTCGCGAGTGAGCTCATTAGCTTATCTTGTTTGTCCGACCGTTTTTGGGCGGAGGCGAACAGTTCTTTCATCTGTTCTAGCATTGCAGTGTTTGCGTCGGCAGTGACCGTGGATGCGTCTCCATATGGTTTCTTCTCAACGTTCGCGTCAGCGGATGTTCCGTCGCGCGTTTGCTGATCTCTGGCGGTCTCAGCGGACATGGTTGACTGCGCGTGCGTAGTTGCGAGATAGATAGATCTGTAACCCCCCCCCCCTCTTTCTAGCGCCAAACTATGGGAACCAAAATTCACACTGTCGATTTTAGTAAATAAAATACGGAGGAAAGTTAAGTAAACCTAACTTTCCCTGAAGGTCCCGGATATCTGCTGGGCCATGCACAACACAATCAAATTAACGAGAAGTTCGTATAAAAAGCGTTAAAATAAAAGAAGAGAGCAAAATAGATCTTATTTCCGAATCCGTGTTTTGAGCATTTGGACAACAAGTAAGAACCTCGGCCACGAGAGCTGTCGGTAAGTTCGCTAGTCTTTGCGCCCTAAGTCTAACCTAGTCTAGTCGCAGCTCGCTAGTAAAAAAGGAAATAAAAAATGCCTAAGTGCTAAATTGCTCAGGAGAGTTTGTGATCATCCTCATGCTCCTTGCCCCAAGCTTTCCTATATACTCCTCATAGGTCGGCCTATCCTCCCTTTGGGCCAGATCTGTCGCGAATCGGGCTTTTCCATTTTCGTCAATCTTCATATTTATCAGGAAACTAGACATTTATCTTCGGGAAACTTGACATTTATCTTTTGGAAACCGGACGTTTATCTTGTTATATAAATATAAATACAAACCGTCATACTTATCTCGAAAATCGTAAACGGGCCGTTTGGTCATGTTTGGGCCCTTTCGGGTCGTTCTTTAGACCTTCAACTTTTTACGGTTTCTCCGAGAAAGTACTCTTGTCACGATATCGATCTACCGAAAGATCCCCAATTCCTCGTATAGTTGAAATGATAGGTGTTTTAAGATAACTGTCATCGTTTTATACGACGAATTGAAATATATCCGTTAACCAAACCTTTCGTGGTTTTCCAAAACTTTCCTGATAATTCCGATCGAAAAGAAACGTCGGGCTGGCTGCCGGCGCCCTGGGCCGTGACGTCGGGCTGGCCACCGGCACCCCGGGCCATGACATCGGGCTGGCCGCCGGCGCCCCGGGCCGTGTCGTCGGCCTGGGCGCCGGCACCTAGGGCCGTGGCTCGGGTCTGGCCGCCTGGCGTCTGGGGCTGTGTCCCCCGGGTAACCCGTTTCAGTTGTTCGTTTTCTCGGTTTTTCGAGGTTTTGGCTATCACTTGGTTTTTCCGAGGACTTTCGGGCATTGATTTCGTCTTGACCGATTTTGACCCCAACAAACTACAAACCCAAACACCTTCCATGGTTCCACCCCTAGACGCTCAGGGACCGCCCCTGGTGGTCGGAACCATCAACTACAGATCAGGCGGCATCCAAGGACCAACCCTTGAGTTGGGACCATCAATTTCAGACCCAGAAGTCCCTGCGATCTTCACTACAGACAGGCAGTTCCTGCCTAACAGCCGACCTTTCTTTCTGCTACTAAGGCACTGACGACATATACCAGCCCATACCCGTATGGCACTACCCCCAGAGCAGGATCTCCTGGCTTATCCACGACCAAAGCAGGAGAAAGTATCACGACGACCAGTCTCCTTCTTCCTATCATTCCGTAGTGCTGAGCACGAATCACTTGTACACAAAAATCCCCTAACAATTTGCTCCAATGGACTGATCCACGCACCGGGGCACATCATTCTCTTCCTCTTCAAAAAAGATTTGTCCTCAAATCTGAAACATTAAAAGGAAAAGGATTATAAGAAAAAGAACCATAATCAGCACAATGCTCACCTTGAGTTCGGTCCCTTTTTTGAATGGAAGATGATTCTTTTTGGTTGGCTTGATGACCACAAATTTTTTCTTCATCTAGCCCCTCCATTGGCTCATATGTGAAGTCATCAAAAATTGGTAATGGGTCTTCCTTTTCTGGCTTGGTTTCAATGGTCTCATTCTTCAAAGTCACCAACGGTCTTTGCTTTTGACACTTGTTAGCGTAATGACCGATCCTATGGCATTTGAAGCATCTGGTAGAATGAGCTTCGTTTGTAGGTTTCACAGTTTTGCTTTTATCAGAAGACAAAACATTAGTTTTCAAATCAGAATTTGAAAGAGAAGAAAAACTACTTTGATGTTTTGGTGCAGGAGAAGTGTTGGTGTTTCCCTTCTTAACCTTTAGAGTTTAATGTGAAGGCTGGAGTTCAAAAGGACGAGAGAGCTTATTGGGATACAGTAGAGAATACTAGTTCTATGCTGAGTTATGGTGCTGATGTTCTATTACTGATGGAGCTAAATGTTGTTAAACATTTGAGAAGGATTTCACTTGGTATGGAGTTGCTTGTAATGGAACATAAGATGCACCGACATCACTTCCGTTTACTAAGTCGATGTTTGTACAAAATCTAATGTTTGTCTCTACACTAGTGAGTTTTGATGCTAAGATTAAAGTGAGTAACTTGGTAAGAGAAACGAAGTTCTCTTATGGAAGTAACTGGTTGGATTTGTTTGAGAATCCTTTGATTTCAATTTTCACCAGTGGTTCTGTAATCCAAGACAGCCAGACATATGCTCCAACATTTTGAATGCTTGGTATTGGTATTCGACTGGTTAGTTTGAACAGTGTGGTTCGAGCAGGAACATAGAAAGGGATAATTTTCTGAGAATAGTGTTGCAAGCTCTGAAAAACAGTCTGGACACAACCTTTAGGAAGAATAACGAAGATGTCGCTGTGAACAAGACTGGGGTACAAAGATTGCAAAGAGTGCTGTCATCAAAGTCACTTGGTTGAAACTCGTCCTTCCTCGTTATACACTTTCGTTGGTGGTATTAAGTGAATATGAAGTTTTTCAATCTCTGAGACCATCCGAACAATGGATCAAGGTGAATAAGGTAATAGGAATAGTTGCATATGCTACAGTGGTGGAAGTTTCGGTTACATTTAGCATTTCTCTTTGCCGAACAATCATGACGATCATTCGCATTTCGTGGGAATATCAAAAGACTTGCATCTTGGGGACAAGATGTATCTTTAAAGAAGGTAGTATTGATAAGGTCGAGAGGGGATTTGGATCTTAATGGGTCAACTAAAGAAGACAGACAAAGTCCAACTTGATCAATGCAAAATTGCAGTATGTATTTAATTCATTCGAGTCTGTGTAACAAACTATTGATTACGATCATCAATCAAATAACAAATACAAACCCTAATTTCCTCCTCTGTCAATTCTCTTCTATCTTTGCTCTTCCCACAATATTCTCTCCTTTCTAATCTACACAGATAACCGCAACCCCTGAGCCTATCACATACTAAAATCCAATTGTCTTTTCCATCACACGCGTAACAAGTATTGTAGAAGCCGGAAAACCGAATAGACAAAACGATAAAATAAAAAACGATGTTAAGGAAATATACGAAAGTATAAGGCGAATACAAGAACGATAAGAAATCGTATTCGCAAAAAGACATGGAGTCGAGATATGATCTCTTTCCTTAACTTAAAATATTCGCTCCGTTAGTGAGACGGAACTGTACGAATATAGAGTCCCATAAAAAAACCATGGCCGACGAATCACGCCTCACTCGTGATCGCCCTATCGAACAATAAATTCTACGAAACACTCTCGCAATACAGACTTACGCAGAGGGATTTATGCTGTTGGATTTCGATTTGGAAAAAGTTAAGAAATGAAGGAAGAGGAGAGACGATATTTAAAGAGCCGGAGAAGACCCACTTCCCGCAACAGCTGCTGCACGTGGGCGAGAATCTCACGGAGATCGAGGGAAGTTGAGTTCCAAAACTTCTTCCTCAAGACTCTCTTATCTCGTTTTAAACTTTCGAGAGGATTAAATGCATGACGTTTTTATTATTAAGACAAACTACTTGTCGTTTTAAATAAAATTGTATGCTGTTTTTTCCCGAAATAAATGACAAAACGTTGAGCTTAACTTGGTCCAAAAAGAATAATTCTTATCGGGCCAAAGGCCCTCCATCCAAGCCCAAGTCCAAGCCGAGCCGGCCGGACGGCGGCGGCGGCGCGTGGGGAGCCTTCTGTTCCTCCAAGCCGTTTAAACCAAGGAGAGACTGATAACATATATATGCATCACAACTTCACCTTGTTTAGTCGATGTGGGACTTTGTCCATTCTCATCATTTAACATTGGCTTATCTGGGCTTTTTCATTCACCAGCCCATCTTATTTCTTTTCATAATTTTCCACTTATTGTTTAAGCCATTGGGCTAAACTAATTGGTCCAACAATCCCCCACATGAATAGAAATGACTCTTCTAAACATATGCTTATTATTCATAAATAAACTAAGTATATATCATATACTAACTTTATATGATACGTATATATATATATCATTTACTGCTCTACCAATGACTGTATAAATTGTATTTATGAGAACATATTGTTTCTGTAACATAATTCGTTTATAGCATACTGCTAATATATATATCATTTACTTTTCTACCAATAGTTGTATTAATTGCATTTATGAGAATATTCTGCTTTTGTAACATAATTCATTTATAGCATACTGCTATTGTTTTGCCATCAGTTTTACAAATCGAGACAGTGACTTCTCTTTTAATATGTAGAAAGATTTTATATTTTTATCTTATAAATAATTTATATGCTCTTATTAATAATTTTAAATTTTTAATAAAATGATTCTGTAAACCATGATAATTAACTTCATAAATATTTTTTCAAATGTTTATAATTGATTTATAGAGCATGCGACAAGTAACAACATCTACATCAAAATAATCAGTCGCATCATGAAAACAGAGTCGACGTTGAAACCCCATCAGATTTATATAACAATTTTTAATATAAACACTTGAGTTTATATAAACAATTTTTTTCATTATATTACACATGTTCTAAAAGTAAAAATTTTGATCAAACATTATCACTCTTTCTATAATTTTGAAAGTTAATTACGATAAAAGTTTATTTGTAATTTTGTTCATATTAATGGCAAGTGATAATAATTAACTAAAAACTTACTTTTTATATTTTTAGATTTAATTAAATAAAAAAATTAAAAATTATCGACTAATAAAATTATAATAAAATTATAAAAAAATTAAAAATCATTTAAATAATTTTTATCATTATATAAAAAGATATAAAATATATAGATTTTTTTTCAAAAACATTTTTTTTACAAAAAGAAGGACATTTTTATTATTCAAACATTTTTCTCAAAAACGATTACAAGAGTAATCATATGAAACTTGATTTGGTTGTCCTTAGTATTTTTTGCCTCGTATTTTTAGATCTTCTTCATGATGATCTATTTTCCTCCTAAATTGTCCATTTCGGCGTTAACTGAGTTGCATCCTTGACGGGAATACGCATAACATTCACCTCCATTTTTAGTATAAATAATGCATTAGTGACTCTCGTTTGTCACATTTTCTATATTGAAGTTGTTCCGGTAAAGATCTTCTGTATTGAGATTGACGGAGATTCATGTCAAAGCAACGGTTTGGGCGAAAGGTAAGAAGCGTCAGAAGAGTTGAAAAGTGAGACGACGGTGAACCGTTTTTGTTCTTTTCATCCTTTACAGTAGTGCATAAAAGTGCGTGTCTATTCCAGGCGTCGGATGTTACATGCAATAGAAGATGAAGACGCGTGGAAGTTCACCTAGAAACTGAAGAATTATTAGGTCAATAATATGGGACTGATAGCCATGGGCTTTTTGCGTTGTATGATGAGAATTGGGCATTTTTGTAATTTGTAGACAGCCCATTTGGGCTCCAAAAAAAAAGACACTCCCGTTTAAATTGGATTTTACATCTAATATATTAAAACAAAAGTACAAAAAAATAATACCCCTTAGTTTTCCACAAATATTACATACCTATGCCACTGGATTTTTTTTTCTCCTTTTATCAGTTCTTTTAAGCAATTCACGATTTATGGCCCAATCCAATGCCCAATACGATTTTGTTACTCTTCTTAACAACCCAATTTAGTTATATCTCCCTTACAATTTTGAACGATTGTTCTGAGAATATTTTATCCCAATTCAATAACAAATCGGAAGATTTAATCCTTCCATAATCAAAACAAACTTTTCTAAATAACGATTTCTAAATGCCCAATATCATAACAAAATATCTCTTTTCCAAAACAAAACAACATTATTATTTTTTCCTATTCCTACGCTGACTTTTGATTAATGCACGGTTTCAATTAACTAATACAATCTATATTTTCTGATTTAAAATCTTGCAAAACAAGCTATTCCTTATCATTAGAAAGGATATTCTCTTTTAAATATGATTTCATAAATAAGGTAATATAATCCACAGATTTTGCGTGAAGCTCACAACAAAGTAAATAATTTTATACTTTTGCCAATTTAACCAAATCTTTCTAATCACAACTATATATATCCACTCCTTTTAACGTCAAAAGCGTATCAAAGAAAACCAACTACTAAACATGTCAATCGTTATGGCTTTTGTTCCTTTCACATAACTGAGATCTTTCAAAAACAATTGGCGAGTTCAGGTCAAATGTTTGCATTCATTTAAGCAACACACACCTTTCGGAGGTGATAGCTTTGAGATGATTTTAGCAGATCAATGGGTAACCTTATATTTTAAACTTTCGTGTCTTTATAAATTATTTATTATAATTTGAATCTAATCTACTCGTATCTGTTTTATTATAGGGAAACAAAATTCAGGCTTCTTGCAAACCAATCTCATGTACCGACTTCAACGTGCTTTACCTATTGATAAATGGGGAGTTCTTCAAAACTTATCTGTATCTCCAGCTGGTGGTCAATACCGAACAACAAAACATAAGTACAAGATGACTATAGCAGACGATGCTGTGGTTTCGAGTTCTGATTTAGCTGATGAAAGCAATTTCCTATCTCTTGCCAAGTATGAAGAAATTCAAAATGGAACTCTAAAACCAAATTTCCTCATAGGTAATCTATAATTCAAATCTATTCATATACATATGCACGTTCATGAACTTGGTGTTTTATATTCGTGTGTGTTTTATATACGATATCACAATTGTATTAACTTTGTGTCTCTTTTTCTCCCAGATGTAATTGGCAGAGTTCATGAGCTTGGTGATGTTCAGACCGTGCAAGTTGGAGGAGAAGACAAAAAAAAGGGTTCAATTTCGCTTGGTTGACACAGAGTTTGTTTTCTAAAACACATTTTGTTCATTATATTATTATAGCAATAAATCTACTTCATTAGTATACTAATTATCTTTCCATTTTAATCTACAGAGGAAACAACATTGCATGTTGTCTTTGGGAAAAGTATGCTGAGCAACTTGAACCTTTTACTGAGGACAAAGATCAATCAATTGTTTGTTTGATCAGGTTTGCAAAAATCAAAGACTTTAGAGGTATTTAAATTGTACTTTTAAACGTCTAAAAATACTTTTTCTCTATATTTTTGCACCTAATTTAATCTATGTTAACTAGGTGAGGTACAAATCACAAACGCTTTTGATGCAACACGCCTCTACTTGAATCCGATGATCCCTGAACTTACAGATTTAACAGAAAGGTTAAACATCGATTTCTTTTAGTGTTGTTTCATGTGTGTATTATAGAATCATATCCACACACTTATGTTGGTGTGATCTTAATTCTTTGTAGGCTGTCAGATGATCATCTATCTGTTGCGCTGGTGGACAAACATGATGGAAAGAAGGATGGTAAAAGAATTAAATATGACTGGAATGATGCTGAGATCAAATCAACTGCAGAAGTCAATGAGGCCAATCAGGTACATATGTTGTCTGCTCCGATTTTTTTTCAAATAGTTTAATGTTATCAACATAAAATCACATAATGTTTTCTTTTTAAACCAATATAGGTGGAGATTTGCAAAATAATATGTTCTATTGAGGCAATAGATACAGATTGGGCATGGTTCTATTTTGGTTGTAACCGGCACCAGAAACGTGTCAATAAGCTCCCAACGTTGATTATGGGAGGATGACAAAGAAAGATAAACCATAGTTTCGGTGTGAAGTTTGTCGTTCCAATATCACTAACGTGTCACCCAAGTAATTAATTTCAAAGCTTAGGCCCGTATTACCTTATTTATTCTCATACATGTCCTAACAATACAAAATTTTGTTGTTTGAGTAGATTCAACCTACATTTGGTTGTGAAAGATGACACAGGGACATGTAACCTAATGTTGCTAGGATCTGTTGGTCAGTCAATCGTTGGAGTTAAAGCTGAAGAGCTATGGGATGGCTCTTATGAAGAGGTATTATTTTGTTCAAATTGTGTGAAATCACTAACATTACCCATAATAACAAATAAATATATTGCTATTTTTTTGTAGATTGAAGATCCAGAGATACTACCAGAACATATTCTTAGTTTGGTTGGAATGTTTTTCTGTTTTGGGCTTTCTATAAGCTCTGATAATGTTACAAATGGAGCGGTCACGTTTGTGGTTTTAGAGGTTTGTTCTGGAGCTAAAGTTTTAAGTATTGAAAATGGCTCTTACTCATTTTCTGGTATGGCCACAACATCTTCCACCATGTCATCTGGATCTGTAAGTGTATTAGTATTAAAAAACGTGAGCCTTACATTTGGTCTTCTTTTTTGTCTGTTTTAACTTGGAATTTTATATTTGGTCTTACTTTGTGTCTGTTTTAATTTGGACTTTTATAATACAATCCTACTGATTAATTTAATCTAATTTTAGGTTCTGATGTTGGATCAGAAGTCATCAGAAGATTGTCCCACTCCCATCACAAAGGGCAAAGAAGATCATTCTGATCTAACAGACATATCATCTTCTTCCAAGAAGTTGTGCACCAAGATGCCCTGACGAGGTTTTAACCTAATAGATTTTATACTGCCTAAGTGTTTTGACGGCAGAGAGCTTTTTGGTTACAATTTTACTTTGAGAGAGAAGAGAGAGTTTTGGAGAGAAGATCACTTGTGATTGGAACTCATTGTTTCCATTTATTTTCATCTATACTATGAATTTTCATTTCTTCATTGTTATGAATTGCTTTGCTATGTCTGAGTAGTTCATTTATTAGATCCAGGGTTCAGATAGATTTGTGGGATTAGCCCCAAACTATAGATCTGCCTTGTTGTGATATTCGTGATAGATTTGTATTCATTGCTTGTTTTAGCCTTGCTAACTAGAACTTGATCATAGGATTGCATACTCAAGCACCCTTGTTATCCCATCCTGACATCTATCTATCATATTAGGACTGCTAGAGAGGGCTAACCGCCAATTTAGTATCTTAATAGGGCATATAATACTCGCCCATAGGCCTGGCTAGAACCCGTCGATCGATGTCCTCAACTGACTATCGGTCGACGTAGGCAAAGGTTTATCGGTCGACGTCCCAATAGGACCATCGATCGACACTCTTTCGTTGTCGACATACTAACCGGTGAGACACGAGATCTAGCTTGTTAACCAGTAAAACATGCGACAGCTGATCACTGAGTTAAGCGGTTGAGCTCTAACATATCATGCATGCAATAAATAGGTATCTATTGGTATTATAATCTCCAAAACCTGCATCTAATATCATTTCCAACCAAGTTACATTTACTATTTACTTCGCTTGTTACTATTACTATTTCATTTAAACACTTACAACTCTTAGAATTAATAAACACTAGATTTAATTGTTCCCTAGCTCCTTGTGGATTCGATCCCTAAGTACTACATCTGAACCTCTTTTGATGAGAGTAACACTCCTTAAGGTAATTTGAGTGGTATCAAATTTGGCGCCGTTGCCGGGGAGCATTGATCGCCATTAGATTTAGTTTTATTGATTTTTATTCTTTTCTCTACCCCCTTTCTAACATAATCTTTTTCTTGTCTTTTCAGGTGCATGCCCAGCGGTACCAGAAGCAACAAGGAGAAAAACTTGCTGTTCTCAGACGATCCTGCTCACTTGGAACGCACCATCCGTAGAGGTCAACGTTCCACATCGCTCGACGCAACAACTTCGTCGTCGATCGATACTCATAACCAACCGTCGACCGACACCAGACCTTCATCGTCGATCGATCCAAATCGTTCGACAACGGTCGATACTACACCGCGTACGTCGATCGATACCGTGTCGTCAAAAATGGTAAACATTATTATTCTAACACAGGACGAGAACGGAAACCTGTATGACCAGAACGGTCATCTGCGTAATGCATTAGGTCAGAAAATAGACGCTCAGGGGACTGTAATCCATGATGCTGATGCTACAGGAGCTGCTCAAACTGTAGACGAGAACACTCGATCGAAACCACTGGCCGACTACAATCGCCCAGATGAGTACTATTCCAACAGATCAGCTATTCGACTTCCGGAGATCCAGAAGCAGAATTTCGAGCTGAAGCCTCAATACTACACTCTCGTGTCGCAGATATCCTACTCTGGGTTACCGCACGAGCATCCTATGGACCATCTAGAACGGTTCGAGGATTTAATCGCTGCTATTCGGATGGAAGGAGTCCCCGAAGATTACCTGCTGTGCAAGCTTTTCAGATACATGCTGAATGGAGAAGCGATGCACTGGCTTAGGCAGCAACCCACAGGATCCTTAACATCCTGGGCCGACATCAACAATGCTTTCTTACGAAACTTCTTCGATGAGGCGCGCGCTGAAGAACTTCGGAACAAAAATTCCACATTCTCGCAGGAGGATGGAGAGTCCTTCAAAGATGCGTGGATTAGATTTAGGTTCTTCCAGCGAGACTGTCCACACCACGGATTTAACGAAGTGCAGCTGCTAAGCACTTTCTTCCGAGGTCTCGCCTTACAGTATCAAATGGCTCTTGATAAGGTGAGTGAAGGAAACTTCACTACTCGGAATCTGTTGGAAGCTGTGAGACTTATCGAAAACCTTGCTAACAGCAGCAGCACCAAAAACATTGACTCTGAACGAAAGAAGTCTATAGCCTCTATCGGGAAGGAACAGATGGACGAAGTAAGAGCTAAGTTGGATGTGGTGCACGAGCTTCTTAGGAAGCAAGTCTGTTCAGCTGAAGGAGAAGTAGCAGATACGGAAGGAGAAGAAAATGTGAATTACATCGGAGGTACCGGATTCTAGAAAATTGAAAAGCATGGCGGAAACAGAAACTTCTTTGGAAATGGTCAAAGAAGTAACCAGAGTTCACAATTTCAAAAACCCTTCAACAACAGCGAAAGCTACTCGAACTCTTACTACCAGAATCCACCACCCCAGACTCAGGAAAGCAAGATCGAAGAGATGCTTGATCGAGTACTGCTGGGACAACAACAAATCACTGTGGATTTCAACGGTAAAATATACTCCGCCTACAACAATCTGAACACCAAAATCGAGACCTTAGGGACTCAGGTGAGAAAACTTGAAACGCAAGTGATTCAGACTGGCGAGACTATAAAGAGGCAAGAAGCTTTCGCTAGAGAGGCAGGAGCCGACAAAGGAAAACACCACGTAAATGCCATCATAGATGATGATTTCTGGCAAGTGGTGAGAAATGAAAAGCTTGAGGAAGGAGACTTCGAAATCGAAAGCTCCATGAGTCTCGGCGGATCCCAATGGTGTCGACCGATGTCGATGAACTCACATCGATCGACAACAGACTATGACGAAGATCAACAACGGATTACTCCAGTCATCGATCGACGTCGTCCACTAAATCGACTGAATGCAATGCAGTTCGAATTCTAACTCATGAGGAATTCGCAGCTAAGCATCCTCACCCACCCTCCCCTTTCTATGATAACATCGATCGATCGGTTGAGCTAACCATCGATCGACAGAGTGAGTCCGACGTCGATCGTCACAACACACCTCCCATCGATCGACGGGCACCTCTGACATACCGAGTGCGGTTACCCACAATCGATAATGACTATATCAACGCACTCAGACCACCACCTAAACCATTAGCTAGCCCACCCGAAACAAAACCCAACCCTTTAAATAGTTCACCAAAACCAGTTCAAGAAAACTGAAGGGAGAAGGTTAAGGAAAAGAAAGGAGAAAATTCCTAAGAACCTTAAGAGGGAAACTAACGAGAAGGAGATGGATGGTTTCACTAAAAGAGTCCTCAGAATCCTAATCAAAAAAGCTTTTGATGAAGCTTACTTCACACACCGGTTGTGGATGTTCTTCAGAGAAACAAAGGTAACTGTGGAGGACATTAGGAGAGTGTTTCATCAAGTCAGAGAGAAGATGAAACACATGATCACATTAACGAAGAAGAGTGATCCTGGGAAGTTTGCAATACCATGCGTAGTCAAGGGTGTTGAATTTCCCCATTCAATGTGTGACACAGGAGCATCAGTTAGTATCCTCCCTAGGATCATGGCAGACCAGCTTGGTTTGACCATCGAACTTTCAACGGAATACTTCACCTTCGTGGATCTTTCAGAAAAACGATCAGGAGGTATCATAAGAGATCTGGAGGTACAGATTGGTAATGCCCTTGTCCCGGTAGATTTTCATGTCCTAGACATCGAGCTTAACTGGAACTCTTCACTTCTGCTTGGAAGATCTTTCCTAGCTACAGTAGGAGCTGTATGTGACATGAACAATAACAAATTGTGTCTGACGCTGATAGACCCCAACATCCACTACAACCCTATCCAACCTAAGACAAAGGTTATTAATTATGTGGATTACGGGAAAGAACTTGGCTTCATTGGTGCATGCCATTGTGGAGCAGAGTACGAATCGGAGTACGAAACAGAGTACTCAGAATCGATCGACACCCCCACTTTTCCATCGATCGATTCCAATGAATCAACAGTGACCGATGACCGCAACAACACGTCGCTCGACGTTGATCTGCCGGTTGACCATTTCGCTCCACCTAATCATTGTTACCCACACTTTGTCTTCCAACCTCCAAGCAAGAGAGGATGTGATGATTATTCCATAGGCAGTTGGGCAGACAGTGGTTTCCATGAAAGTTTTGCAGTTGACACTGTATTTACTTCGCCTAACGAGGAACATACAGAGGAATACGATGAGGATTATTGGAAAGAACGTGCAATAGAAATGTCTTTGCAGGATGAAAGATTTGAAACACATAAGTTCACCAACACGTTTCCAACATCGTTCGACGAAGTGCACTCCACATCGGTCGATACCCACCCTCGTCCAGCAAAACAACCGTTCACATCGATCGACACCCATACAGAAACATCGATCGATATTCGCGCTGCAGCGAAAATCCAGGAGCAGGAGAATATTCCCTCTCCAACTAGGTTTATAAATACCTATTTAAAACGTTTTGCACCCCTGAAACCACCTTCGCACACCAAAGCAGACACACAAGCAGAAAAGACGAACACTCTTCCATCTACATCAACAGGAAAGTCCATGAAGAGCAATCATCTCAAGAACACAAGTTCTGCCGAAATTACTCTGCCCTCGATCGATGCATCTGTATCAACATCGATCGATACTACTCTAAACCCTAATCTTTCTATTTCTAAATTGAATGATAATGCAAACATTGATTATGGTTTTCTAACACCTGATGAATATGGTATTTTCAGGGACCCAGATGGCAACGTACGTGCAATAGATGGAAGGATCTTACAAATGTCCAGAGAGGACATAGCAGATATCCTTCAAGTGGCCAATGGACCTGACAACCTATTCTCACAGCAACGTGGCACTCCAGCAGTCATTCAAACCGAACCAAACAACCACGTAGGAGTCGCCACAAAAGAAATCAATCCAGATCTTTCATACCCACCAAAAGGTCAAGCATCGATCGACAGGACAACTGAGACATTGATCGACAGGGTAACATCAACGTCGAACGATAGGGATGACCCGACGTCGATCAACAAACGTTATGAATGTGGAAACCGCGCTTTTGACATGTACGGAGCCAGAAAGTTCACTTGGGAACGAAGGGACGAGTATGGAGTCTACAGAGATGAGTGTGGACACGCATGAGGCGTAGCTGGTGAGATGATACCTGTCACAAAGGACGACATCAGGAAATTACTGGAAAGAGCATCTCTTTTTGAAGAGAGCTACATCTGTCTTCCAGAACATGTCACTTCCTTTACACTCACAAGACTGGCACCAGAACTCTACACCAAAGATGAAATCAACGAGATGGTGACTGGTATTAGTGGAGATCAGGAAAAACTGGGAGAGGAGCTCAAATCATTGGTAGAAGATACACATCACCCTTTGGATAGAGGCTACAATGAGCTTTTCAGAAGTATGGTAGAAATGAGGACAGAAATTGAGAGTTTACGTCAGCAACTTGAGAAGGAAGCCACGACCTCAGCATCGATCGACGCACCACATGCACCATCGATCGACGTCAGTCTTCCTACAGCCCAGATCCCTGCTGAACCGCAATGTTCAGCAAACACACAAGGATGAATGGGAAGTCTCATACATCGACACGAGGATAAACGACGTGTACTACCCTCTCAACAACAATGTGGACTGGCTGAGCACTAAAATCGAGCTACTACAGCAAGATCTGGACACCATTTCCAAGAAGGACCAACAACCAGCCACATCGATCGACGTGTGTACCATCACATCGCTCGACGCTAAGGTCTCAGCCATGAATGAGAGGCTGAGGACTTACGAGGACATGCATGACCGCTTCGTATCACCAGTCATGCTAGATTTAAACAAATTGTCTAGTCAAATAATTCATGCCCAAAGGGATATTGATAACATTACTAATCAAAATTTTTGCAGGCAAACTCATCTTCGATCGACAGGCTACGAGGGCCTTGGATCGAGGGCAAGTATTCTGAGGAGTTACTTCCCTACACAGCAGCAGAGGTTGACAAGATCACATCTAAGATCTACACTGCTATAGACACCATGGAGGAACGACTTGACAAACGCTGCGATGACATCTACTTTCCATTCGACAACAGAATCAGTGGACTAGACAGCCACGCAGTATGGTTACAGAAAGAAGTCAAAGCCATTCACAGGCAACTCGCAGCCCAACACCAGATATCAGCATCGATCGACATGAAGCGAGCGAAATCGCTCGATGATAAGTCACCGAGTTCGACCGACGAACACATAATTGCATCGATCGACGATGAGTCTACACCAGCCGGAAAGCAGCTGATACACAAGACGATAGAGTCAATGCGCAAGGAACTGACAGAACTTTCAGCATACGCCTATGACAACATAGGTTGGCACCAGGTCAGCATTGACAACGTTCAAGATAGGCTACAGAACATCTCCAATGTACTTGAAAAGATGGATGACAAATGGACAAGAAATGATGAGGCCACAAGAAGTTTCATTGCATCTTGGTTCAGAATGTGCAGAGATGACGTGGATGCTTGTTTTCCAACAAGCAGTTGTTTCTCCACCAAATAGCCTATCACTACCACAGTCAAGCTAAATGACTATAACCAAGCGCTGAGTGGGAGGCAACCCACTATTAGGTATTTTATTTTTATTTTATTAGCTAGCATTTATTTACTTTCGTTTTATTTCTTTCAGATTTAGGAGACCCAAGTAGGAGGACCTGAATATCGACCGCCGACGAAACGTCGACATCGCTCAACATAGACAACCACATGACGATCGATGTAACTTTTTCCCATCGATCGATATCTAATCCGGTCAGATGTATCTTCCCTACTTGTTACATTTCGTACATCATGAACTATTTCATCATAACTTCGGCTGAGTTACACTGTGATAGTGTAATTTAAGTATGGGGGGAGATTTACTAATATAATATATTTTATTCTTATATAAAATGAATTTTAATAAATTATGCTTAGCTATTGAAAATAAGGACTATAATCTTATATTGATTTAAACTTGAATATCTAACCAATCTTTAGCACCATTTTAGATTTACTGATTGCAGATAGCACTATAGATGCTAAAGCAGATCAACCTATCAACTACACACTTGCCTTGAAACGTATGAAGTAACCAAAGCTGATTTCCAATACTAAACATGACATAACAGCTTGTCTTGGGGCTTGGTATACATGGGATCGGATTCTTCAGACAGGTCTGGAAGGTAACGCCTTGTGTAGATTATTTATCACAATTTCTCTCTCTAAATTTCGACCCTAGAATATTTAGTGATTTCTATTTAAAAATAAAAAAAATATATATATATATATATATATAATAAAAATAAGATCTATTGTTTACTTAGGATGAGTCTGAACAGGACTTGGTGGCTAAAACCATTAAGGCTTGATTCATAAAGACTCCAATAAAAGAGTTCGAAACGGGACTTGGAGGCGGCAATCTTCAAGGCTCGCTTTCGCAAAGAACTCTTGGATATAGGTCAAAAAGAAGTGAACAGAGCTTGGTGGCAACCACCATTAAGTTTTGATTCATGGAAGCCTGTCCAATCTTGGTCACTGATCCTGCAATGGAAGCAGACTTTGACTCAAGAGAGAAAATTAGAGAGAGAGAAACTAGGAACTAACTTTTACCTGCAGCTCCAGATACTTGTCTGAAATCCTTGCATCCTATGATCGATACTCCCAAGGTAAAGCATTCACTTTATATTTATGCTAAGAAATGAAGTCAGTAGAGGGGATGTCAGACGTGAATTGATGAGTTGTGTTATGTTAGAAATGGTTGCTAAGATAGGATATTGCATAGTGTGCTTCTGTGATTAGGACTTTTTAAATGTGGTTGCAAAAATGTTGAGGAAAAGATTTCTATGGTTTAAAATCTTAAGTCCCTAATATTTTCAAACCTCTTTTAGAGAGACTGCATGTATGTTTTGCTTGAGGACAAGAAAAAGGGTAAGTCTGATGGAGTTGATATACCTTGGATTTGACCCGTTTTCATCCATGGTATATAAGCGTTTTACTATATATATATCTATGTTTTCTACTCTTCTAGGTATGTTTTTAGGTTCAGGTGCATTTCGGAGTAAAGCTATGATTTTGGAGCATTTTGGAGCTTAAAGGACATTTCACCCGAGCAGACCATGTAGAGGTCGATGAGAGGAAGAACAATCGATCGATGTGCATCCAGTGCTGTCGATCGACACCAAGAGATGCCTCGACAGATGAAGATTAATATCGATCGATGTACACAAGTACCATCGATCGATGTCGAGACTTTGGACACACGACATTTTGGATCCAGCGGACTTAAAACCCAAGGCCAAGCCAAATTACGAAAATGCCCTGACGAGTTTTTAACCTAGTAGATTATATACTGCCTAAGTGTTTTGACGGCAGAGAGCTTTTTGGTTACAGTTTTACTTTGAGAGAGAAGAGAGAGTTTTGGAGAGAAGATCACTTGTGATTGGAACTCCTTGTTTCCATTTTTTTCATCTATACTATGAATTTACATTTCTTCATTGTTATGAATTGCTTTGCTATGTCTGAGTAGTTCATTTATTAGATCCAGGGTTCAGATAGGTTTGTGGGATTAGCCCCAAACTATAGATCTGCCTTGTTGTGATATTCAAGATAGATTTGTATTCATTGCTTGTTTTAGCCTTGCTAACTAGAACTTGATCATAGGATTGCATACTCAAGCACCCTTGTTATCCCATTTTGACATCTATCTATCATATTAGGACTGCTAGAGAGGGCTAACCGCCAATTTAGTATCTTAATAGGGCATATCATACTCGCGCATAGGCCTGGCTAGAACCCGTCGATCGATGTCCTCAACTGACTATTGGTCGACGTAGGCAAAGGTGTATCGGTCGACGTCCCAATAGTACCATCGATCGACACTCTTTCGTTGTCGACATACTAACCGTTGAGACACGAGATCTAGCTTGTTAACCAGTGAAGCATGCGACAGCTGATCACTGAGTTAAGCGGTTGAGCTCTAACATATCATGCATGCAATAAATAGGTATCCATAGGTATTATTAGAGCTGTCAAGTGGGCCGTCCAGAGCCCATTTGGGCATGACCATATGGACCATTTCAGTTATGGGCTGTATTGGTTGGTCCACATTGGACAATGATCCAAAAAAAGCCCATGACCAATAAAAACCATGTCCAAATGGTCTAGTCCATGGACACCCAATAATTTGTATTTGTATTATTCACAATGATTTTTACACTTTTTATTTCACAAAATCCATAAGTTTTTTATTTCTACTTATATAAATTTCAAAAAATCAATAATTTATTTATTTGTGCTTAATTAAATTTTATAAAATTTGTAAATATCATTTTTTTGTAAAACAAGTAATGTTTCGAACATAAAAGTAATTTCACAAAGTCTCAAACTCATAATATCAAAGATAACAAAGTCTCAAACTCATAATATCAAAGATAACAAAGTCTCAAAACATAATGCGTCGACTTAGTGTTTCTTGTCTTCTTGATCGTCAGTGAACTGTGAAAGGAAGTTACCTTTATCAGTTCCATAAACAAGAACCGAGAACAACATCAACAAGTACAACAAACAAACTGTTTCCATTTCATCAGAACTTAACCTACTAGTCATACTGATCAGACAAACTAGTATTCTCAATGACTCAACTACAGTTCCTAGCCACATTATCTAAATGAAAGAAATGTACAAGAAACCAATGTGTCTAAAACTACCATTCATGATCAGTTGACTTAGAGCAAAAACATCATCAAAGAAACTATCAGTTCTTTTGATCAAAAAAAAAAAGAAACTTTCAGTTCTAAAGCAAATCATCAAAGAGAAAACAGAATTATCACTCAGTTTCAAACTAGTTAGCACTCAGTTTGATTCAGCTAAAGAGAAAACTTCATCAAAGCACAGAAGCGCTTTCTACCTTATATGATGATACAAAGACAAAACCCACAACATCATTCACAACATCATCAATACAGTAAGCGAGAGATGTACATCAATCACAACATCATCAATACACTAAGCGAGAGATGTCGCCGGAGATATTGATTCCAAAGACAAATACATTTAGATCCCAGAGACTCTTACTTGAGAGAGAGGTCGCCGGAGAGAGAGTCTGAGAGAGAGAGATTTCGCTGGGAAGATGGAGCCTGAGAGACAGAGAGATCGTGGAGAGATGGAGCCTGAGAGACCTTGAGAGAGAGACCCAGAGACAGAGAGCACTAGAGGAGAAAACACAGTATGATAATCAAAACACAGTATGATAATCAAAACACAGTATGATAATCTTTGAAACTTACGGTTAATGCGAAGAAGATAAGGAGAGAGACGAAAGAGCGGAGACAAGACTCGAGAGAGAGATAAAGGGCCGAGACGAGAGAGAGAACTAGAGAATCGCGAGAAATTACATGTGGAGGTGATGATTGATGAACCCACAAGCATAGATCGAGCTACAAACACAGATCGAGCTTGCGTGTTGTGGTCACGAAATCCATGGTTCAACCAGAGTCTCACCAAACCGTCCAAACCGGCCATCTAGGAGGTACCAGCGACCGAGGTTCAGTCCAAGGCATATATCTCTACAACCAGAAGGAATTTAAATATGAAACCAATTTTATTGGATTCTACCTCAAGAAGGAGTCCAGCCCAATTTGAATCGAGCAAAACTATTCACGGAGCAAGAAGTTATGAATTTTACAAGTCAGAGGTTTTCCAGCCTGTCCATCTGCGAGTATCCGACTTTAGAAGGCAATTTCAGCCCAAGGAAGAAGCGGCCTGAACCAAAGCCCATCATAGGATTCAAGAGGGATCTCTCAGGTTTCCATAAAGCCCAAGATCAGGAGAAATCGCCCCGGAATTTTGAAGTTATGATCCAATCTCCAAAACCGGTCAAACCAGTTCTACACTTGCCTCAATTGGAAGCTAACCGGTTCAATCAGCTTCAAACTAGACATTGGCGACCATGAGATATATCTATGCATTCAGGAAGTCTATCCAATGGTCCAGAAGAGTCAGACAAGTTCATTCCATGCACCAGCCCACATAGGATCAGGAGGATCCTCATTAACCCCAACTTGCCTTATTTGGAGCTTCTTGCCATCCAACTCCAACAGCTCTTTTTCCTTCAGATTAGGCACGACCTCATCACCCTCCAAACCATCAAGAAGGTTCCCAGGAAGCTTAGTTATCCCCTCAAACCGTCCAGATACAAGGAGAACACCATCTACATTCATTTGGCCAAGATTCTCATCATAAAGCCTCCAACGGCTAGTTTTCATGGAGCCATCAATTCCTTTGCTTCCAAATTTATTATTTCGACTTTATTAGTTTCCTTATGTCATTTTATGACTGTTAGAGAGTCCCAGTAGTCGAGCCTATAAAGCTCAAGTTGTTTCTTCATTGTAAATCACCCTTGAACTTTTATGAATGAAAATACAGTTTTTCTAGTTTCTCAAAACTATTGTTCTAAGTCTTAGAGTATTGTGAGAAGCAGCTCTTGAGCATCCAGACTTATCAAAGCCTCCTTTCACAGAGCTTTGTGGCGTCTATCATCCCATTTCCATCCACCAATCGATCTTGAGAGTGATACACATCCAGCAAGACCGGTTCCATCTTCATTCATCTTCCATCCATCGATCCTTGTTGAGAGTGATACACATCCAGCAACAAAGATCCCATATTCATCAATCTATCATTTTTCTATTTATTTTTATTCATAGTATCATTTTGATTCATATTCATATTTGTTTCTGTTTGCATTATAAAACTCTAAAAACTCATAAAAATCGGTTCTCTTTGTTTTCAGGTTTAAACCTTGGTTCCACCATTCTATCAATTCGTATATTACCCCCCTGTGCCTACAACATTTTGGTATCAGAGCTGAAGCTCCTGAATCAGGTCACTCTATCCTTGCATCATTCATATTTGTTTGCATTTGTTTTCATTTAAAAAAAAAACAGTTTTTGCATTGTTATTGTTGTTCTTAAGAAAAGAAAACTAAAGAAGAAGGAGTTGTCTAGTTTGATCCACGAAATTCTTTTGAAATACTTGTCTAGTTGTTTGCATTCATTCCCCCAGCTCCACTTGCCATATTTAGATTTTGTGCATTCATTTAAAAAAAAAAATCTGCATTTCCATATTTGTTTCTTGCATAAGAAAATTCAAAAAAACAATAAGTGTTAGTTTTCTTTCCATATTTTCTTTTCACTTGTGTTAATTGTCATTCCATATTGATTCATTTCGTTTTTGCATTGAGAAAACCAAAAGAAAAATTATTTTAGCATAGTTTATTTCATTTTGGTTCATAATTGCAATTTTTTTTCGGTTTAATTTTAATTAGCTTGCATTTTTGGTTCTTATTTTGATTCGACCAGGATTTTTCCATACCTTCACTTGATCTTTGAGAGTGTTTTCAGGAAGCCATGGTAGGAAAAACACACGGCCAAAGTCAGATGGCCAAACAGAACCAACAGTTGACAGCTTTGCAAGAGATCAATGATCGGATTGCTCAGTTGAGGAAAAGAAACAAGGCACGAGTCCAACGTCCACAGCAAGGAGAAAGGAGATTTGGAGATGCACCAGATGCTGTCTATGTTGAGCCCAAGCCACCAGATCCTTCAAGGATCAATCAACATCCAACTTCTCAAACCCATACTCATCATGTTGCTAATTCTCGGTTTGATCATAAATCTTTTGCTGATAAAATTGAACTCTTTACATTTTCAGGAGGAAGAAGCTACCTATTTTGGGAGAGGAACCTTGATGAATGGTTTCACTACAACAACATTCTGAAAGAAGAGAGACTATCTTATGCCATTGATCAACTAAGAGGTAATGCCTTTAAATGGTGGGTACAAGAAGAAGATGATAGATTGTTTTACAAGGAGCCAGCTATCAAAACGTGGAGAGATCTTAAGGAAGTCATGAGGGATAAATTTTCACCAGAACTCACAAGTTCTAAGATCCGAAAGATATACCCAAGGAGGTATCTAACTCATGTTTCTAAAAAAAAGCCAGAACCTGTTATTGTCCAAGTAAAGGCTAAAGTAAGTCCTATACTTGATAAATCAGTTAATGAATCATCTACCACTTGTATGAGTCCCTTGTCTTTGTCCAAGAATGTTAAGACAGGTCCTGAGGTCCAGAAAGAGACGAACTCAACATCCTTGTTGAGATCAAAAGTTGTCCATGATTTAAGTCCAAAAGACAAGGAGATTTTAAACACAAATAAATAAGAGCCAACAAGCCAAGGTAAGTCTTCTAACTCTGAGAATTTGAAATATCAGACATGTTATAGATGTCATAAGAAAGGACACTATGCTGTAGTTTTTCCTACTAAGCAAGCATTGATAGAAACATCACTAGAAGAGAAAACAGATTTATCTATGAAAAGTGATAGTTTTATTCAATCTGGTTTATTGGTTCCAAGATCTTGTGTAATGCACTTATCTTTGTCAAAAGGTGATGTAACAGGACTTAAGGAGCAAGAATTCAAAAGAAATAAATCACCAGGCGTCACCCTTGTGATAGACCAGAAGATGGCTCAAGACACAAAGCTGTCCATGTTGCTTAAAGAAGCAAAACCGGTCATAAAAGTATCCCACCAAGGTAAGTTTCTAACACCACCTTTGGATACTAGTACTGACGTGTGTGTTCTTGGTACAGGGAGAACAAATGAAAGCTATAAGCTTATTGTAGTTCCAAAGAAAGAACCAGACCCTAAGCTCAGCCATGAACCCACTTCTAAGTGGAAACCGAAATCTGAACAATCCATTGTTCAAGTTCCAAAACCTATGGTAAGATTCCTTTTAGATCAGAATATTCTTAATATTTCAATGACAGATATAATGCACTTGCTTTTTGTCCAGAATGTTGAGAATTTTTCAGGTTGCAAAGAAGAAAGCTTCAAAGAAATCCCACCAGATTATCTTATGTTGCTAGGAGGATCAACTCCAAAGATGATCAGAAACGTGGCCACCAAAAATTTGAAGGACCATCAACTCCAGAGGATAAGAAATGACCATGTCCAGAGCAGAGGCGTGATCCATTCCTATTTTCTCAAAGGAGAACCACCTGATACAAATTCCATTCCCAAACCGAAACAGTTCCAAGGTAAGGTTTTAGAATCTCAAAAGAGGATGAAAGCTGACTTTCTCTATCTTGGTGCAGGTTACATAGTTTCGAGGTCAAAACCTTGTCAAGAGGGAGGGGATGTTGTGGTCACGAAATCCATGGTTCAACCAGAGTCTCACCAAACCGTCCAAACCGGCCATCTAGGAGGTACCAGCGACCGAGGTTCAGTCCAAGGCGTATATCTCTACAACCAGAAGGAATTTAAATATGAAACCAATTTTATTGGATTCTACACTCAAGAAGGAGTCCAGCCCAATTTGAATCGAGCAAAAATATTCACGGAGCAAGAAGTTATGTATTTTACAAGTCAGAGGTTTTCCAGCCTGTCCATCTGCGAGTATCCGACTTTAGAAGGCAATTCCAGCCCAAGGAAGGAGCGGCCTGAACCAAAGCCCATCATAGGATTCAAGAGGGATCTCTCAGATTTCCATAAAGCCCAAGATCAGGAGAAATGGCCCCGGAATTTTGAAGTTATGATCCAATCTCCAAAACCGGTCAAACCAGTTCTACACTTGCCTCAATTGGAAGCTAACCGGTTCAATCAGCTTCAAACTAGACATTGGCGACCAGGAGATATATCTATGCATTCAGGAAGTCTATCCAATGGTCCAGAAGAGTCAGACAAGTTCATTCCATGCACCAGCCCACATAGGATCAGGAGGATCCTCATTAACCCCAACTTGCCTTATTTGGAGCTTCTTGCCATCCAACTCCAACAGCTCTTTTTCCTTCAGATTAGGCACGACCTCATCACCCTCCAAACCATCAAGAAGGTTTCCAGGAAGCTTAGTTATCCCCTCAAACCGTCCAGATACAAGGAGAACACCATCTACATTCATTTGGCCAAGATTCGCATCATAAAGCCTCCAACGGCTAGTTTTCATGGAGCCATCAATTCCTTTGCTTCCAAATTTATTATTTCGACTTTATTAGTTTCCTTATGTCATTTTATGACTGTTAGAGAGTCCCAGTAGTCGAGCCTATAAAGCTCAAGTTGTTTCTTCATTGTAAATCACCCTTGAACTTTTATGAATGAAAATACAGTTTTTCTAGTTTCTCAAAACTATTGTTCTAAGTCTTAGAGTATTGTGAGAAGCAGCTCTTGAGCATCCAGACTTATCAAAGCCTCCTTTCACAGAGCTTTGTGGCGTCCATCATCCCATTTCCATCCACCAATCGATCTTGAGAGTGATACACATCCAGCAAGACCGGTTCCATCTTCATTCATCTTCCATCCATCGATCCTTGTTGAGAGTGATACACATCCAGCAACAAAGATCCCATATTCATCAATCTATCATTTTTCTATTTATTTTTATTCATAGTATCATTTTGATTCATATTCATATTTGTTTCTGTTTGCATTATAAAACTCTAAAAACTCATAAAAATCGGTTCTCTTTGTTTTCAGGTTTAAACCTTGGTTCCACCATTCTATCAATTCGTGGATTACCCCCCTGTGCCTACAACATTGCGTTTATGGAGGAGAACTGGAGAATCACCAGAATCGCGAGAATCACGAAATTAATGAAAAATTATTTTTCCCCAAATTAGAAAACCCTAATTTTTTTAATGGTTTGGGCCGCCCAGAGCCCATTCGGGCAGGACCAAATTGTCCACGGGTGAAAACGGTTTTACGCCCAATTGGACCATTTGTTATTTGGTCAAGCCCACGGACCGCCCATCACAGTTTGGACTGGTCAAGCCCATGGGCGGCCCGACCATTTGACAGCTCTAGGTATTATAATCTCCAACACCTGAATAGTGGCCGAACATCTAATATCATTTCCAACCAAGTTACATTTACTATTTACTTCACTTGTTACTATTGCTATTTCATTTAAACACTTACAACTCTTAGAATTAATAAACACTAGATTTAATTGTTCCCTAGCTCCTTGGGGATTCGATCCCTAAGTACTACATATGAACCTCTTTTGATGAGAGTAACACTCCTTAGGGTCATTTGAGTGGTATCAGTCAACACGTAATGTACTGAAAGACATTACGAATATCTCACATTTAAGGGAAAAAAATGAAAAGTTACCATCACCTACAAGCAATGCCTCGGCTCAGAACATATACGAAGATGATGTTGTAGTTGGAAATGATTTATTTGGAGGTTTGATGTACTGTAATTGCCCACACTTTAGTTTTACACTTTGAATTTATATTAATATTATCTATTCATATGCAGGAATAGAAGATACTGATGAATTACAAGTATTTGACTGTACTTCTCAAGATAATACTGATACAGAAACAGAGGAATCTAACATAGATGATCCTACGGATGTGGATGTAGAGCTTCTGGTAAACGTTGTAACTAAAAAAACTGGAGATTCACAATGCCCTGATGTTACAGGCACCACAGTGGTAAACTACACAGCGAAGAAAAAACAAGATTTAAAGGAAAATGGTAACGAATCTGATTGCAGTTTCAGTTTAGATATGACATTCTACCTTTTTGCTATAAACATTAGAAGTTTTAATGTATTTTTTTCTTTCTGCAGAATATTTAGATGACGGTGATCCTGACTACAAATGTTCCCACTGTGGAACTATAATGTGGTATGGAGAATGGCTAAACAAGCGTAGAAATGCAAAGAATCCTACTTTTTCTTTATGTTGCATGCAAGGCCAAGTTCAGTTGCCTCTATTGAAGGAGCCACCAACTATTCTAAAAAATCTTTTGGAAGGGGATGATCCACGAAGCAGGCATTTCCAAAAACATATAGGACCTTATAATATGGTTTTTTCTTTCACTTCACTTGGTGGAAAAGTTCAGAGGACTTTAAAGAAGGGTAAAGGACCTGATATGTTTCAACTACAAGGAGAAAACTATCACTTAATTGGGAATTTAACTCCACCTGAAGGAAGTGAAGTGAAATTCAGACAGCCATACATAGTTGACACAGAGAATGAAGTTGAAAACAGAGCAAAATGTTTAAGGTATTACAATGTTTATTTGACTGGCTCTCATCAAGATGTTATAACTAACATAGTTTGTACTTATATTTTTACAGCTCTTGAAAACAGAAAATTCAGGTCAAGAAAAAGGATAATCTTAGGAAAGATATTATTGATGCTTTGATGAGGATGTTGAATGAGGTCAATCCATATGTAAAAGAGTTTAGATCAGCAAGAGATCGCTTCAACACAGATCCTGAAGATTCATTTCATACGAGGATTGTTAGTGAGAGGTTAAAGGATGGAAGGACATATAACACACCCTCTGCCTCAGAGGTTGCTGCCCTTATTCCTGGAGATTTTAGTCTTGATATGGACAGAAGGGATATTGTTCTACAACAAAAATCAGGGAAACTGTTGAGAATTAACGAGATATATGCTTCCTATCTTGCACTTCAGTATCCTCTTTTGTTTACGTATGGAGAAGATGGATCAGACTCGATATTAAGAAAGGGGCAACGAAGATTACAAAAAAACAGAAGAAGCCTAATATCAGTATGAGGCAATTCTTTGCTTTTCGCTTGCATGAACGTAAGAATGAGTCTCATTGTCTCTTACATTCTAGAAGACTATTTCAACAATTTGTGGTGGATGCTTTCACAACAATTGAGTCTAATCGTCTGCGATATTTGAAGCTAAATCAAACTTCCTTGCGATCTGATAGTTATGATTCCATAAAAGAGTCGGAGAATGCAGGCAAAGTGGATATGAATGAGCAAGGATCAGAGTTTACTTTGCCAGCTTCTTTCGTGGGGAGTCCTAGATATATGAAGAACAATTACTTGGATGCTATGACAATATGCAAGCATTTCGGATTCCCAGACCTTTTCATCACTTTCACATGTAATCCCAAATGGCAAGAGATCACAAGATATGTGAAAGCGAGGAAGCTAAAGGCTGAAGATAGATCAGACATTATTTGTAGAATTTTCAAGATCAGACTTGATTCATTGATGGATGCTTTAGCCAAGAATAATATTTTGGGAGAGACCCGCGCATGTAAGTTAAAGTCCGCTGTGAAATTTTGTTTTAATGTTGTTACGCAGTTTATGTTTGATCTCATTGACGTCTAAAATGTTTGTTTTTGCGTGAAACAGCTATGTACACAAATTGAGTTCCAGAAGCGTGGTTTACCGCATGCTCACATTCTCCTATTCATGAACAAAATAAAGCAGCCTACAACAGAGGACATTGACAACATAATATCTGCTGAGATTCCTAATAAAAAGGAAGAACCATAACTTTTTGAGATCATTAAGGATATGATGATTCATGGACCATGTCGAGCAGCTAATATGAATTCACCATGCATGGAGAATGGCCGTTGCTATAAGTCATATCCTAAATCATTTGCTGAGACGACCAGTATTAATAAAGAAGGATTTCCGGTTTACAGAAGGCGTCAACAATTAGAAAATTATGTTCTGAAGAATGGAGTGCGATGTGACAATCGATATGTTATTCCTTACAACCGGCAATTATCTCTCCTTTACAGAGCTCACATTAACGTTGAGTGGTGCAACCAAGTTGGGTCTATAAAGTATTTATTCAAATACATAAATAAAGGACAGGATCGTTGCACAGTTGCTGTTGAACCCCCAGACCACATTGTTGCAAGTGAGTTAGGAGATGTCGATCTTACTAAGGAAAAACTTGAGAAGAAAAGGAATGAACTCAAGGAATTCTTCGATTGCAGGTATGTTTGCTTAATAATCCTGTTATAAGTAAGCTGCAAATTAAATGGACTGAATAAAAAAATTTGTCGTTTTTGCAGATATGTTTCGACATGTGAAGGAACCTGGAGAGTGTTCAAATTCCTTATTCACTATCGATCTGTTGCTGTAGAGAAGCTTAGTTTTCATCTACCCGGAAAGCAAATTGTTACATTCAAAGGGAAAGATAAATTGAAAACAGTGGTCACCCGGAAGCTCATTGAAAATACAATGTTCTTAGCTTGGTTTGAGTTGTGTAAGATTGACTCCCTTGCCAGAACGTTGACCTACGCTCAGATTCCAAACTTCTTCACTTATGATAAAAGGTCAAAGATGTTCAAAAGACAGAAAAGGGGTTTTGGTCTAGGGAGGATTAATTATGCTCCTCGGACCCATGAAAATGCTTATTTCTTGTGTGTATTATTGAACATTGTCAGAGAATCCACCAGTTATGATGACATTAAAACCTATGAAGGTATTCTATATCCAAGTTACAAAGCAGCATGTTATACTTGTGGGTTATTAGATGATGATCAGGAATACATTGATGACATACTAAGAAGAAGTTATGAAAGCACAGCAAGTGAGCTACGAAATTGTTTTGTTATGATGCTTATGAGTAACACTTTATCTGAGCCGGAAACTGTATGGGAACACACTTGGGAGGTTTTGTCTGAAGATATAGAGCACTGCAGGAGAAGAAATTTCAATAGACCAGGTCAACATTTATTTTTTGCATAGTAAACTTCTATAATGCTACATGATAGTCCTGCAAGCAACTAATAATTTTATTTGTTTGCCTGTCCTTTTTATTTTAATTTTAGGTCTATTGCTGAGCGATGACGACAAAAAAGAAGTATGCTTTACTAGAGATTGTTTTTTGTTAGCGGTTTTGGTGGAACTGGGAAAACTTTCCTCTGGAAATTGCTATCTGCAGCCATTAGATCTCGAGGAGATATTGTTCTAAACGTGGCTTCAAGTGGCATCGCATCATTGTTGTTGCAAGGCGGTCGGACAGCTCATTCAAGATTCGGTATTCCTCTAAATCCATGAGTTTTCCTCATGTACTATGAAGCATGGAACTGAGCAATCTAATTTAGTGAAAGCATCATCACTTGTTATCTGGGATGAAGCGCCTATGATGAGCAAGCATTGTTTTGAAGCGTTGGACAGAAGTTTATCTGATATTGTGGGAAAGCACGACACACAGCCATTTGGGGGAAAAGTTGTTGTTTCGGAGGCGATTTTAGGCAGGTCTTGCCTGTTATAAATGGAGCTGGTAGAGCTGAAATTGTTATGGCCGCACTTAACTCTTCATATCTATGGGATAACTGCAAAGTGCTTAATTTGACTAAGAATATGAGATTGCTCTCTGGTGGTTTATCACTTGAAGAGTCAAAGGATCTAAAAGAATTTTCAGAGTGGATTTTGAAAGTTGAAGATAGTAAACTTTCTGAGCCTAATGATGGGGAAGCAGAGGTTGAAATACCCACTGAATTTCTTATTACCAAGTCAGATGATCCTATAGAAGCAATCAGCAAAGCTATTTATGGTGATTCAACAACATTGCATGAAAAAAAAAGAGGCCAAGTTTTTCCAAGAGAGAGCTATTCTTTGTCCAACCAATGAGGATATGAATATTGTTAATGATTATATGTTGGATAAGCTAAATGGTAAATTTCTATTCTTCACTTATTGTTTCTGCGTCCACTATATTTGTAAGTCTAATTCTCCTAAAATATGTTTTCAATTTCAGGTGAGGAAAAAATTTATAACAGTGCTGATAGTATTGATCCTTCAGATACAACTTCAGTAAACAATGAAGCACTTAGTTCTGATTTTCTGAACACTATTAAGGTTTCTGGTTTACCAAACCATAGTCTTAGACTGAAGGTTGGTTGTCCTGTTATGGTTTGAGAAACATAGCTCCTACAGACGGCTTAATGAATGGCACCAGATTGCAGATCACACATCTAATGGATTTTATGGTTCGAGCTAGGATTATAACAGGAGAAAGGGTTGGGGAAATAGTTGATATTCCTAGATTGTTGATAACCCCTTCTGACACCAGATTGCCTTTTAAAATGTGGAGAAGGCAACTGCCTCTTGCTGTGGCTTTTGCCATAACAATCAACAAAAGCCAAGGACAATCACTATCTCAAGTAGGTATGTATCTACCAAGACCTGTCTTTTCACATGGTCAGCTGTATGTGGCTGTTTCTAGAGTCACTTCAAAAAAAGGATTAAAAATTTTGATTGTGGACAAAGATGGAAAAACACAGAAAAAAACTATGAATGTAGTTTTTAAAGAAGTTTTCGACAACCTTTAGCTGGCGGGGGGGATAAGGTATGTGATCCTAATCGATTAGATGTAGTTATACGTTTTATGTTTGTATGTGTTCTTTATAAAGTTCAGATTCCTATGTGTTTGTTCTTATATATCTATTAAAGAAAAATAATTAAAATTAATTTTAACTGGTGTTATGTCCACTTTTGCTCTTTCCAGGTTTGTGTTGGTGGAAGAGTGGTTGCTGGTTCAGAAAGATTGTTTTAATAGATGCAAACTGCATTTTATTATTTGTTAAATCAAACGTTCATTTCAATAAGATTGTAAAACTTCAGTTTTTGACCTGCGTGTGAATTCTCTTTGTTCATTTCACTCTATTATGTTTTTTTAATTTTCTGAAATACAATTCTATCTTTACGATAAACCTATAGAAGCAATCAGTCCGACAAGTAAAACCCAAACATCAACTAAGTCATAACTCAGACAAGCTAAAACCAAACATCAATAGTTAAGCCAGGGTTCAATCCTAATCAATACTTATTCTACATGCTCATACATTCCTTTAATCCTATAAATTAGCTATGATAGATAATCGTAATCACTAACCGTATTCTCAGTCTGCGTCGAGGTTGTCGTCTTCCATTGTATTTGGATAACTTGAATTTCGTCCTCCGATAGTCCAATTCAAACATACACCACATATAAAATGACATGATATCAGGTTTTTTGAGGATGACTGATGCAAGATTATAAACTATTGTGAAGAAAAGAGTTGTATTAATCGTGGTATTAACCCATCATAAATACTTAATCCATTGTTTTTTCTTAATCTAAGTTCTTTAAAATATTTTTACATTGCTTTAAACTTATGATTTAGTTTTTATAGATAAGTTATTACTAACCGTATTGAAAGTATGTTGTTCGCAAATGTTGTTGACTAACTCATTGGTCTTCTGGCCCTTATGATCTGTGATGTCATTGTCGTTAAAATTCATCTCTCTATGTGTGTCTCGGTACTCAGTCTGAGCGTCTCTTTATATCACTTATGATGACTGCAATCTAACACTTCATGCCTGTGAACCACAAAAGATTTTTACTTACTTATAGCTCAGGACAATAATACTTTTAAATCTAACATATAAACTGAGCACAAACCATGCCACTAACATATCAACGTCTGATTAAGAAGTCGTTCAACAGTATGCCTGAGCTAAAGAAAAGTCGGCCACAACAGCTACAATCTATCCAACTTTAAAATCATTCCTGAGCTACCTGAGCTAAAGAAAAGTAAACTAAAATCAAACAATTTGCAAAAGCAAAGAAAGGAGAGTTACTTATAGGTCACCTTTACATATATGATGCTATCATCAGATTTATGCCAGTTTATAAATCTGAATCCGGACTCTGTCTATCCTCTCCAAGGGTCTATATTTTATCTACATGCAGGTATTTGAAAAATTAAAACAAAGAATGTATATTAGAAGAAACTAATTGTATTTACCTGCTCACAGGAAGCATAAAGTAAATAAGATATATGTGTCGAGAAGATGTCTGAAAAGATGTCTGAAAATACTTGACCCTGTAGGACTCTTTTTAGCACGAGAAGATGTCTGAAAATACTTGATTGTTTTCAATCAGTCTCGATCTTGACAAAAAGATTTGATTTCTCCAAATTTGAAACTTGATGGCCGATCTACTCATGGAGACAATGATCTATTGACATAAGAAAGAAACGATCAAAGTGTTTAGGTCTTTGAAAAAGTAATCGTTTAAACTGAAAATAAAAATTGGAAGTCTAACCTTTGACATAATACATCACCTGATTTAGCAAATACTTGATCGAATGAAGTTGATAAAAATAAAATTGTACTTTCAATGGATTTGATTCTTCGATCCCTTTTTCTACAGATGGAACATCGAAGCAGCAATTGGAGAGAGAGAGAGAGAGAGACAAAGAGACGATAGAAATTTTTTTTTGCATATGTTTTTGATACACACACCAACTAATGTTTTCCCGGAATAAACAGTTACAAATTGGACTTCATAAACATCTTTTATTTTGGGTCATAATGTTAATGTAAACACTATGGCCCAAAATAAAATATACACTAAATTCATCACATTAAACAGTAATACACACTAATGTTAAACTTGAACAACATATAAATCTATAACATAAGCAGTGACAAAAAAATAATAAGTATAAAAAATTAAATTGATCTCATTTTCAAACTTAAAAACATATGATTATAAATAACGAACATCCGCGTGGGTGCGCGGCAAAAGCTAGTTAAAATGTTACTTGAGCCGTACTTGGTTTATAGCCCAGCGAGACTCCGACCTCGATAAATGGACTTCTCGAACCATGTTTAAGCAGCATGTGTGGAATCTGGCAGCAACAAACTCTCTTTTCTCACAAATTTCTTCTTGTTGTTTTTAGCAAGCCACACATTGATTGTCCAACTCATTCCCAGAAGCTCGACAAATCACTGAATTACAAGGTAAATAAAAAAACAAACAAAAGTTGAAATTGAAAACAAAAGTGAGATTATAAAATATAAGAGCAAAAATGCAGAAATACGACATCATTTATTTCTACTCAAAAGTTCAGAAAAAACGAAAATAACATATAACGGTAATATAAGTCCGAAAATTCAGAAAGGAAAAAAATAACAACTGAAAAACACTGGACTCTACAAGTCTATTACTGACAGAAAAAATAACAACACCTGAAAAATTGCTTCAGAAAAAGCAAAAATTCAACGGGTGAGATTTTCTCGTCAAGTTTCAATCGATTTTGACAGAGGAAAACAGATAGTGGACGAAGTAAAAGGAAGTAAGGAAGCCAATGGTTCCCGTCGAGAGCATTATTGCAATGGCCATAAGCAGAGAGTAGCCGATGTAAAGCATAGCCGAGACCGGTCCGCTCAGACTTTGGAGATCGAACACCAAATAGTTGATGGAGTAAGCAAAGACATACAAGGCGACTGAACCAGATGCGAAGAAGGCTTTCCACCACCATCTCCAATCTTCCACGCAGAGGTGCATATAGGTCAACACCACTGATACCTCTGCACACACAACTACTAAAAGAAGCAGCACTATGAGTAAGAACCCGAATACGTAGTAGAATCTGCCTAACCATATGCTAGAGAAGATGAAGAAGAGTTCTATGAATAGAGTTCCGAAAGGAAGTGTTCCTGCTCCAAGGACGAGAAGCCATGACGGGTATTTACGTTCTGGAATCTCCCTTGGAATCTGGTTGGTTCTCACTGGAAACTGAATTGCTTCTGCTCGCGTGCCTAAGAATCCTCCAAACAAGGTGAGGGGAACCGAGATGCAGAACCAGAGAGCCAAGAGCTCAAAGTAGAGTGATATTGGGATGGCGCCAGTGCTGTTGCTACTCCAGAGAAGGAAGTTCAAGACTGTTAGTATAACAAAAGCAATACCCGGGAAGAAGCATGCGATGGACCAGGATAGTGATCTCCATCCTTCTGAAGTTCCTTTGACGGTTCTCCAGAGCCGGACACCAGCGTAACCAGCAGCAATACCCAAGAAAAGATAGAGAATAATCATCCCGGTTAGTAACATTCCTCTTGATGCAGGCGACATGAATCCTAGTGCTGCGAAAACAATAGTGACAACAGCCATTCCTGTAATCCGAACACCGTCTCCCACCATAATGCATAGAAGCTTTGAAAGTTGTGGTTCTCTGAACACATCTCCGACAACAAGTTTCCATCCAGAGAGCTCTTCGTTCATCTGTGCCTGCGCTTCCTTGTCCAGCTCCTCGTACTTTGTCAGATCCCTTCTAACCGTCCTCAGGAATATGACAAAGACTATACCGGCGAGAAAGACGATGACCATAAGCGAGTTCAGTATAGAGAACCAATGGACACGAGCACCTTCCATTTTCAAATAGGCATCCCATCTCGAGGGCCATCTTGTCTCGCTTCTAACAAATTCGACTTCATAAGTGAAGGTTATCCTTTCATGTTCTTTTATGATCTGGGCTTTGTCAAGCTCCAACGGACAGTTAACTGAAGGAACAGGGTCATACATGTGAAGTTTGGTCATTTTCTCAGGATCGTACTTCACACTGCATGGAACAACCTCAAATCCAACAATCTCATAGCCCAGGGCCTTCTTTTTATCAGCTTCAGAGATGACACCCATACCTTCTTCACCCGTGCCAATGACCTCCATGACATTCCCTTCGTACTGATGTACCAAGACCTTAAACTTGAGGTGATTGATGATGTAATCATCATTGCTGTTGGGTGGTGAATATCCAACAGGGTATCCAGTCCACTGGATGGTAACCCCATTTTGCTTGGCGAATCTCAAAGCAGGCAAGTTATCGAGAATCATATTCACTTGGTACAACTCGCGTGTTCTCTGCTTCAGGAGCTTGACCTCATGCTCGTTCAGAGGACTGGTGGTGCAGAGATAGAGAGACTCGTTCGTGTTCATCCGGAACCTATAGGCAGAGTTATCAATCTGATCCCCCATAAGAAGCTCCCCAAGATTCTCAGCACTTTTCTTGATGCCCTCGAGTGGTTTGCAGTAAGGAAGGCTATAGAAACTGAAAGGAAGCTCAGTTTCTATAGACGTCAAGGAATTGACTTTCGCCAAGATTGAGTCTCCGTTTGAATACGTGTGCATATAACTCCCTGGCAAGTAGAACCCATCGCAAAGCTGTGCAACAAACACTAGCAAAACGAAAACCCCGTACATTTTCCTCCTGTGAAGAAAAAAAAAAAGCAATCAGTTTCATGAAATACACATTCAACAAACCGATCCAGAAGTTGATGCATACAGAGAGAAAGCCTCTCTCTCACTTTACATTCTGATTAATTTATAACACGAAATGCACATTCAATAGATCGATCCAAATGTCGATGCGTAATAACGAGATTCAGACTTAATAGATCCAAGCAGTTCTTCGAGTTTGGATTTGGAATATCAGATCCAAACGGATCATAAACGCAAACTAACAATCCAAAAGCTAAACGAGAATATCAAATCTAACGGCGAGAACGAAAGACGATGCAACGACAGATCTCGGTGAAATAGAAAGAGCAAACCTGAGGCAGATCGAGATCTTCGACGAAGTCAGATCCAGGGGCAAGAGAGGGACTTCTCTCTCTCTCTCTCTCTATCTCTATCTCTACCTAGCCTTGCTTTGTATGTTCGCAAAGGGCGAGTAACAAAGATCAAGAAAATCGTGTGTGTCTGCGTGGGTACTTATCCTCTGCAGCGCATACACATGTGTCGGTGCTACCATCACCGTTCCTCAAATGTCTATAATTAATTATTATTAACTGTTAATGTTTCCCGTTTATTTTAAAATATCTATTAATTATTATTTAATATTAAATAAAATGAATCTTGCACTGTTGCAAGATTTTCAGAATATATTAAAAAAAATTATTATTTTACGCAAAAAAAAAAAATTTATTAGTCGTTTACTATTTTATATGTGTAAAATTAAATAGTGCTTTAAAAATCTAACTATTGATGTTTGTTTTATAATATTTGATTTACGAAAGAGACTTAGGGTTCTTATAACCATACGACGGTGGGATTGTTGGTTTTACAGTGGATTCAAAAGTCTATATGGTGTCAGAGGATTTGGATTGATCATCATCTAGATGGAGGATATGGACAATTACGAAAGAGAGAGAGAGAGAGAGATCGGGAAAGAAGATCTCGTTTCAATTTTCACAAGAAATTTTTGAGAAAAGGAAAGATAGAATCAGACAGATTGGATAAATCATCAAGGTCTGAGGAAGGGATTCGGAATTCAATCATCGATACGGAATCTCAGGATAGTTGAGGTACGATTCTCGTTATCATTAAAACGAAATTGCTTCCTTCTATCAAGGATGTTAAAAGGGTAAACAAACTATCTTCTTTCTTCTTTGTGACGTCATTGGGATTTATGGATACAATATTTACCTAATTCTTGGATTTTAAGGATATTTACTTGGCTTTTTGATTGCTTATCAGAAGTCGATAGAATCAAATTTTGGAGATATGGCATTAATGGTAATGAGGTTTTGTGTAGGATGTTGGTTTCTCAGATGTACTATAAAGAGTTTCAAGTAGGGCTGGGAAAATAAACCGAACCCGAAAACCCGAACCGAACCCAATCCGATAAAAATAAATCCGAACCGATCCGAACCCGACATAAAAACCGAATGGATCTTGTTTTATGGTATTTCGGGTTATGGGTATTATCCGAACCGAACCCGAACCTAAATGGATACTCGATAGAACCCGAAACATTCAAAATTTCCAAAAAGAACTTGTACCAAACATGATCTCAATTCCTAATATGTATTCAAAATAAATTGAACATCTAAAATAATTATCTATTATATGAAGATTGATGGTTGAAGGTGGCGGTTGAAGGTTGAAGTTTTTAGATTTGGGTTTTGTTTTCATTGAATAATGTTTTTTCATTTCATGAGAATTTGATTTTCGTTTCGTGCTTTCATTTATTTGGATTTCTTTCGATCAATAACTATGTTTACCTTTCACTTGATTTTGAATGATCACATTTGATGTACCTTTCTTTTTTTTTTGAAACGATTTTATTTATGTTTTGGTTACAAAATAGGTAGAAATCAAGTATTTTAAAACCAAAGAACCGATTTTAGTTACTTTTTGGTTACAAAGTAGATATAAATCAGGTACATTTAAACCGAAGAACCGATTGAGACCCAAACCCGAAAGTACATCGGGTTCTACCGGTTCTTTGAAGATTTACTAAACCCGACCCGAACCCGACAGAAACCGAACCGGTCCCGAACCGAATTTTCATATAACCCGAATGGGGCTGATTTTGATAAACCCAAAAAACCAAAACCCGATTGGACTAAACCGAAACCCGATTGGGACCCCGAATGCCCATGCCTAGTTTCAAGCATTGTCGTTGTTATCATCACACTTACATCTCTTAACTCACTCAAGTTCATCAAATCTCTTAGGTTTTCTTTATTGCAGCTCTCAATGTCGCAGAGCTAGTTGATTGGAAAGAATGGAGATGGGAAGAATGAAGAAGGGAATCAGAAAAGATTGACGATATCAGTTCCTCACTTCGACAACTCAGACCTTATCGAAAGTAACTCCAAAACCTTGATTAGAAGATGTATGAATCCGAAGGAGCAAGATATAAAGGCGCTGATCATGATGCTTCCAAAGATATGGAAGATGGAAGACCGGTTTGGTAAGTTTCAATTTAATTCCGATCAAGAGGAAGACACCCTTCCACTTTGATTATTGGATGCTTTCTCTGGTACGGTGGCAACCAAGGATGTCGCACAACTATCCTTCGGAAATCACCTTCTGGATACGAGTGTTGGGAGTGCCTTTGGAGTTTTGGGTTGCTTCCACATTCGAGAATATAGGTGATGCTATCAGGAGGACAGTGGAGGTTGATCTCGATTATGGTCAGGTGCAAGTAGTTATTGATGTCTTTAAGGAGCTCTGTTTTGAAACCACTGTGGACTTCAAAGGAGGCGAGTTCTATGATGTGAAGAGTCTCCGGTGTCTTTAAAGTATGAGAAGCTCTTCGGTTTGCTAAAAAATGTCTCAGTTTGTATCATGATCCCGATAATTGTCCCATGAGTAAGAAGAGCCCCGGAAAAATGAGGGAAGTCCGAGATGAAACAGTGAAAAGCATGAGGATCGAGCTCGAAGCTACACAGTAGTGGTAATTAATAGAAATGTGGGCCAACAAGTCAGGGATAATGGGAAACACGACTACTATGGGAAGGGTAAGGCCAAGATGTTTGAGGAGCCTGAGTTCAAGTGGGTAAAGGTGGGAGAGAGAGAGAGAGAATAAAAGATCCTACATAAACCGTGGCAGTATCCGTGATGATGAAGACGGTTCTCGTCAGAGGAACACATGTTGGGTTCAAGATAATCGTGATAGGTACAACCAGAGGAAAAGAAGGGAAAGAAGTCCACAAAACGATGTAAGAGAGGCAGCACCTGAGGATGTAGAGATAATGAATCAGGAAGCACAGAATGCTCAGGAAGAGAGAGAGCTGGCTCATGCTTCAGCAGAGTTTCAATCTAAATTGATCAAAACTCAGACCGCACCAACAAAGGTATTACCTGATACTATAGGAGAGAGAGATGAATTTAATTTGATCAAAGAGACCATAGAGGGCCAGAACAAGTTGCTAGATGATGAAGTGATGGAAATGGATGAGATTCATATTATTATTTGAACGGAAGGGATTACTGAGAACATGGATGATGACGTCAGAGTCTCTCTAAGGAGGATATTGGTGATGAGGCACAGATGGAGGACAATGTTCAGGTCCATGAAGACGATGGTATCAATGCGGAGAAGGAAAAACACCATAGCATTTAGACCACATCTTATTTCCCCCAAACAAGAATCCATGTGTTGGTAAACAGAGGTACTCAAGAAGAAATCTGGAAGGGACATATGGTCTAATAAAGCCCAAACCTAGACTGTTGGGGGCATTCAAAAAGAAGATGTGTTTTGGTTTCCTTAGAGTCACCGCATCTAGGACAGCTCCTGCTGATGCCCAAATGTCTAAAGCAAGTAATAATGTCCATGCAATTAGGGGTGGGCATTTTAAATACATGTTCAGTTTGAGTTATGTTCGGTTTGGTTTATTTGGATCTAAGAAAACTTTAACCCAAGTCAAACCAAATTAGTTTGGTTTGTATTTAATTTGGTTCGGGGTTTGGTTTGTGTTTGATTCGGTTTTAGTTCGGTTTGATTTGTGTTTATTTCTGTTTAATTTGGTCTTTTTTTGTGCTTGTTCAGTTCAATCGAGTTGATTTTTTTTTTTAATTTTGTTCTAGTTTAGTTACAAAAATATAATTTATAAAAACATAAAAAATCATCATTTGATACTAAATTTTTTTTTTTATATTTAAACGTGAAGCCAAACATCACAATAATAACGTAATCCAATAATTTTATATTATTCTCTTTAAACCTAAGATAAATATCATAAGTTTGTTTTTTGGTCTTGATGTTAATATATGAGATTTATATTCATATTTTTTAGTTGTATTTATTTTATTCATTTAGAAGTAAAATGTAAGAAAATTATGTTTAGTTATTTAGGTTAACTGATTAAATGTATTAAATTTTATTATTATTATTATTATATTTAATTAATCTAATAAAAAAACGTTTCGATTTTTTGGTTTGGTTCGGTTTCAAACCAAACCAATCCAAACCATTTGGGTTGATAAAATCTTGAACCAAATGGTTTGGACATATACTTTGGTTTGGTTTGGATCGGTTTGGATTTGGTTGGGTCGGTCAGTTTGGTTGGGTTTGGTTTTTTTTTTGCTCACCCCTAGTCAGCAATACATCCTGTGAGCGGTTAACACATAAAGTGTTTCATCTTTCTGGAGCCTTCAAGCTCCACGCATGGCTATGTGAACCAGTATTATTTAGTTGGACAACCTGAGTGTGGACACTTCGTAGGTTATGCTTTCGTAGGGAGTAGTATCCAGATTTAACGAAATAAAATTCTGATTTCTTATGGTTCCATGCATAGCCATCTATGGACCATATATTACTATGTCTCAACCAGAGGATAAGAGGTCGTCATAATGGAAATAATCTTGTAAGAGGTTAGTATCCCAATCCCTATCAAGTGTTGGAGAGAGTGGGACCTGCAGCCTATATAGACAGAGTTTACTAGAAGAGTTTCGCATCGACCCTGTCTTTCATGTTTCTCAACTCAAGCGTGCTTTGGGCCAGCATGAACGGGTGGTGGAGCTACTAGTGGTGTGTGAAGGCAATGTACAATCGTTGTTGGAACTCGATTAGGTGGTGGATAAGCGCTATGATCAATTTGGAGTATTGGAGCTTCTAGTTAGTTGGATTGAAAATCAGATTTTAAAGAACTCATGGGTTTGATATAAAAAAAAAGAGAATTCATGGTTTCTTATCGAGATTATATCATTTAGTTTCCACATTAAAAGCTTGAGGGCAAGCTTGATTTTGTTGGAGGAAGTATTGATAAATATTAAAATGTGTGTGAGTTGATCAAAAAAAATTAAAATGTGTATTAGCCCCAAAGGAAAAATGAAGTTCTTCAGAATAAAAACAGAGGCTGATGTGGCTGGAGACATTGGAGATTTTAATATTAATGAGGAAATGAAAGATATGGATTGACTCGGAGGGCTGCGGCTAGATCAAGTGGAAGATGTGAAGAGTGTTTGTTTACTTAAGTGTGAGAGAATGTACGAGAATCTTTTATGCTTGTTGTTAAGCTTAGAGACGTGATGACTCTTTGCTTACAATCGCTATAAGATCGTTGATAAGTTAAATAATCGATATGAGATTCTAAAACGAATCTTACAAACAAGCTTGAATCAATAAATCTAGTCTTTCTTTTCATTCCCGAGTTAGAGATAGCTATAATCTATCAGGTTTGTTAAATGAGAAGTGGAACTCGAGCTTGGACATGACTTGTTTAAACGTAGCCAATGTTTTATTTTTAAGAAAATTCAGATTGATTCAACTTGGTAGACCTCAAATCGAATGAAGCAAAAACATAATGAATTTAACAGAAACTAAAGTAAAGATTAAAAAAATTCCTACTTAGAAGATAATCAAAACCTTAGTAAGAAACAACCTGAGGCTTATAAATATTGCTTATATAATCAAGAACTAACACAAATATATTATGAGAATACCAACGCTAACAAGAAAACAAGATCACAAGTGTTTCTGGGCTTTTTTTTTTTTTTTGAAAAAAATCGAAAGTGTTTCCGGTCTTTGATGCCTTTGATATCCAAATGCTACACAATACATACAGACAATTGTGAGAAGAGGATCATGTGATTTTTCGTTTCCTGGAAATGGCTGTTCTATTTGATGAGACAGATAAATCTTGCTTGTGTGCTTCAACCATTGAATACACCTACACTCCATCAACATTGACTTACTTTTAACCATAGAGTTCTCCAATTCAACGAGCATGACAAAAACTGACTGTTTCTATAATGAGGATAAGGAGATACCTTTCTTACAGCCGATGTCAGTCCCATGGTAGAAAGAACATCACTGTCCACACACTTCCATGTCATAGTGTCCTTTGCCTCATCTTTGAACATATCAATTGTTCCCCCTTCTATGACATAAAAGAAAGTAACATATTGTCTAAAAATACGTACAGGAAAACCCGAAAAAAAAGAAAGGGATATACATATGCTGGACAAACCTGCAAGTTGTACGACTAATAGCTCCACATAAATTTTTCGACGTATGTGTGTGAAGATGTGGACAAACTCTCCAAGTTCTTTCCTTGAGACTACAGTGCATGTTTCCTTGGGTTCTAGATGAAATGCTTCTTTAAGGTAGAGATTGATCGCCTTCCTCCTTGCTGCCACACTAGCTTCCTTATCCAATATAACAGATGGGAACTCCCAAAGACCAGCAAGCAGACCCTCTTCGGGTCTCTTTACAAGAACAAATCCACCTCCTGAGCGGTTGTTCTCCTGTATCAGTATTTCCAAAACACATACGCAACAGAAGTCGAGCTTTGGCTTGGCCTTGACCACTTTTGTAGGATACTCTGTCACGGGAATGCTTCCGTTTTCCAGGAAATGAGAATATGCACGGCACTGGCTGGAAATAGGACAAGAAGAGCAACTTGGCTTTGATACGGAGCATAGAGTCGCACCAAGCTCCATCAGAGATTGGTTGAAATCTCCAGGACGTGAGGGATCCACAAGTTGTGCAGCTAGTTTCCTGACCAAAAAAGTGTATATATATAAATTTATCCACTCTCTTGTTATTGTCTCAACATCGGAGGAAATGCAAAAGTTGGTTCACCAGAAATTCTTGACAGTAAGCCGGTCTTTCGGATTAGCTGAGATAGTCTTTAGCCTGGCAAGCACTCTAATCACGTTACCATCAACAACAGGTACCACCTGGAACATGATAAGTAGCAAAAGTTCACTTAAGTTTATTATGACTGAGAAATAAAACTGACCTCACCTCATTAAAAGCAATGGAGGCAATTGCTCCGGCTGTGTATTCTCCTATTCCTTTAACTTTCATAAGGCTAGACGCTTTATTAGGAAAGCCCTCCTTCTCTGCAACAACCATCTTTGCTCCCTACCAGAAATAAAACATTACTTAGGATGTTTAGTGAAAGTGTATTCACCTCCAAAAGAAAACGTTTATTCACCTCTAAAAGAAAACGTGCCCGTCGATAGTACCCCAAACCTGCCCACATTTCGTTTACCTCCTGCAGCGCCAATAACTCAATTTTCTTAGCAACATAAATGGGACATTTCACATTTGCAGGGTTTGTTCCTAATGTCTGCACAAAAAAGGAAAAGCTGAATTGATTCGAAATTAGAAAGAATAACCTCAAGGGAAGCATGAGCAAGGTCGTAGATGGTGGGCCATTTATGCATCCATCGTTTGTAATACTCCATTACAGTCTGAACCCTAGTTTGCTGCAGCATAATCTCCGATACCCAAACCTCATAAGCCCTTCTCTCCTTTTCAGTCTCGCTCCTTGTCTTCCTCCATGGAAGATCTCGCTGATTCTCATCGTACCAACCAAGCAGAGACAATCTGATGTTCTCGGTCTCCTTTTCGCTGAAGAGATCCTCCATATCTCCTCCAGGGGGTTCTTCTTCTTTTTTTGTCTGCCGACATTTTCTCATCCGAGGCGCAGAAGAATGGGCCATCGTTTTGCTCTCGAAGCTCGAAGCTTTGCAGTGGAAACTCGGAGTCGTCTTTGGGTTTTGTCTTTTTGTAGCGACCGTTGATCTTTCAAATGTAGGGTTTATTAGCCGCACGCGAAAAAGAAGTATCATTCAATTCGCACCGTGAGAAAGATGATGGAGTGTTGATAAAAAAAAAAGGATAAATGGAGCTGCAGTTTCTATTTCACCCTCAGTATAAGTTATTTTATTTTTCTGCAAAACTATATGTTATATATAAAGAGATAAACATTTAAAAGTGGTAATCTTAAGTTTGTACTAATTACAAAAATTTCTACTTAAATATCACTTAATTATGATGTCAATTTGTCTTATGTAGCAGCATAAGAATTAACTGAAAAATTAGTAAGTCTAAAATCTAATTACTATACAAACATAAATGTATATAATAAACTTAATATTCGGCGATCTCATTAAATGAGATTTTCTTTAAATGGCTCAAGGTTGATTTATATTGTGATCCAACATAATACATTTACTTAAAAAAGGGAAAAATTGACAAAATAACCATCAACTTTTGAAAATAAACCAAAAAAATCTTCAACTCACAAACACGCTATTTTAACCTTCAATTTCTAATCAAAAATTAATAAATCTCATACTTTCGTTGACCAAACCATTTCAATTTCGCCAAAAGTCAACCGTTTAGTGTCGTTAGTTATATTTAACGGTTGACTTTTAATGAGATCAAAGTGGTTTGATCAACACAAATATAAGATTTTTTTTGTTCCAATTTAAAAGTTGGGGATTAAAATTGCTCATTTTAAAATATCTTAATTAAAAATTGTTGTTTTTCATTTTCTTGTGACAACAAAAATTGTAGTTTTTCTTATCAATTAGAATGACTAACTTAATAAGATATTTTCAAATAAGTTTAGATATAATATTTTTAAAAGGAATTAAACACTAAAAATTGTTTAACAAAAAACTTAATTAAAAATACAATTATAATGTAAATTCAGATATAACATACAATAATTAAGTGTTTATGTTCAAAACAATTTTAAGAATAAAAACATAAAAGTTAAAGGTAAAACCCTAAACACGTTATTTTTGTAAAGGCAGCCCTAAACACGCTGTTGTTAAAAGCATGATCACATGTACTCGATAAAAGATGAAACAAGTGAAAAAGAGGAAGGTAAGTGCGTAAAAGGGATCTCCGGCGGCTAATGTATAGAAACCGTTGTCGTGGTCAACCGAAGATCCGTTTCACGAACTTGCCTTCCCCTTTATCACTTGCTTCATCTTCTAATTATAACAAATTTTAGTTTTTAATTCATTTTTTAAAATATTATAAATAAGCTTATTTGAACATATTTTATTAAGTTCGTGATTACAATCGATATGAAAAACAATAATTTTATTGTAATAAAAAAACAATAATTCTTTATTAATAAAATTTTAAGTAAGCAATTTTAATCCTCAAATTTCAAATTGGAACAAAAAAATCTCATACTTTCGTTGACCAAACTATTTTGATTTCATTAAAAGTCAACCGTTAAATATAACTAACAACACTGAACGATTGACTTTTGACGAGATTGAAATGGCTTGGTCAACGAAAGTATGAGATTTATTCGTGTTTGACTAGAAGTTGAAGGTTAAAATGGCGTGTTTATGAGTTGAAGATATTTTTGGCTTATTTTCAAAAGTTGACGGTTATTTTGTCAATTTTCCCCTTAAAAAAGTATAAATATGCTTTTAATTTGTATTACTTAAGAGAAAAAGACTAGGATAGCACCAAACCAAGTTTTTGTTCCCAAAGTAGCACTCAAGGCTCAAAGTCACAAAAATAGGTTTCATTAAAGAGGTAAATATACACTTATACCCCTTGGGTTAATTAATCCAAACCTTAGGGTTTAGAGTTAAGGGGGTGAGGTTTAGGAATTAGGGTTTAAAATTTTATAAAAAATAAATACTAAAATAAAAAATAAAAATTTATAAAACAGTTTCAAAAATTATTTTTAAACTATAAAAAGAAAATTTGAAAAAAATAATAAAAAAAAATTCAAAAATTTTTTTTTAAAAAAAATTAGAAAAATTTCGAATCTGAAAACATATAATCTGAAACTATAAAATTTTTTTTTTTTTATTTTTTATTTTATTTATTTTTGTTTGTTTATTTAATTTAAACCAAGGATATTAGGGACATTTTGCCTTTTAATGAATGTCATTTTTGTGACTTTCTCCTTCTAGTGCTCTTTTTGAGACATAAACTTCAAAAGGTGCTATTATTGACAATTGCCCATTACTTAAACATCAATTTAAATTAAAGTCTTCTATATATTATAACCTAAGTATTGCATCTTTTGGATATAAATTGGAAAGTAATGATTTTTCTAAATGTTGGGTTTTTCTATTAATAGCAAAGAGAAGCTTTGATAATGAAATAGCAAAGAGACGCAGCTATTCAAAAATGTTTTGTTAATAAAAAAGAATATTTTTTCTGTTCTCAGGCCTTCCTTATAGAAATCAAAAGATTGAATTCACTTCAAACAACTTCGTATTGCTTTACAAAAATAGCTCAAAAACTAAAGCTTAGTCACTCACACAATTCGTAAGTAATTCAACAACATATGCATCCATATATATAAGACTAAATAACTCCTAATCCTATTAGTAATAACACTTTCATTCTTTCCAAATCCCTTTAGATAAACATAGACATTTCCTGATTATTTCATAACATTAACCAATCGATAACTTATCTAGAAAAACACACATTATTTATAAAATATTAATCATCATTTTACAAGAAAAAGAAACGCTATGGAAGATGACAAAGCGGTTGATGACATAACATGAGTTCTAAGGTTACCAATATTGTTTCTGTAATGTGTGTCCCACAAAACGTAAGATACATGAGGGAATTTTGCTTGGTAAAACATAAAACACTGAACTTGGTCTAGCAGTTTCACCTTCAGAGAGATTGAAGGACTAGACTAGTTCAACGAGTAAAGGCATAGAACCAAGCACTTGTGTCAACGGTAACAGTAGCATGTGCTTGTTCTATTCCTAGTTGACAATGACATGAAGAAAGATTAGTAAATGCCTTTGGACAACCAAAGAGAACATAACAGTATCTTGGTAACACCAAAGAACCACTAAGCATTATTGCTTTGCGAAACAATACTCTGGCCTAACAGTACTGTTACACCACAGAACTAAGTTTAAAGCTTTCCCTAAGAAAAAACCATTTCTTTAAGTAACTATCTGAAATCCAACCAGCACATCAAAGTAAGATCATGCCCAACTTTCCTCAGTCCCAGCAGAACTATACTGATTCATGATAGGAAAAAAAAGATTAAGTCAAAAGCCTTTTGTCACTATAAGATCTGAATGTTTTATTTCATTTGCCTCATTAATAGGCTCCCGAAGTGACGCTGATCGTTATGATTGGAGGCACAATCTCCATTCCTCCAGCTTCCCTTAGTTTAAAATCCACTTTAAACCCTCAAAACGCAGTACCACATCCATCATCACAAGTTATGATTCAGGAGAGGATGCAACGACAACCAGCGAGCTATTCAATCAGCGGCGAGGATCTCAAATCAGGAGGCTTTCCTCTCTGTCATACAACGGCGCCTAAGCTCCGTGAAAACGGCGAAGCTGAATCTCCGTGAAAATGGCGAAGCTGAATCTCCATGAATATGACGACGAAGCTCTATGAAGACGGTAACAGCTAAGCGCGCTGATTGTGAAACAAGGTTATCTCTTGTACAGAAGTAGGATTCGACATTGTGGAGGTTTGGAATCGCAGAGAACCGGTCGTGTGAGAGAGATACGGCGGATCTCCGGTGACTCCGAGAAAATCGATCGCCCAAAGAGAGAGAGGAAGAAAACGATGATTGAGAGAAGATAAGGGAAGGATACTATTGTCTTTTGTCCATTAATGAACATGGTATTTATGAAAATGTCCATAGACTAGTGGTAAAATTGAAAAGTGGTATCAAACAAAGTGTAAAAGTAAAATTTCCCCCAGATATAAACTATGTTTTTGATACAATTAAAAATTTTATTCTTTTAACAATATTTCACAATGCGGTTTGCACAGGTCTTTATCTAGTTATTCACTTAAATCTCTAACAAATCCTACATTTTAGACATTTACAAACTTTATTCTTACAATTCTATAAAAAGAAAAGCAACGAGGTGATGGATGATATTCATTGTGTTACAGATGAGAAATATTTAAAATTCGGATTTTTAACATTAAAACCCCTCAACTAAATTTGTTTTAGGTAAAAAACCTCAAACTAAATATTTAACGAAAAAACTCTTAAACTAACTTTATTTAATGAATTAAACCCTAGTAGATCATAATTACCACTACTACCGGTAAATCTTTAGTTTACGGGTTTGTACATTAAGTAAACGTACTTGAGGGGTCTTACCACTAAAAATCCAAAAAAAAGACAAAATTTTTTTTTATAATATTATCTAAAAATTAGTGACTTCAATTTTCAAAATTAGCATTTTTAATTTTCTTTTGTAAATATATATGAGTTTGATGTGTTTTTAACATCAACATTATATATGTATAAATTTAAAATGTAAAACCCCAAAAAATATAATCAAAATTAAACTAATGTTGATGTTATGTATTTATTTTATGGGTTTTTACATATATAATGTTGATGTTAAAAACACATCAAACTTATATATATTTACAACAAAAAAAAATTAAAAACGCTAATTTTTAAAATTTAAGTTACTAATTTTTAGATAATATTATAAAATTTTAAATTCTTTTGAATTTTTAATTGTAAAACCCTTCAACTATGTTTATTTAAGGTAAAAACCCCTAAAATAAAAATTTACTTGTAGTAGTGGTAATTATAACCTGTTAGAATTTAACTCACTAAATAAAGTTAGTTTGAAGGTTTTTTTGTTAAATACTTATTTTAGAGATTTTTACCCAAACCAACTTAATTAAAAAGTTTTAACCTTAAAAAACCTTAAAATTCTAACTAAAATTGAGATCTATTACGAACCTAGATTTTGAGTATTAACCTAGAAGGCATATTTTGTTAATGCAGACTCAAAAAAAGATGAACTGTGGCTGATTTAGCATTTAATTTCTGCGTGGAGAAATTTCGAATAGTTGGAAATCTCTCACTAGTTAAGGTTTGATATTCAGTAATAAAATAGTTCTCACAAGTTCATTGGCCTTTTTGACAAGACCAAGATTGTTTAGAAGTTTTAAGAGAAACGTTCGTGAAACAGAGTAAGAAATTATTGATCATCACCAAAATCTTCATCCTCATCTTTGATCTTAACATCAGCGTCTTCTCCAAACTGGATGCAGACATCAATCTGGGACAGCACATACTGAATACTGCGCAAAGAAAACATTGTCGATATTAGCTTTTGTATTGGATCAATGTTGGAAGATATGATAGAGAGCAAACTAGTTTATCACCTTCGTTCTTTCCTTATGTCAAGAGGTATGAAATTCACCATCCCATATTCTCCCACCTAATAATAACCACCACATCCCAAAAACGCAATCATGAAAATCAAACTACACACTTGCTTTATGATCAACATATGGATAAAAACCATATTACATACCATCTCAATCAGGGCTTTGTTCAATTTCGCATATCGAGGACCCATCTTTTGGTTTAACTCTGCCAACAATGTGCGAGGCTCCGGATCCAAGTAGCTAAAGTCATCATAAATCCAATGCAAATTTACTTAACTCGAAACAGTAACAGAGGAAAACGAAAAAAAAAAAAAAGAAGAATCCATACTTATCAATGTTGCTTTTATCCTGCAAGAGATCCATCTTTGAGAGGATGTTGATGTGAGGTAATTCAAGCTGGATCATTGCAGAGAGAGACGACATGCAACCGCTGATAAACTTGGTGACATCTGTTATGAACTGCTCCAACAAGATATATCATTTTTTATCAACGCAAATTGGTTTTTCATTACAATATTAGTAGGTAGAGAAAAAGAAATAGAAAACCTGTGAATCAAGCAGATAAACAACACAGACGTTGAAGTTCTTCTGTTGTAAATGCGCCACAAAGTTCTTGAGCACAGGAACATGTGTAAACAGTTCTATCTGGCCTATATAACAGCATAGATTTTTAAAAAAAATAGAGAGAGAAAAAAAACACTTGAGAACAAAACTTGATTCCAGAAACCACTCGTATAAAAATAATCAGACAAATAAACTTATTGATCATGTATGCACCTGGACAATCGAATATAAGGTAATCATCATCTCGGTAGTTCTCCAATTCTTCATCCACCCAATCATGTAAGCTATCCTCAAGGTATCTGTGGATTAAGAGTTAAGAATTCTCCATGCAAGGCAACAGCATTAAGACTCAGGAGGTAGTTAAATTCTTCATTTTATGTCTATGTAAAAAGGATACTCCATGCAGTACATGAGGGCACCATTAGGACCAAGCCCGAGCTCCTCCATTACATCTTCCAAAGAAACAAGTTCTCTGATATCTGCAAACAGCCAAAACAAAAAAAGTGTGAACCCAAGAAAGTGAAACCCAAGGGATTTTGATTGAATAACTCACCCATAGCCACAGGATAGTTGAAGATTTCAGCAGCAGGATCCAAGTTAACAACATTCATTGTTCTGCCGACCGTTTCACAGTGTTCATACAAAGACGAGCAATATGTTGACTGATCCAGAAAAAAAAACGGATTAGACAAAATCTCAAACAAAATTGACATGAGAAGACTATATAACGACCTTTCCGCTGCCTGCTGGACCGATAACGAGTTGAGCATAACCCATTGTAACAAAGCAAAATCTTCCACAAAAAAAACTCAAATAGAGCAAAGAGAGTGAACGATTCTAAAAGATGCAAAGACGGCGACAGATATATAAGCAATGCACCAAACACCTAAACCGAACAACACACTCAGTATGTCGCAGGAACCCATAGACCAGAAGCAATCAACAGACACATCTCAGCACCTGAAACGAGGAAAATATCAGAATCGATTGAAAGTGAAAGCAGCCGGCAGAAGCTTTCGAAACCCAAAAAAAAAAGAAAACAATCACAAGCGCTGTAGCATAGTATTGAATCAGAAAGAGATTAAACTCGACCTTTGAGTATTTGGTTGCGTCTTCCTTTTTTTCTCTTTGGGGGCTAAGAAGAAGAGAGCTTCGCTTTTTTATTTGATTTGGTCGGCTCTCGTAGCGATTCTTGCTTCTAAAGACTTTTTAGGGTTTTCGATGATTCTTTCTCCTTCAATTAATGAAAGGAGGTTGCGCTTGGTTTGACAGATATTTAACGCGTGACAATTACAATTTGACCACACCAACAGAAAAAAAAAAAAGCATTGCTACTCCCACGTGTATCATCACGTAATCTTAATTAATTATTTTTATATAAATCTATAATAAAATAAGAAAAATAAATCAAGGATTAATTATACTGTTTCCGTCATATCCTCCCCAACAGTTTAATTACGAAAATTATTGGTTTGAAAGGAAAGATGTGATCAAAAGAAAAAGTCTACTCATGTGAATCTTTCCTTGTTGATTTCGATCCCTTCGTTTTATATATAGTGGGTGAATCAACAATAAAACTATTTTATCTTAAAATATATTTTAATTTTATTAGAGGTTAAATGCTTACATAATACTTTAGTAATTCACACGATCATGGGTCTTGAATAATAATAAACATATGATAACATCTAGTATTACATCATCATCCATTGAATATTTCTCTAATACACTTGTTAACGTTTCTCATTCATGAATTAAATGCATAAATAGTCACTAATTAAGTACAAAATTAGCATGATCACATATAACATACTATTCAACTTATGATGTACCTTTGGATTTTAGATTTCAACTCTGTAGTATATAACCATATACATATATTTAGTTTGAATCTCAAAATTTAATATTTTTGAGAAACATAAAATTTCTATTGGTGAACAGTTTGGACATTTTTTGGTAAACTATTTGGACATTATTTCTTGGGAAATTGCACCCAGTAGACACAAAAAAAAAAAACAAAATTCAGTAACTAACTAAAAACACCTCTTCTCTCCTACTTTCTCTTCATATCTCTCTCTACTCTCTCTCTAAAAATCTAATTTCACTTTTTTTTTGGCTATTTAGCAAATAAGCATTTATTTCTTTCCACAGATGATGGTGATGACACTCATATTTTTTTACTGAAGTTGCATATTCAGTTTCCTGCAGTGTTTTATACATGTTATTATGTTATTGATCCGCGGTCGAAATGATAAATCCAGTAATCCATATTCCATATATAATTTTATTGGGACTTAATGGGAAATTTAATAATTAAAAACCTATTAAAATCTGGTAAAACTCCAAACCTCAAACTCCCTCCCCCATTAACTCGTAACTCTATACCGGTTAATAGTATAATATAAAAACCCAAAAAAATTAATAATATTCTAATAAACTTTGATTAAATTTTCAAAAACATTTTAATATTACATACAATTGAATAAACTATTATATTTGTCATGCATAAATTTTAAGGAATTTTTTATTATGTTATTCGAAAAAATGGTAGTAGAGAAAACCAAAATTTATTAATATAACAATATTAGTTTATTTTGTTATTGAGTATCAATTATAAATTTGTATTTTTATTTATTATAGATTTAAAATTTAATTTTATTATAAATTTTGTTTATTTATTTATTTATTGTAAAATTTAAATTAATTGAATAATTCATTTTATAGTATATGAAAATTAAAATAAAATGTTAAATTTAATTTAATTCTAAATTAATCTGATGATCCGGTGATTCAAAGAATAATTCAGTTTAATGTTCTAGTCGGATTTAAAAACATTGGTTTCTCGTGTAAACAATAGCTTAGGGTCCCCTAGGCATGGACATTCAGGTATGGATCGGTTTTTTCGGGTATTAGACTTTTCGGGTTTGGAAATTAGGCCATGTTCGGTATTATAAAATTTCAGGTCGAGTTAGTCGGGTCCTTCCGGGTCCGGGTGGGTTTGGTTCTAATGTAAATGAACATGAAAATAACCGAATGACCAATGTATATAAAATGGGTACGGATAATAGTACCCAAAGTAACATATTACCCGATCGGTATGTTGTATCCATACTACCCAAATGTACCAAAAAAATAACCAAAAATACTCATTAGATATGTTTTGTTTGAGTATTTGTATCTAAAATATCATTTTTAATCCGAAAATACACAAAACTATTGAAATAACTAATATATTTAATTTATAATTTATAATTTAAATTATTAAATTTATTATACATCTAATTATAAATAATATTTGTAAATATATATTTATATTTCGAATATCTTTGGATACTCATTCGGTTCTCGGTTCCGACCGAGTTAAGTACCGGTTCTTCGGATACATCAATTTAAGATCCATTCGGTTATTTACCCGGGGCCTCATCAGGTTCGGGACCCTGATTTTCGGATCGGTTCTTCGGTTCTGGATATTTTGCCCAACCCTGGTCCCCATTTGCTATGATTCTAAAATTCAGCTGCAATACAACAATTCTCTATGTATATTTATATAAGTCGTTCATGTCTTAACGATAAATATTATAGTACTAAATAAAATTTATTAATAAAATAATAATGAAGAAAGATGATAATTTAAATTTTGATTCAAAAAATATTAAAGATAGGAGAATATTATTTTTCGAAATTATTTTTCAGTTTTAATAGAAATTTTAAAAGGAAATCAAACCTGCGCTTTGAAAGTGCGGATCAAAATCTAGTACATAGTTATATTCTGATATCTGCGTTGAACATATATTGAAAAGTTAATATTTTAATAATGAAATGTTCATTGTTTTTTAAAAATGGTTATAAATTATTGAAACCACTAAACATTCCGCAGTAAAAAAATCGTTGTTGTAAAATTTTGTTACACAAATATGCAAATAACCATAAACTTATATGAGTAGAAACCTCATTTAATAAATATTCATATTAAAAGTATACTATATATCTATGTTAATATCATTTAAATTTAATTCTATGTCATATACGATTGATAAGATCGATTGTTTTGATTTATTTAAATGATTGTGAATAAACAAGAGTAGTCATTTGATTTATATGTGCACGCCAATTTCTTACATAATAGTTACTGATTTCTTAGTTATTTAATATACAATTATTATGTTATTATTTCATAATATGCAGAAAAACATAAAATAAGTAATAAATATAAAATATTTATTCTGCACAAAGCGTAGATCTTAACCTAAGTATGTATCTCTTTAATAATTTTAAATCTTAAACATTTTCTAAATCTCAGGCCAAAACAAAATAACGAAATGAGAATAAACTCAAATAGTAGGCCTGAGATTCTTCGGCCTAAACGTTAGGTTCTTATGCGATAAGTGATTTTTTGACTTAAAATATTTTTAAAAATGGGATCAGCTCATCAGTAAACAAATTATGTAATTAACAAAAAAGCTTTAAAAAATTGTTTAAGGACCAAAAATATTAATTCGATCAAGAATATAAATTTTATTTTTCATACAATATTTCTTAAATAATTTTCATATAAATTCACCATTCGCAAGGCGCATGTCTTATCCTATTAACGTTAATATTCTATTATAATATAAGAAAATACGAAAAGCTTGTTATAAATATTATCTCAGAGATATTATGACTTGATGATGAATAATGACACCTATAACTAGGTAGACGGCATGCACTAAATGCTTGTGTATCAGCTGGATTTGGTGAAGCTGTAAAGTTGTAAATAACTCCGGTTTCCCCATCACCATCTCACTATAAATTCAGACTCCCATCACCCATAATATAGAAAATCCATACAAAATTCATGTTTTGTCTGCTAGCTTCCGGAAATTATTTGTTGGAAGACAACATTAGAGGTTGTTCTCTTGTTATTTTCTAGGGTTCTAAAATTTATTACAACGACATTCATCGGTATGCCTCTCTTCGTCGTTGGTGCCTCTAGCCGACGAACCTCCTGCTAGTATTGCACAAGAATCCTTTATCTGGCTTGCTCCTCGGTAAAATTTACTAACCACTCCTGATTAAAATCCAATGCAGTAACATCCCTCAGAGCACGACGGTGTTCTTTGAGGGGGTCAACAACGGGAATGGGACCACCGAATGGGTCCACATCTGCGTCAGAAGACTCAGCGATCTCGTTCACCTTACGCGAATTCTTACGAACCAGAGCCATTGTCTCTCTTCAGGCAACGTACAACGAATAATGAACTGCGATCGAAACTAGAGAGAGAAGCGTGAGGAGAGAGTTTTTGGTTGAAAGCTTAAAATTAAGAAATAAAGTTTTCCCTCGTCCCTTTATAGAGGAAGGGTGCGATTACTAAGGTGGCGCCATCATTAGGGTCAGATAATTAATAATAATATCTGAAAATCCTAAATGAGGCGCCATGTCACATCTTTTGATTGGGACGGTGTTACATCTTTTCAAAGAAGATTGGAGAGCAGTTAAACCAATCTTAATCTGCAATTAACTCGCGGTTGAAATCGAGCAAATAAAATCGCCGAGGATCTCTCGCCGAATTTCTTATGCCGAGTTCAATATAAATTTGTCACGAACTGCTACATAAGTAACGAACTGAAGGGCTTACTGTTGGAGAGAGAATTGCATCCCTCAACAAGGCCCATCAAATACTAAGTTCGATCCAGTTTTAACTATTGAAACATAAACAATTCGGGAAATAAATAAGAATTCCAGCCCATTACAATTCAGCCCAGCCGAATTAAGTCAACACGTGATAGAGAGCTAGGGATGCCGAATATAGAGAGAGGAGAGGACAAAAAAGAGGGGCATTCAAAAACCAGAAACGACCAACACAGCAAGAATTAGTGTTTATCACATTTTACTCTTCTCGCCGGAACCATTATCTTTTCTACTAATCATTTTTCCGAACTCTCTTGTAACCTTATCCTAGAATGATCAATAAAACGTCTCCCAAGTAACCCACCATCTTATTCTCATAGCTCACTGCATATCACCAAATACTGATTAAACAAAATCCACGAGAGGTATGAAATCAAGAAAAAATCACAAAAAGCGCATATGATAAAAAGATATGCCCTCAAAATATGCATCAAGCAAGCAAATGATGCATATGATATGATAGTCGTCAGGTGATCCCGAATTTTATAATTCTATGCTTGATATTAAATTTGGACTACTAATTTCTTAGTTAAACAAGTTTCCATCAGATATAGCATCATGTAATTGATAGATTTTAAATTTTGTTACGGATTTTAAAATATTGCAACTGTAAAGAAGAGAAACAATTTAACCAGCTCGGATTCATATGATCATATTCCCCATAGAACAAGAGTACGCCAATCTTTATTTGCTGTTTATAGGTTGCCATAAAATTACAACATCAAAGTCCTGTATGTGAATATTGCCTCTAAGAAGACAAGAAAAATCTTATTCATCTGTTGGCATCTTCAGAACCATAGCCTCTCCATCTGCATAACACACGAATATAAGAAATTCGTTCACATTCTCAACATTTTGCCATACTTAACTAATCCTTGTTTTATAATTAATCATAAATCTACACAACTTGAAATTATGCATTGTTAAAGAAATGAACAAAAATGGTTTGTGTTTTATGATTTTTACTCACCCAATGGCGTGTATTCCGGCAAACTTACGTACTTGGGACATGATTTTTTCGACGTCATGTCTTTTGAACCAACACAGTCCCTGGGCTGTTAGTGATAAACATTTTAAAAGAAAACTGTCATGAACTGATGCAATTCTCATACCAAGCAAATAGTTTGAACTTTAAAAAATGCCAGCGATCAGATAGCTTAATGAATTTGCCATTTTAATCAAGGAAATCACCAATTTAAGATGAAAGAGATGTCGAATACAGACCTTGAAATCTTTATAGAAGCATATACGTATTTCATCGATTGCATCTCTTTTGCATACTACTTCAGGGGTGATATGAAATGCATTCTGAATGGCTGTCACAATACCTCCTAGAGGATACTTCTCGCTGTTGGAAGCAACATAGCCAGCTTGATAAAGGACATCCTACCAAATATAGATCCAGATGTTAAAAAATAATAATTAAGAACTCTTCTAGGAGCGAAAATGTACAAAAATGCCCACCCCAAATTGATAAACTGACAAATCAGGGACAATATAACATGCATATCATTTGCATGGTAAAACAAAACTACCAACATTTATTTACATGCCTACAACTGAATGGAAATACAGAGTTAACGAATTTCTATAACTCAGATCATTACATATCATTTGAGCAGAGGATATGGAAATTGCTAATGCTTAAAATATCTGGTTGATCAATCTAGTTAGAGAACATTCAAACAGTAAATGAAACATGCAAGTCAAACTAAAGCATGCAAATCTTTTTTTATGCCCAATCTTCTTGTTTAACAAACTCGCTAGTAGGCATAAACTTGACTTACCGTGACATTATGCTTTAAGTATAGATTAAGCGTGGTAATGAAGTAACTATACTCATCACGAATAACAGGAGAAGAGCAAGTCCCATGTTTCTCTGAAAAAAAGTTTCATCAAAACGATGTTAAAGAGAAGAACCCATTTATCGTATTAGCATATATACTCAAACCAGAGGAAATATACTCGAAGCATAATCAAACCATGTATACAGTTATGTGAAGGGAAATATAATTACCCCACTGCCATCATGTATTGCAAAGAGATAACATGAAACCCAACAAATGAAACTCAGTTAGTTTTGGTCATGGGAGATTCATACACCTATCGAAAGACAGTTATAAGATTTATATATATATCACCTCATGGCCCCAAAATGATCCTTTTCCACCATGGCAAGATGACGGAGAACCACAGCTGAGACTGGGCCAGTACTTGTCCATGCCATCCATCAACGTAGAGATCTGCAAATTTTGTTTCCTATGAGAATCTTCATTTGAGATATACCAAATTAAGAAAATTCCACCAGTGACCCACATAAGAATGTTTATACCTCCTTCTCATTGAAGTCGGATCGATAGCAACATGAAGGCCAGGAACCGTCGTTATAGTCCGGCCATAGTCCATCTACGAGATTAGTATTAGAGATGATTATACTCAAATTATTGTTGTAATAAGAAATCCTATGGCGAAAATCAGCATTAAGCAACTATAAAAAAAAATGTTACGTTTTTATCTTACAACAGTAAAAGTAACCAGAAAATCAAACTCAGACAAACATACACAAACGTTGACTTCTCAAACTGAAAATAAAATTGAAAGAGAATATAACTTACGGATGGTGAATTGAGTTGGAGTGTCCGAGCTGTCAACAAAAGAACACAAAAGATTTTGAGCAGAGAGATGATCCGAAACAAAATAGAGATAAAAGAAACATATAAACGTACCCTCTACAGCAAGCGTTTTTGGAGCAGCAATGGCGAGTTCCACGGCAGTAGGTTCCGGGCCATTGGAGAGAGAGAGCGAAATAATCAAACTCTCTCTGCGAGCGATTGAGTACGACGACGTCGTCTCCGGCAAGAGTTCCAGTCTCCGGTAGATAGGCTGAGACGGAAAGAACCGTAGCCAAAAGGAGGAGGAGAAGAGATCTACGACACGCCATTGACTCTATTTGGAGGATTGGAATTCAATCTGGAAACCCGATCTGGCCTTTTTTATTTTATATGTGGACGGAATCAAGGGCATTTTAGTCTTTCTGCTATAGAGATCAACGAATATTCTATATACAGCTTGGATTCGGACACCTATATCCCATAACTGATTTTTATTTTGACAAAATTCGAAGAACAGATTTAACTATTTTTAAAAGGTAAATTAGCTGTAAAAATCATGGAGTTTTTTTTTTCAACAAAAACACAATTTTTTACTTTCTAAAACACATTATTACTTATGAATTACACATATAGGGTATGACTGGTTTTCCCGCTACCACCCGCAAACGCAGCTTTTGCGGTTGGTAGCGGTTGTTGGCGTTTGCAACAATCGCTCAAACCGCTCCAAACCGTTCCAAATCGCTCTAAACCTCATAAATTCAAAAACTGGTTGCAGCTAGCGTTTGCGGTTGCGGACGGTTACGAAAGGATAAAAAAAATGTCTTTTTCCAAAACAATATAAATAAAAAAATAAAAATATTCAATAAAAAAATTATATTGGAATTATAAAAATACTAAAATATATCTATTATATTTTAATTAATATTATAAAACTTTTTAAAAAAAAATTTCTATATTTAAAAAAATATAAACTATAACTTTCTAAATATAACTTTTATATTTATTATAATATTATTATTTTGATATTTTTATAATTGTATAAAATGTAAATATTGTTAATTTAATATTTAACCGCTGCTGCATTTGGTAGTTAACCAGTCATAAGTATCCCGCAAACGCACCAATTTCTAACCGCAGAACTAGTCGTACAAATTTCTTAAAGCCGCTAGGAACCGCAACCACCCGCATCGGCAAACTCCCGCAACCGCAACCGATGCGGTTGAACCAGTCAGCCCATAGACACATTACGCTGGTCAGACACTTTATGGATGTGTATTGTTCTTCATGCCCTCAAGTTAGACCAACTATCTCATCTAATTAATTAAAAGACTATTTCTTATTTATCAAAAAGTCACGAGTCTCATATTCTCTCTCCATTCCCTATTTTAAAACTCAGATCCACTTTCCCTTTCCCAAATTTCCAACCCTAATTTCGTATCAATCATATTCTTCCTTCATCGTTCGTCGAAGCACACCATGAACCAGATTTTTCGATGCTTGTTTTGTTTCCATGATTCCCTCTCCAGCTTTCTACCCATCTTCCTCCGCTTCCCGATAATTCTTAGAAAACCCTTTTAATATCGTCAAACAAACCATGACGAAATCGAAGCCAGAGAAGAAAGAGAAGAAATCCAAGACTTCTGAGGAACCAACCCATCGCAAACCGCAGCAGGAGGTTTTGTTCTTCCTCTGTTTCTTCTTTTTTCCCGAAAGTATGGTTTTGTATATCATCAATTTTGTCCATGTCATCGCCAGTGATCTGTAGGCTTAGTTTGCAGCTATAGACAATCTCCACCATTTTCCAGAGAATCTCCAAGATCCACAGATCGTGTCTTCGTAGGCGTTTCTGGTCTTGCCACCGATGTCCAAACACTATAAGAAAATTCAAGATGTTTTATTTGCTTCATCTCTTTGAATTTTCTCCAAAAGGCATGGTCTTTGTGACCTCTTCTATAGAGTCAAAACTAGTTATGTGAGGTTGTTATTGGTAATCTATTCCTTTTGTGTTCACTAGTATATTTTTGTTTGTTGGCATTCTTAACTTATGTTGCAGGGATACACTTAGTAAAGTTAAGATTTCATAAAAACCCATATTGGCTCTCTAGCTCTTGATTTGGAGCTTTTATCTATAAAATCTTGGTTTGATCAATTGTGTCCATGTCCACGTTTTATATACATACATGTCCACATTTTTACTCTGTCCATAAACACTTAATCGATAAATTTGTTTTTTTTTTTCTGGGTCATTCTAAAATTTAACAACCTAGGTAGATAGAGGTTGTTCAGATGCGAAGTAGGCTTGCTGTTTAATGGGTCAAAGTTTGAGTCTTCGTCGGAGAATTTTATGTTTAGAACTAAAAGATTAAAACTTTGTTCTGAACATTTTTTCATTTTTTCTGGGTTTTTGTTTGGAGGTTGGAGGGGTGGAACGACTTTTTCTGTTCTGAAGATAACAGGGGCGGTGGTTACTGGTGGCTGGAGTTTTCTTGGTGTCTAGACGGACATGGTGCCTTTCATCCAAACCCAAGTGAACTTGGAAGGCTCTGCTCCTTCGAAGATGTGAACTCCCTCTGCTCTTTATCTTCAAATGCTTTGAAAGCACTCTCTAGGAATGAGGATATTGAAAAGTGAACTCCCAAAAACCATTTAAATTCTTCGAAAGGTACAACTTTTGGACAAATCTTCAAGTTCTAGTGACTCCACTGTGTTTGTAGTTGTATTTTCCATTGCATCCACAAATCAAACATCTATTTTTCCGTCCAGAAGTAAATGTACTAGTCCATAGAACCTCGTCCACAGAACGTTGTTTTGGATCAAACTCCTTGTACACAAAACAAACTTCATACATATACATTGTAGGTTTGGAAAAAGGTAAAGACAAATATATGGATAGATAAAACTCTTAAAATGTTTGATATGAACTCGTCCATAAAAAAAAAATGAAACATTATTTTAAAATTGTAGATGAAAATGAGTGTGTTCTTTCAAAAACCCGTCCACAAAATTTTACCTTTCCTTATCCTCCTCCTAGCTGTAGCTCGTTCCAGTTTCAAAAAAGCAGCGAAACCATGAATTTATTATCAAAACCAACTTTTACACACAAAAGCTCACCACCCTTAGATCTATTGACATCTAATGGCTCTCAATGGTCCCTCTTTCCTATACACCCAATGAAACTAATTTATATTATGTTTGGTCCCCACAAACCAGTCAGATGTAAAAATTAATAAAACTCTAACGATGGTCATGTTTCGGTTCAGTCAGCGAGGGGCAGTTTAGTCCATAATGTGATGAGTCATGAGAGAAAGTGTCCCTCCATCAACATGTGCCTTAACATGTCAAAAAGTGCAAAATGTGTCCCTTTATGAAACTCACTCACAAAAACAAGAGGTTATGTTAATCCTATGAAGATTCCAATCCCGAATGCAACTCACTAGAATTATATCAACATATACTACAGCAGGAGACTGATTCTAAGCACCATATGCAAGTTTATTTGTATTCTTCGCCCTTGGAATGAATATGTTGGATCGTAAAGTTTGGAAAGGTATGTCATTAAAATTCTTCTATATAAGTAGTGATGGCCGACCATTCTATCAGTGTAGACACAATTTCCACCAGTTGAAAACAATATGTTGCGAATACCACGTCTGTGATATGTAGGTCGCCATGCAAAGTGGCGGACGCAAGTGAGGAGCAACGGGGTCACGTGCCCCCATCTATTATTTTCTTTTCCTTCAGTAGTTACTATCAATACAAGAAATGCTCTCTAATTCTACAATTAGACATAATGAAATAAGAACGTGTGCCCCCATCTAAATATGATTATGCATCCGCCCCTGGCCATGCACTCTATTTTCCAGATTAGAGCTTCACATTCTACATGTAAAAGTGATAGACTCATTCAGATATTCATGGAACCCATCATATTTTCAGCTGAACCTTCCTTGATACAAAACCATCCATGTCTTGTAAAATTATTGCTTGCTTTCCATGCTTCGTCGATGCATCACCATGTTAAATTCCCCGGGTTTGAAACTTGATGTTGTGTCAAAGCGTGTGGTGTAAATTGTGAGTCTTTAATCTGTGTCAAAGCCCACAAAGCTCCTTCTACCTCCGCTAGGCGTAAAATCTCTTGTGGGTTTTTATTTGTATTGTTATAAACTTTCTCATTTCTATTCTTTCAAATATACCACATTATCCATAGAAAGAACTTTTAATCAGGTTTCTTTAGTAGTCTTCAGAAAAAATAATCCATATTCACAAATATCAAGACCCTTGGGATCACACTGGAGGGTGAGAGAATTTCAGAAAAGGCACATGTTTGGATGGCTGGTGGGCATTCAAAATAACATGATTTATTGATTCTTCTTCCGCATCACATATACTACAATATGTATCACATTTAATTCTATGAGACCTTAAATTCATTGTTACCGATAAACTACTATATAGTACTTGCCAAACAAAATGCCATAATTTCAGAGGACAATATGAATCCATGTAAACGCCAATATAGGTTTGATATCTGGTCCATAGCATTCCTGCATAATTTGGACGTCCATATATAAGTGTTCCGTTTTATAACCTGTTTTGACTGGATATCTATCTGATACTGTCAAATTTCAACCATACCTATTTGGTCTAGATAACCGACTTGCTGCCATATTTTGTATTCCACATTGTCTAGGTGTATGTAAGCACCTGAGCAAATTAATATTCAAGGAGAGATATACCAGATTAATAAGGTTTTCCACCTTTAGTAATTGGTTCAAAATTTGGTTTTCATGTTTGGGTATAGATGACCTCGGCCGAGGAATGGGGATCCAACAATAATTCTATATAGAGATGGTTTTCACTGTTCCCACTCTTTTGATCAGCCCTTTATTAACTAGAGATCGAGATGAAGTAATACTCTTCCATCCAAAAGAAAGTGAGTATGACTTTATTGGATCCAAAGGATCAGATTTCCTGTAGTATCTCCCTTCAAAAACCTTTGCAAATATGGAATTTGGTGTCTCTATTAGTCTCCATAATTGTTTTGTTAGTAATGCAGTATTGAAATCTTGCATATCTCTAAAAAATTCACTACCTTTGTCCTTACCCCTACACAATTTATCCCATGAGAACCAATGAATAGCGTTTTGTTTCCACTACTACTCCACCAGAAATGTTTTACTGCGCTAGTCAATTTTAACGTAACCGTTTTAGGCAGCCAAAACAGGACAAGACATGGGATGACGTAGCTAATGCCACTGATTCTATAAGTATTTCCTTACCACCCTTGGTAAGAAAATGAACTGTTTAGCTGATATGAACTGTTTTTAGAGTCTTTTATATGCATTTGGTGTCTTTGAGAGTCTTACAGGTTCAGGTACCCATTGGACAAATTTGGAGCTTTTAGTCATTATGGAGCTTTGAAGAAAGCTCTTGAAGTGTCGATAGACATCGAGCAATTCGCGAATTTAATGATGATTTAAGGAAATCACAAGTTTTGCTCAGAAATTCCAAGATATTGTACCGCAAGTCCCTGGCCACCTGTTAGGCTATTTATTAGGGTTTTCTATTGTGTTAAAGAGAAACTTCTTTTACGCTTTGTTAGAGGAGAGGCACACTTGATACCTTTAGAGAGAGAGCGAGAGAGAGAGAGAGAGAGAGAGAGAGAGAGAGAGAGAGAGAGAGAGAGAGAGAGAGAGAGAGAGAGAGAGCAGGATTGGAGAGAGAGATCTGAACACCATCCCAGAGAAGATCTTGAACTCCCTTTGTTTCTTACTCTACTCTGTTTACTTTTCATTTTATTCTATTGTAGTATTATTCAGACCATCATAATGTTTCTTATGAATATGCCTGAGTAGTCTTGTTGTTAGATTTAGGTTCTTCAATGATTGATTTATGGTTTGCTGATATGAACTGTTGATAGGGTGAATTAATCAGTTCTTCATGTAGTTGTGTTTACTGCTAAGTCTAGGCTTGATCACCCATAACTTAGATCTTAGGATTGATTGGTGCAAATGGGAGCTTGGTCTGTTGCCTGAAATTAAACTAGTATGATCTAATTTACTAGGTGAACACGAAAGTTGGTCTAGGCGATTAGAGAACACATCAAACCCATTCGCTAAACCTTTCTAGAAAAAAAACATCGATTGACACTCTGACAGGTGTATCAATCGGCGTTTTGAAAGGTGTATCGATCGACACTTATAAAGTATATCGATCGACACTTTCTTAAGATTAACAAACGGAAGTTGAAATCTTAGATCTAGACATTAGATAATCTATGCAAACTAGAGTTGATAGATTATAACCTAAGTTTGAGTTCGAGAACAATCAATGTTAATAAATCTCTGATAACCTAATAAGTTTGCATACCTATCGTACCTGAGAATTTACCTGAATCTAGCTATTTCTCTCGTCTTGATAACTTATAAACAACCTTCCATTTTTACTGCTTAACATCATCTATGTCTATCTTTACTTCGAAAACTACAAATCTATTGTGTAATCCTAGAGTCTCTGTGGATTTGATCCCTAAATACTACAACTGAACCTTTTATTTAAAAGAGTAAAAGTCACTCTTTAGGGTAATTTGAGTGATACCACCAGCTGTTCACTTTGTTGTTTATTCTTTTGTTAAGATAACCAAATATTTGTGTCTTGGATCCGTCAAGGCTCTCCACTGGATAATTTTCCATCCCCCTTACAATGTTAATCCCAAGAAATTGTTGCAGCTACCCTTGCGTAAATTCTGGAACCTTATGTCCAAACTGTATGTATGATTTCAATAAATCAATTTCTTGTTCCGATGCGCTCCATAATCTTTGAGTAACTTTAAAATGACCTACGTTATTGTCTATTCGCTTTACAAAAAAAACAACCATCTGCAAATAATAGATGAGAGATTTCCGATCTTTCTTTGGCTCTCTTTAGCCATGTTAAGTATTTTCTCTTTCCACCTTCCAGTTATTTGCAATAAGAGCTTACATACATAAAAAGAACATATATGATGATAATGATCTCCTCGTCTCGAACCAATTTTTGGGAATTTTTTGAACAAATATGTCTTTTTGGTTATCCATTTATTAATACCTTATATTTGACCTACGAAATACATTTATCATCCATGAAACCCATACTGGAGAGAAACCCATTTTCAAAAAGACCCCACATATAAAAGGTCATTCTACTTTGTCGTAGTCCTTATTCATATTTGTTTTGATTGCTAAATATTTTTCCTTACATGAATTATTTGTATGTATCCCATGAAACATCTCTTGAGCAATTACAATATTATCTGAAAATTAACCGTCCCGAGACAAATGCAGACTGCGTCTCCAAAATTATTTTTGGGAGTAATTCTTTAGCCGTGGACACAATTTTTTTTGATATAATTTAATATCTCACATTACATATACTAATTGGCCTCAATTTCGTCATATGAGTTGGCCTAATTGTTTTAGAGATGAGAAAAGAATATTTGTTATATTTAGTTGTTAATCAAAGGAACCTGACATTCTGTTGTAGGCACAGGGAGGGGGGGGGGTAACCCACGAATGGATAGAATGGTGGAACCAAGGTTTAAACCTGAAAACAAAGAGAACCGATTTTTATAAGTTTTTAGAGTTTTATCATGCAAACAGAAACAATTATGAAACCTAATGAGATGATGATGATAATGATAATAAAACAAGATAAATAAACAAAGGATAGGATGGAATCAAGCTGCTGGTTGTGTAACACTCTCAGCTTGATCAAATGATGGTTGAAGTGGAATGAGATGGAGCTTTGCTTGCTGGTTGTGTAACTCTCTCAAGCTTGGCCAGTGGTTGGGATGGACGAAATGGATTGATAGACACCACAAAGATCTATGGAAGTGATCTTTGATAAGCCTGGTTGCTCTTGAGCTGTTTCTCACACACTCAAAAGACTTAGAACAATAGTTTTGACAAAACTAGAAAAACTGTATTTTCATTCATAAAAGTTCAAGGTGATTTACAGAGACAAACTAATTGAGGTTTATAGGCTCGACTACTGGGACTCTCTAACAGTCATAAAATGACATAAGGAAAGAAATAAAATCGAAATAATAAACTTGGAAGCAAAGGAATTGATGGCTCCATGAAAACTAGCTGTTGGAGGCTTTATGGTGAGAATCTTGGCCAAATGAATGTAGATGGTGTTCTCCTTGTATCTGGACGGTTTGAGGGGATAACTAAGCTTCCTGGGAACCTTCTTGATGGTTTGGAATGTGCTGGGTCGTGCCTAATCTGAAGGAAAAAGAGCTGTCGGAGTTTTAATGCTTGAGACTCCAAATAAGGCAAGTTGAAGTAAATGAGGATCCTCCTGATCCAATGGTTGCTGGTGCATGGTATGAACTTGCAGAACTCCTCCTGGACTCCTAGAATATCTCCTGATTGGTTGAAATGATCTCCTGATCGCCAATGTCTGGTTTGAAGCTGATTGAACCGGCTAGCTTCCAATTGAGGCAAGTGTAGAACTGGTTTGGCCGGTTTTGGAGATTGGATCATAACTTCATAATTCCGTGGCCATTTATCCTGATATTAGGCTTGTTGGAAAGATGAGAGATCCTTCTTGAATCCTATGATGTGCTTTGGTTCAGGCCGCTCCTTCCTTGGACTTGAATCTGCTTCTAAAGTCGGGTACTCGCAGATGGACGGGCTGAGAAACCTCTGACTTGTAAAATTCATAACTTCTTGCTCCGTTAATATTTTGGCTCGATTCCAATTGGGATGGACTCCTTCTTGAGTGTAGAATCCAATAAAATTGGTTTCATGTTGAAAGTACTTCTGGTTGTGTAGATACACGCCTTGGACTGAACCTCGGTCGCTGGTACCTCCTAGATGGTCGGTTTGGGAGGTTTGGTGAGACTCTTGTTGAACCACGGATTTCAGGGCTACAACATCCCCTCTCTCTTGACAAGGTTTCGACCTCGAAACTATATAACCTGCACCAAGATAGAGCAAGTCAGCTTTCATTCTCTTTTGAGATTCTAGAGCCTTACCTTGGGATTGTTTCAGTTTGGGAATGGATTGTGTATCAGGTGGTTCTCCTTTGAGAAAATAGGAATGAATCATGCCTCTGCTCTTGACATGGTCACTTCAAAGTTTTGGTGGCCACGTTTCTGATATTCCTTGGAGTTGATTCTCCTATCAACGTAAGATAATCTGGTGGGATTTCTTTGAAGCTTTCTTCTTGGCAACCTGAAATAGTCTCAACACTCTGGACAAAAAGCAAGTGCATTATATCTATCATGGAAATATTAATAACATGCTGAGCTAACATGAATCTTACCATAGGTTTTGGAATTTGAACAATCCATTGTTTAGATTTTGGTTTCCACTTGTGAGGAGGTTCATGACTGAGCTTATGGTCTGGTTCCTTCTGTGGAACTTCAGTAAGCAGATAGCTTTCATTTTTACTCCCTACATCAAGAACACACACGTCAGGTACTAGTATCTCTAGGTGGTGTTAGACACTTACCTTGGTATGATACTTCATTTACTGGTTTTGCTTCTTTAAGCAACATGGACTGCATCGTGTCTTGAACCATCTTCTGGTCCATCACAGGTGTGGCGCCTGGTGGCTCCTCTCCTTTTAATTCATGCTCCTTAGTTCCTGTTACATCACCCTTTGACAAAGACAAGTGCATTACGCAAGAATTTGGAACCAATAAATCAGATTGAATAAAACTATCACTTTTAGTAGATAATTCTGTTTTCTTTTCTAGTGATGTTTCTATCAATGCTTGCTTAGTAGGACAAACTACAGCATAGTGTCCTTTCTTATGACATCTATAACATGTCTGATATTTTAAATCCTCAGAGTTAGAAGACTTACATTGGCTTGATGGCTCTTCTTTCTTTTGGTTTAAAATCTCCTTGTCTCTTAGAATTAAATCATGGACAACTTTTGATTCCAACAAAGATGTGGAGATCGTGTCTTTCTGAACCTCAGGACCTGTCTAAACATCCTTGGACAAATACAAGTGACTCATACCAGTGGGAGATGATTTATAAACAAATTTATCAAGTATAGGACTTACCTTGGCCTTCTCTTGAAAAATCGGTTTGTCTGATTTTTCTTTGTGTCTGGCCAGTGTGTCTTGGCTGACAAGGTTCTTCTTCTCCATGGCCTTTGGGACCTTATAAGGTTGGTATTGATCATAGAAAACCATGGGCCTCTGGTTTGGCCGAATCTGGTCTTGGCGGATCAAGCTTCTATGGCCTTCTTTTGGTACAACTTTTCTTGCTTCTTTGGAACCATGAGTTGGATACCTCCTTGGGTATATTTCCTGGATTTCAGCACTTGTATACTTTGGTGCAAACTCATATCTCATGAGTTCCTTAAGATCTCTCCACGTTTTGATAGTTGGCTCCTTGTAATACCATCTATCATCTTCTTCTTGTACCCACCATTTAAAGGCATCATCTCTAAGTTGATCAATGGCATAAGCAAGCCTTTCTTCATTCAAGATGTTGTTGTAGTGAAACCATTCATCAAGGTTCCTCTCCCATATTAGATAACCTCTTTTTCCTGAAAATGTAAAGAGTTTAACTTTATCAGCAAAAGAGTTATATTCAAACCGAGAATTAGCAACATGATGAGTATGGGTTTGAGAAGTTGGATGTTGATTGATCCTTGAAGGATCTGGTGGCTTGGGCTCGACATAGACAGCCTCTGGTGCGTCTCCAAATCTCCTTTCTCCTTGCTGTGGACATTGGACTCGTGCCTTGTTTTTTTTCCTCAACTGAGCAATCCGATCATTGATCTCTTGCAAAGCTGTCAACTGTTGGTTCTGTTTGGCCATCTGACTTTGGCCGTGTGTTTTTCCTAGTTCCTACCATGGCTTCCTGAAAACACTCTAAAGATCAAGTGAAGGTATGGAAAGTTCTGGTCGAATCAAAATAAGAACCAAAAATGCAAGCTAACTAAAATTAAACAAAAAATATTGCAATTATGAATCGAAATGAAATAAACTATGCTAAAATAATTTTTCTTTTGGTTTTCTCAATGCAAAAACGAAATGAATCAATATGGAATGATAATTAACACAAGTGAAAAGAAAATATGGAAAGAGAACTAACACTGATTTTTTTTTTGAATTTTCTTATGCAAGTAACCGAAAATGGAAACAAATATGTATACTTGAACCCAAAATGATATAAACTAATCTGAATGATTTTTTTTAATGCAAATAAAAAAAATTATGAAACAAATATGGTATGCACGAAATTAATAAAATGCTATGCTCTTTTTTTTTTTAACTTTTCAATGCAAGAAACAAATATGGAAATGCAATTTTTTTTTTTTAAATGAATGCACAAAATCTAAATATGACAAGTGGAGCTGGGGGAATGAATGCAAACAACTAGACAAGTATTTCAAAAGAATTTCGTGGATCAAACTAGACAACTCCTTCTTCTTTAGTTTTCTTTTCTTAAGAACAACAATAACAATGCAAAAACTGTTTTTTTTTTTTTATAAATGGAAACAAATGCAAAAAATTGAAATATGATGCAAGGATAGATATAACCTGATTCAGGAACTTCAGCTCTGATACCAAAATGTTGTAGGCACAGGGGGGGTAACCCACGAATGGATAGAATGGTGGAACCAAGGTTTAAACCTGAAAACAAAGAGAACCGATTTTTATGAGTTTTTAGAGTTTTATCATGCAAACAGAAACAATTATGAAAACTAATGAGATGATGATGATAATGATATTAAACAAGATAAATAAACAAAGGATAGGATGGAATCAAGCTGCTGGTTGTGTAACACTCTCAGCTTGATCAAATGATGGTTGAAGTGGAATGAGATGGAGCTTTGCTTTCTGGTTGTGTAACTCTCTCAAGCTTGGCCAGTGGTTGGGATGGACGAAATGTATTGATAGACACCACAAAGATCTATGGAAGGGATCTTTGATAAGCCTGGTTGCTCTGGAGCTGTTTCTCACACACTCAAAAGACTTAGAACAATAGTTTTGACAAAACTAGAAAAACTGTATTTTTATTCATAAAAGTTCAAGGTGATTTACAAAGACAAACTAATTGAGCTTTATAGGCTCGACTACTGGGACTCTCTAACAGTCATAAAATGACATAAGGAAAGAAATATAATCGAAATAATAAACTTGGAAGCAAAGGAATTGATGGCTCCATGAAAACTAGCTGTTGGAGACTTTATGGTGAGAATCTTGGACAAATGAATGTAGATGGTGTTCTCCTTGTATCTGGACGGTTTGAGGGGATAACTAAGCTTCCTGGGAACCTTCTTGATGGTTTGGAATGTGCTGAGGTCATGCCTAATCTGAAGGAAAAAGAGCTGTTGGAGTTTTAATACTTGAGACTCCAAATAAGGCAAGTTGAAGTAAATGAGGATCCTCCTGATCCAATGGTTGCTGGTGCATGGTATGAACTTGCAGAACTCCTCCTGGACTCCTAGAATATCTCCTGATTGTTTGAAATGATCTCCTGATCGCCAATGTCTGGTTTGAAGCTGATTGAACCGGCTAGCTTCCAATTGAGGCAAGTGTAGAACTGGTTTGGCCGGTTTTGGAGATTGGATCATAACTTCATAATTCCGTGGCCATTTCTCCTGATATTGGGCTTGTTGGAAAGATGAGAGATCCCTCTTGAATACTATGATGGGCTTTGGTTCAGGCCGCTCCTTCCTTGGACTTGATTCTGCTTCTAAAGTCGGGTACTCGCAGATGGATGGGCTGAGAAACATCTGACTTGTAAATTTCATAACTTCTTGCTCCATTAATATTTTGGCTCGATTCCAATTTTGCTGGACTCCTTCGTGAATGTAGAATCCAATAAAATTTGTTTCATGTTGAAAGTTCTTCTGGTTGTGGAGATATACGCCTTGGACTGAACCTCGGTCGCTGGTACCTCCTAGATGGTCGGTTTGGGAGGTTTGGTGAGACTCTGGTTGAACCACGGATTTCAGGGCTACATCACATTCAAAACTCATTAACCATATTCACAACATCAATCTTGATAAGAGACAAAGATTGTTAGAAAAATAAAGCTGTCATACCATCAGGTCCTATGGCTTTTCTCGGATGCACCATAAATAATGTTGCTTTCACCTCCTCCTTAATCTTCTATAAAATTTTCATAATTACTAGATTTTTTAATTCGGATAAGATATTATATGTATTTCTCAATTCTAAAAAAATAATGTATAATATTGTATTACAAGAATATAAAATAAGACTACATAACATAAATATATTTTTTAAATTTTCTTTGTGGAAATCATTATGTTGTTTGATTGTTGTACTTGATTCACATATTTGCATAGTTATTTGTGATAGATGAATAACTATATTTTAATTATCAGTAAATAATATATATTTATTATATAATATAAGAAAAATAAAATTATTTACTTTTAAAACAAACTTGTCTCATGTTAGGGACTCGATTATAGACATATCATATTTAAATGAGACATTTTTACAGTTATCAATCTTCTTAACAGTCAAAAAACAAATCTGAATATCAAACAACTTTATTTAGTGTTTAGGTAAATAATTATTTCTTTTTTTTTGTCAATAAATTCTATTCAAATTCAAAGTCAAAATGCGGGAATAGTGCTCAGTGCAAAATTCTTGGCTTACTCAGCAAACTCAGATCTCAAAACAACCAGCTCCCCTCAAAGAACATGTTAGGAAAGAAGGTGATGAATCTGAGGATGATGATGATGATGATGGCCTCCCTCCTCTTGAGAGGAACATGAACCATATCATATCGGAAGATAGTGAAGAAGAAGATGAGGAGGAGGATGAAGATGATGGGCTCCCTCCTCCAGAGAGGAACATGAACCATGTCAAGTTGGAAGACAGTGAGGAAGATGATGACAACAGTGAGTGAAGACAGTGAGGGATTAGTCTTTACACCTGGAGCAGTGTTGTTGAGTCTTGTGGAGTATAATACCATGTATTATTATGTTTCTATTTCTATTAATAAAAACAAATTTTAATATTTTTTACAAAAAAAAAAAAATAATAATAATTATTATTTCTTACAATGATAAAAAAAAAAAATGAAAATGTTGTCTCAAAGAGGATAAGATAACATCCAATGAGAATCAGATAAGTAAAACACATGTATAACTAAGCGCCACAAAATCTCACGAACCAGATCCTCATCATTCCACATCGGCATATGCAATCTTAAGTCTCGTAGATTTGCTTATTTCTTCATCACATACTGAAGTCGTTTTGATTTTTGTTTCTCAAAAACAATGGCAGCAAGTGCATCTCCAATGGCGAGCCAGCTAAGGAGCAGCTTATCCTCCACTTCAATTGCTAGGCGTCTAGCCGTCCCTAAGGGAATCTCCGGCCCTTCTTTCGGCGTATATCCGACCAAGAGAATCTCTTCCTTCACCATCCGAGCTGTTCAGTCCGACAAGGTATTTAACAATCCGACACGATGCAGATCAGATTATGTGCCAAATCTACAAATTACTCGTGCAGATTTCAATACTAATTATCAATCATGCGATATGATGTCTTAAAAAAATTAGGAAAAGCAACATTTTATTCATATCTAGATGATTTGTTAGGGTTCAGTAGCCATAACAAGGTATCACAATTGTTTTATAACTCTGCAGAACCTCTTCTACAGAATTAATATTATAAGATAATAGTAAGTTGCCCTCTTGATATATGCAATGAAAAGTTATATGCTCCATATATACATAGATATATCGATCAAAAAAACTTAGAATGCAAATAATCTGACAAGTATAATTTGGCAGCCAACATTTCAAGTGGTCCAACCAATCAACGGCGATCCATTCATCGGAAGTTTGGAGACTCCTGTAACGTCAAGCCCATTGATTGCGTGGTATCTTTCCAACCTCCCGGCTTACCGCACCGCCGTCAACCCTCTCCTCCGTGGTGTCGAAGTGGGCTTGGCACATGGTTTCCTCTTAGTGGGCCCATTCGTCAAAGCTGGCCCATTAAGGAACACTGCTTACGCTGGTTCCGCCGGCTCCTTAGCCGCCGCTGGGCTTGTAGTCATCCTCAGCATGTGCCTCACTATCTACGGAATCTCTTCGTTCAAGGAAGGAGAGCCTTCGATTGCTCCGAGTTTGACGTTGACTGGGCGGAAGAAGCAGCCCGACCAGCTTCAGACAGCTGAGGGATGGGCAAAATTCACGGGAGGGTTCTTCTTCGGAGGGATCTCTGGTGTGACTTGGGCTTACTTTCTCCTCTACGTTCTTGACCTTCCTTATTACGTCAAATGAATGTAGTTCAAAATATGAGCTTCACCAGTATTTTATCTACAGAGACTCTCTTGCACCATTGTTTCTTTTTTTTACTTTTGTCTGAGCAAGAATCATGAATCTCAGCGTCGTCTTTGTATAATACTATGGATCTTCTCTTAAATATTTCTCGGTCTTTATTCACATCATGATCTGTTGACATCTGACAAAAAAATTTTATTGGGTGGCTACGAATGTGCTTAACAAGGAGTCAGGTGCCGAATTCAGAACCGTGTATTGCAAAATTTCAAATCTTTGCTTGAGAGAATGAAAGGACAAAGCACCGTAAAAAAACACATCATCTTATATGGTAAATGGTATCGGGACATCTAGTTGTTACTATTCATCTTGTCCATTGTGGTATGCCATGTGATAATTATTGTTCTAGATGTGAAAACTGAAAATGAAACTGTCAATCATGCAATTTTTAAATGTCCACCAACAATACAAAAATGGTATATAGCAGCAACTCCTACACCACCCTTGATTTTCTCTTCCTCAAGTCAAAACACGGATATATATTTTCTCTTTTGGCGAAAGAACAATATTGAAGATTTAGATTTGGATAGAGATTTATATTCTTGGATTATCTGCTATATTTGAAAAGTAATGAATGAAAAATTGTCCAAAAAATTAAACATGGACTCATTGAAAATTGTTCGACATGCGGAATCATAATGCCATGCATGGTTTGAAGTTAACAGCAAACGGAAAGATATACCAGATACCAGAAGTTAAACAACTTTATTTACAAATCATAATCTCAGAGATTTGTATGATCTATGGCTCATGAACATATGACGCACTCTTCAATGGTTGTGGATGGACATGGAAAAATTCCAGAGGGGAAATATAACTTTTGGGAGCCAAAAAACAAAGAACAAGGATATCATCCTTACATTCAGAAAAGCGCTATATGGAGTGTACAAATGTCGACGTGCCAGGTTTATGGGACTGACTCCAGAGAGCTAATCACAATGATTCAAGATCCAGGAGCATGGTTGAGGTTTTCAATAGAGCTAAAAGAGGTGTTGATTCAATGATTTTTCTATTATTTATCTTCCCCGGTCGGAAAATGTTTCTTTTGAATATTTCCTAGATACAATTTTCTCCTAGTAACAAAAAAAAAAGATACAATTTTCTCTAGGAATTTTATTACATTGGTCGAGTAATAGATCAGCAATTTGATGGGAAAAAAAATCATTGAACACAAAAAGAAAATTACATTTTCAATACAAACTTGAGCTTGATCCGCACGACCATGCGTGTGTTTGTTTTAATTTTATATGTATATATATATTTAATTATTTATATTATTTTTCAAATGCTTAGATTTTATAGTTTGTTTATTTTATTCAATTAAGTATTTTAAACTCACATGTATTTGTTGCTTCTTATTATATATATATATATATATATATATATATATATATATATATATATATATATATTTTTTTTGTTGGATTGTGTTTATTATTTGACAAACTAATATATGGAAAGTTCAAAAAATTTGAAAATTATTTTATAATTCCTTATATATATTATTAGAACTAATAAATGGATCTAATTTCAATTTAAGCTATATGTAGTAGTAAGAAATAATTATTATTTAGTATTTTTGTTTTGAATTTTATGACAATTTTAAAATATTCACATCCACTAATATTTAAGCATTTAGTAAAAGATATTTATAGAAATGATCAAATAAACGATTGAATATTAAATAAAATTTTATTTTTTCTTTTAGTATGTTAGATTTGAAGGTATAATATTAGAACATAAGATTTTATGTAATGTAATGCAAACATATATAAATTTAAATTGGGATTTACATGATATAGAAATCTTCTTATCTATTAAAACAATATATATCTTATAAATGGGTCAATATAGTATAGTCCTGTTCTTTTTGGAGACGCAGCGGCAGCGTCCGCGTTTCAACAATATAAAGCAAATAACTATCATCATCATCTAATTGATGACGCTGGGTTTTGTAAAAACAACCGCTTCCTCCGTATTTTCCAGTCGCTGCGTCAAGTTCAACCCAGAAAATACGACGCTCGAAATTTCAGCGGCAGCGGTGATTCCGTTTTTATATCTCGGATTGTCCGTTGCGTCTGTTTTTAATCAGAAGATCAAAAGAATATCCTCCTGCCCTAGCTTTATTTTCTGCCGCTGCCGCTAGTTTTGGCGTTTATAAAACGAACATCCCTTATGTCAATATCAAATGGATCATTACTAATTAGTAATTAATTTATCTTGTTCTCACAAGGCAAAATTATAGGAACTGATTTTCTTTTTGGGAAAAAACATATGTATGTTTCTAAATCTAACAAAGACTATACCCTTTTCTTTTTTTATTGTCGATTATTTTCTTCTGCCTATGTTATACATGTATAATTTTGATATAGCCATTAAAATATATATATATATGATTTGAATTTTAATGCTATATATAATGTAATTTTATAATTTTGTTGTTTAATTAGTTTTTCTTTGCCATTGTTAATATATAGATATTTTTTATACATTTTAATTTTTTATAAATTTGTTATTACATAATAATATAATTTCAAATTTAGTATAATATATACTATAACTAGAAAGTTTATGAAAATATCATAAATTTTTTTTATATAATAAAATATAGTTAACATTGATTTGAATAAAATCATACTACTATTTACCAAATTAATTAATGCATTATTATATAAAAATTTTATTTATTTGTAAAATTTTGTTAGATTTTATTCAATATAATTTTTATAACAAAAATAAAATTAAAAATATTTTAAGTTGTTATATGTGTTGATTATGTACGATGTGATATCTTAATGATGCCAACATGTTAAATAGAAATAAATAAATATGATTTTTTAAAAAAGATCTAATTTTAAAAAAAATCCCTTATGAGTGAATATAAGTTGTGTCTTCTATTTTAATAGAATAGATTGTAGGTGGAAAAAAACCAAATCCCTCGGATGCAATTTCCGAGCTAGCGGATAATCACATTTCTCAGAAATTAAAATTACAAAACGGCCGCTGATATTTAAGGTCATTAAATGTTATTGACATCTATCTATACTTATCAGAAATTAGAAACAACAAAACTAGTGTCAAACACTCTTCTTCAAAAAAATTTTCTCTCTGGATGAACATGATGGTATTTTATGATGCTGTCGATATTCCTGCTTCGTCCAAGGTCTTCACATTCAGTTTGAGAATTTTGATCTCTTTCTCCTTGGTGATACATCTATCCTTCCCTCCATCAACAGTCAAGACAAAGCCTCTGTCTCCTCCTGAGTGGCAGCAGAGATCTCCTTTGTGCTTGCCCCCAAGATAGTACAACTGAGAAATCACCTGCAACGAAAGACAAGTCAATTTTAGCATCCGATGTAATCCAAAAAAGTAATGAAACTATATGAAGTATATCCTATCCTGAGAAGATCACTCTGGAGGTAGATAGGAGGGTTCATACGACATCAGAAGGAGTGAAGGACTGACTTCTGGCATAGAAAATTTATCTGAAGGGAACACTTTGGAGTTTAGATTAAACAACACTTTGGCCTGGCACTTTGGAAATTGCTGAGAAGTTATGATATTTGCATTTGAGACCTTGGTTTTTTTCCTGCCTGAAATAAGAGAGCCCGGATCAACAGCAACCTTGCGTTTGGTACCTGCAGAACTCTATGTGATCAACACACAGTCACCAGGGACAGTATGGCCCTCTTCTATGCTGCCAGAGCTTATGTCCCAGTGGTTCCTGACATATTCCGCATGTATAGTATTCCCTCTGCTTCAACAATGAACAAGTACCTTTTCTTGAACTTACAGAAGTTCACCATTTATGAGAGATAACTGATCTCAAGCCATCCAATTCATACCTCCGTATTTTTGAACAGAGCTCCACAAAGTGTGCTACTATATTTTGTTAGCTTGGTAGTCCCAGGTTTGGGAAACCAAAAACACGATGTTATTGAATGGGTAACCCCGGTTGGAGCCAACTTAATTAATACCTCATTTCTCCCTTTTGATATAAATTTCAAGTTCATTCTTTCATCTGATTGTAAAATATTTTCTCAAATAAGCTAAAGATCTATCTTTGTACCTATGAGTCTCTTTACGACTTTCAGATAAAAGCCCATTCCACATATTGTGTGAATACCTAAAATATATTTTATTTCTTCTTTTATTGAAAATTAATTTTATGTCTCAGTTGTAAATAAGATTTTGAGAAATTAATCTTTTGTCCAAATACCAATTCCTAATCCTTTATAGTTTTTATAATGAGAAATTGCACTCCATATACAAGGAAAATAATGTAATTTGCAAATCTAGAAAATGAACTTTTGTGAAATTGTATGATTCATTTTCAGACCAAAATACCCCTATGATTTAGACATTCATATTTATGCCTCGTTCTCTCTCTTTATATCTCTACAAAAATATATCAATATATGTATATCCCTGTTAATTGCTTCTATCTCTTTACAGGATGTAAAACCTTCAGAAAATGTTTTCAATCGAACAAAACAAAGAAAGAAAAAACTTTACTTAACCTCTCTTGTTCAACCTTAAAGAATTCGAGTTCCGAGTTCGTATCAAGCTTCACTTGTCATCTTCTGCAACCGCATCCGACTCGCCATGAACCTGAGCTCTGCTTCTTCTGTCCACCACCGCGTTTGAATGTAGATCAGCGCCGTCAAGCTTATCCCTTTCACGGATGTGCTTCACCTTTCACCTCTGTATACGTAGAGTTCGAGACCATCGCGAGTTTCACACGGCGTACTTCTCCGTTACCGGATATTCAGTCAGTCGCCTTGCTCTACCGACGTCGTCATGCTCGAAATCAAGCCTCATGCTCATCCTTGCCATCGTCATCAACCTCCAGATCCGGAAAAAGAGAAAGATCGATCTCTCCAATGGTGACTTTCTATGTTTTTGCACGACAGGTCTCTGATATTCTGGTTCTTTTCAGTTTAAACCCAAACGTTTTAGATTTACATAAACATCCTCGTGAATCAACCCTGAATCTTTCAATCGTGCAATATATCCAAGTGTGTCATTCATTCCCATCATCAAAGATTTGTCTTTTGATTTAAAAATCTGAACTTTCAGATTTAGTCTAGCCAAGAAGAAAAGAAGACATGTGATTTCAGTTTCTCCATCAGAATCTTTTTCAAAGTTTTGAAGCCAGGATTATTGGCTGGTTAAAATTGTTCCCGTATAACCAAATTTGATATTTTATATGCAATTGAGTTAGGAGAGTTTATCTGATGGAAGTTATTTACAAACATTGTAAGAGCCTGATGGGGTCAAAATCGGTCACAACGGATGGCCGAGCTGGATCGACAAACACGACCAGCTCGGCCATCCGCCAACTGAACCAGTCCAGCTCGGCGGATGGCTAAGCTGGATCGAACACGCGAACAGCTCGGCCATCCGCCGAGCTGGACCAGTCCAGTTCGTCGGATGGCTGAGCTGAAACGATCGTGTTGTCACAGTCCCGTCCTCATAGCTCCCTCCTTTGGGATTGGATCGAACATGTTCTTGTTTCATCTCGATCAGAGTCACCGTTGGAACTTTACGATTTAAAACCGCAATAACTTGTTGTCTCGTATGAAGTTCGAATTGATCGTATAAAACGGCAACAGTTAACTTAACACCTCGAACTGCCTCCACTATACGAGAAATTTGAACCTTCTTCGGAATCGACCTCATTTCGGAAGCGCTCTTTCGATAAATCGTAAAAACGCTTAAGTCGGAAAACGGCCCGAAAGGGTCCAGAACGCAGCTAGAAGCCCACTTGCAATTTTATACAAAATCGAGCCCAATCGTTATGACGGTTTATCTTTTATTCTGCAAGAGAAGATAAATGTCAAGTTTGGAAGATAAATGTGAAGTTTCCAAAGATAAACACGAAGATCGAAGGAAAATGGAATATTTCCGCGAAGCGATAAACTCGACCGAGGGCAGAAAGGGAAAGAGAAAACCGCCTCTAGGAGGAGTATATAAGGACTTCGAGGTTGAAGAGGCAAAGGACAATTCTTTTAGACTTAGAATTCTCTGCACTTAGAAACTTTTAGGCATTATTTTCGACATGCTCTGTTTCTGTGACTGGCACCCGATTACCAGACGAACGCGCTCAAGCAGTTCGTCTCTTGGTTCACACTTGAACTACGTTCGGCTTGATCCTCGAAAGGGGTACGTAGGCAGCCTTTCATAAGGTTCAGTCCGAAATCAATCAAAACCTTTTTCGTATCTTTTTCGTCTTCTGTATTCAAGCTGCGACTCAACTAGGTTTAAGGTTTTAGGTTGTTAGAACTAAGTAATTCGCTGACAGCCCTTGCAGCTGAAGCTTTTATAATCTCTTGTAATGATCGCAACGCTCTTACATGGATTCGACATAAGATCTATCTTTTTCTATGAGTTCCTTTTGTTATCTTTTCGTATTTTCCGTATTTGTCTGGTTACTTGTCGTTAGCTCTCGTAGAAAATCCGGGACCTCATGAAAAGTTAGGGTTTCTTGAGTTTCCTCCGATAACGGAAATCGACGGTGTGAATTTCGGTTCCCACAGAGCCAATATCTTTAATGATTTGAGAGATCCTAATCTAACAAACCAAAAATAGTGGACAATACATAATTTATTAGACAATTACATATTTTATTAGCAAGCTATATGAGCACCAGATATAGTAAAGGACTAGGTGGACCGCCCGCACGCATGTGCAGGTATTAGCATTAATATTAAATTGATAATTACATATTTACAACTATATAATACTTATGTTACATGTATGTGGTTAATATGAAAGATTCGATGTTACATATAGATATTGATACTATGTTCATATGAACAAAGAATACATTAAAACATTTAGATTAAAAATTTCAGTGTTTCGTATAAACAATATGAGTTATGGAAAATACAAAGTACCTTAAGTCCACAAAGTAGAGAAACCAGACCTTAAGACCAAGGCTTCGAGTTCTGTCTAGATTAAGGTAAAACCCACACATCATATAAGATCATATTTCCCATGTCTTGAGCGCCAGATCATCATGAAGAGTGCTCTCGATTTTTTTAGCACCAACATCTTTCCAGTCTATTGAAAGCACTGCCCCATTACCTTTTGATTGTGCAAAACTGCAAAAAAGTCAATCAAAATGCCAAAATATTGTAATCTCCATGAGAGAAGAAAGACTAAATAGGAATATAGATAGATAGATACTCACAAATGATTTGCTCTAGCACTCCTCATATCCTCATCAGAATTCAAATATATCTCACGGTAGAACTTGTTCAAAGCAGCGTCTCCTTCAAGCTTATCATCCTTCTATTCTTCTTCACTTCAGCTTCAAGCTTATCATTCACCAATACTTTCTTGGAAGAACGATAAGCCGGTCTCATTGAAACCTCTGCACCATTACACAAACAAATAATATAAATTTTAAAATGTCAAGAGTCTGTGATTCAAACTTCTCATCAGGTGAAACTAAATAAAAAGAAAAAAAAGAGTAGAAAACCTGTTTAAGAAATTCAGGTCTGGCAAAACTGCTGGTTGTTTTCCATGTTCAAGAGAGGCCCATGTGATTATCTCTGCTTTTAAAAGACTTTTCTCTTAATTTTGGTTGATATTACTTCATATCTGCACTTCACTACTGCTATCTGAATACACACCGCAAGGAAAAAAAATGTCAATACAATGTATACAACTCAAAACATGGCATTTTTTGAGTTTAAAAGGACTGCTTGGTACTATCTAATAAAACATATCATTTATATCTGATAAAGCGTATCCTTTAGATACATAACTCTTTGAACTGCTTATATGTTAAACATGATTATTCTGTTAGTTCAAAAAGTTATTCAAAAGGTTTAAAAGGACTGCTTGGTACTATCTAATAAAATGTATCCTTTAGATGTCAATTATCCAGTTACATATCTATAAACCAATTACCTTTCCCAACAATCTCGGTTTGAGATGATACGCTTTCTCTCTCGGAACATCAGTCACAAAACTCAGATGAAAAATCACTAACATAATTGACACAATTTACGTAGAAGTGTTTATCATGGAGGTGTGTTCTAAGAATGCATTATGCTTCAAATGATCACTTTTAACACTAATCTTAAAACATCAGAAAAATATAATAGAGAAAAAATAAATATTTCACGCATAAACCTAATAAAAAAATCAGCCATGAAATATAAAAGAGAGATTTGAATTACCTGAGATTTATTATCATTGGTTTCATTGTAACATCAGAGATGATTTACGGTTTCCTTCTCTAAGTCTTGAGTCAGAAAAGAGGTAATTCTAACAAAAATATTTAAAGATGTAAACAACCCCCAAAAGATAACAAATTATATAATTGATAGGACAACATCAATGAGTTTCAAAGTTTTTAAGAAGCTTTGAGATTACCTTTGGCTCTCAGACGTACCGAAGACGATCACGTACAATAAAATAAATTGCACTTGATTAGCATACACATCTTATATTATATTCTTAATAAGTGATTTAACTTTATAAAAAAAATAATTACCTTTTTCGAAAAAAAGGATGATCAGTTCCTGGATAAACAGAGTCGTCTCTTTTTATTAGTTGAATCACTACTGATGCAAAAATATAGATAGAGATACAACATGGAGAGGAAGAGAACAAAAATAAACTGAGAAGAATAATCTTCCATAAAATTACCAGTAATGGTGTTCCCGTCTATGAGTTACTTATTGATTATCATATACCTGCGCAAGATCACAAAAATAGAATTTAAATTAGAACGATCAAAAACATATGAAAACTTAAAAGATAGATGCGTGAAACTAATAGGGTGGCATGATATTTATATAACAAATTAGTTTAAGTTTCTAAATGACCTAATTTTCAAAAGAAGCTATGAGATAGAATATCCTCTAATAAATTTTAATTCAGCTATGAGATAAAATATCTTCTAATAAATTTTTAAAGATATTATGGTTATAATCCCTTATATATTAATTGAGGAACATTTGAAAAGATGTAACCTCAATTTTGTATTAATTAAAAGAGGCCCCAATGCATAGGTGGCACTCAATTAGGTAGTCAATTACATTCAATTGAAAAATAAGTAGGTCCACATTCGATTTTTATATGTTGTTAGATATATAAGTTGGTCAAACTATATGATATAATGATATGATATGATATTTTCTTTCCTTAAATAAAACCTACAGAATTACCATAAATGACTAATATATATATGACAATTAATGAGTTTAATAATAAAGATTTGATAACAATGTATATCTCCTCCATCATTTTTTGTTTAATTTTATATTATTAAAATAAATTAAACAATCAAATTAGCTATAAAAATAAAATTTAGATTTTTTCGTATATGTTATATTTTGAATTTTTAAAAACGACAATAAATGACTAAAACTATTAAAATTATTATGTTAAAAATTAATGATCAATGGTTTAACACTTTTATTATAAGAAGATACACATGATTTTAAAACCATATGAGTAAAAAATATCATTTAATAATAAAATAAATAAATATATATATATATATATTAAACACTATATACCATAAGATTACATAAATATTTTAATATTAAAACTTTCAATGAATTTTCAAGAACATCTATAAATTATAAAATTATTAAAGATTTCAGATTGAAAATTTTGTTATCGATGATTTAAATATTTTGTTATAAAACGATATGAACGATCATAGAACCGTATGATTATAAATTCTTATTTAATAAATAACTATACAAAATATACTATTCCTAGAAAAATAGGTTGGTCCATCTTAACTTATATTACACTTTTTATTAAACTAACTATCGAATTGATAAATAACGTACCAAAAAAATGTTTTGCACTTTCCTTAAATAAAAGCTACGAAATTACCTAATATGATTAACGTATATGTGAAAATTAATTATAATGAATAATAAATATTTGATAACAATTTTTGTATCTTAGTTCTTTTTTAATTTTATATTATTAAAATATATTTAAAAATCACATTAAATATATAATAAAAACATTTATAATTTTTCTTATATGTTATATTTTGAATTTTTCAAAACGTCTATAAATTATTAAAAATTTGAAGATCCCCACTCTGAAAATTTTGTGATCAAAAGATTATTTTTTTTGTCATAATAAGTTACAAATGATCATAAAATTGTATTAATATGAACTTTTATTTAATATTATAAGAAGATACACATTATTTTAAAACCATATGAGTAAAAAATATCATTAAATAATAAAACATATATATAGATTATACTATATACCATAAGATTACACAAATATTTTAATATTAAAACTTTCAATGAATTTTCAAAAACATTTATAAATTATAAACTTATTAAAGATTTCACATTGAAAATTTTGTTATCGATGATTTAAATATTCAGTTATAAAATGATATGAATGATCATAGAACTGTATGATTATAAATTCTCATTTAATAAATGACTATATAAAATATACTATTCTTAGAAAAATAGGTTGGTCCATCTTGACTTACATTATATTTTTTATTAAACTAACTATCGAATTGATAAATAATCTACCAAATTTTTTTTTGCACTTTCCTTAATTAGAAGCTACGAAATTACCTAATATGATTAACGTATATATGAAAATTAATTATCATGAATAATAAATATTTGATAACAATTTTGGTATCTTAGTTCTTTTTTTTTTAATTTTATATTATTGAAAGATATTAAAAATCACATTAAATATATAATAAAAACGTTTATATTTTTTCTTATATGTTATATTTGAATTTTTCAAAATGTCTATATATTATTAGAAATTTGAATATTCCCACTCTGAAAATTTTGTGATCAATAGATTATTTTTTTGTTATAATAAGTTACAAATGATCATAAAATATAACGCATATGAATTTTTATTTAATAAATATTCAAACTAAATAATATATATATATATAAACACTAATGATTTAAAGCAATAAGATTGGCTGATCAATTTAGTCGTCCAGTTGAAATCTTTCAAAAGTATGTGAAAGACTAAAGTCAAAGTAAATATGAATTTAGAATAGTAGTTATATTTTACTAACCAAATACCGTAAAAAACCGAACCGAACCAAAACCAACCCGATATTGGATTGAACACCCGTAATCCAATTGAAGCCAAACTATTGTTTCATTCTCCAAAATATAATAAAAATAATAACTTAATCCCGCGCAAGGCGCGGGTCTTATCCTAGTATATATATAATTTTAGTAACTCAAATCTTGCTAGATATATATTTAAATATTAAATGCATGATATTAGGAAAGAAGATATCTCGTCAGTTGATTGCAACTGGTTTTTGATAAAACAAATCTCACTATAAGGATTTAAATAATAGACAATAAGGAAAGAATAAGAAATTTTAACGTTAAAACCCTTCAACTAAGTTTGTTTTGGGTAAAAACTCCCAAACTAAGTATTTAAAGAAAAACCCCATAAACTAACTTTATTTAATGAATTAAACTCTAACAGGTCATAATTACCATTACTACCAGTAAATCTTTAGTTTAGGGGTTTCTACACTATGTAAACATAGTTGAGGAATTTTACCATTAAAAATGAAAAAATCAAAATATTGTAATAGGAGGATAATTTTCAAAATACATTTTTATAAATTAATGTATAAGCTTCTATAAATGACTTAGAACCTCTTATAATAATTTAAAACACCTGATAAGCCAATATAAATAATTTTATAAATGTATTTATAATTTTATAAATGTAGTTATAATTTTATAAATGTATTTATAATTTTATAAATGATTTATAAAGCATTCATTGAATTATTAGACATTAATAGTTATATGATACTTTATATACAAATATAATTCTTTCTATACGAATATAAAATCATTATATCAATTCAAATAAACATTTTTGTTTATTATTTTATGTAATTTATAAATATCTAAAAAACTGATCGCATCATTACTTTTTCATAGTTTCAACAATTAGTTACCATAAATAACTATTTCTAATATTATGTAGATTATTTGGAAAGTGATAATTGAATTATTCTTTCCTTTTAGATATAATTATAATAAATAAAATTAAAAATCATCGGTCAATCAAATTATAACAATTTGAAGAGTTCATTTATGATCAACACGTACTAAAAAATCATTTATGTGACTTCCCAATCAATATATAGTAGAATTTATATTTTTATAAATAATGTATAACATTAAATAAATAATTTTAAAATTCTGATAAATTTATTCTGTAAATAACGATAAATAATTTCAAAATAATATTAATAAACATGTTTGGATTTTGTAATATTTAAAATAGTTATTATATAATTATATTCGAATACAATTCATCAAGTAGAGTATAAAACTATTATAATTATCTTATATAAAAATTTGTTCATTATATTTTATAGTTTATAAATATTAAAAGTAATAAATAAAACATTTTTAATCTTTCTATAATTTCGAGAATTAGTTGCCATAAATTGTTATTTGTAATATTCTTTAGATTATATGGCAAGTGATGTTAAATATTTTTTGACTTACCTTAAATTTTTAGATCTAATTTAAATAAATAAAAATTAAAAACAATCGACCAATCAAATTATAACAATTTTTTTGAAACTTCACCTATCAACGAAACATCACCAGACCTCACTAAAGTGACTTCTCTTTTAATATATAGGGGGATTACATATTTTATTAGACGGGATAATAACTTTTTAGCAAGCTATATAAGCAGTTTACGGATGATAATAATAGTAAATATTAGAGTATTGTTATTTTCAAGGATTTTTCTGTTTGTTCGGTTATTTAACGACAGTTAATAAATGAGAAATTGCCACAAATACCACATTCATAGTACCACTTTTCATGTTTACACTAACCATTTTTACCCTCACTTTTAATGAAGGGTAAAATACAATTATACCCTTAGGGTTAACTAATCTAGACTTAGGGTTTAGAGTTGAGGGGTGGAGTAGTATTTTTGGAATGTGAAATTTATGATTCTAATAAATATATATAAATACTTAAAAAATATATAAAAATTTTAAAAAATAGTTTCAAACATAATTTTCGTTTTTCAAAAAGAAATTTGAAAAAAAAAAAAATTCGAAAAAAAAATTCAAAAACAAAGTTTTATAAAAAAAATTGAATTTGAAAAAGTATATTTCGAAAAATAAAAAAAAAAGTTACATTTTTTTTTATTTTTTTATTTTTTTTATTTTTTTTATTTTTTTATTTTTTTATTTTTTAATTTTTTTTATGTTTTTATGCGAGGACTGATCCGACAACAATTTTTAATTATCGTATTGGCTTTTTGACCTATGGAAATTATATTTGTCAGTAATCTACTTAAAATGATCCATATTTTAATGCATTTTATTATATAATAATGGTAACTTATAAAATTTGAATAAATTAATTGTATATTAAATTTTGATTGGTCAAAAGTTTCGAGATTTAAAATTTGATTGGAATAAGCTGTAGTTTTATGTTTTTGTTGTAAAATTTAAGATGTATATTTTTTTGTAGCTATTTTTACTGTGTAAGTTTGTATAATACTATTTTTACTGTGAAAATAAAGTTTTCTAAAATCATTTTTATTTTAAGCATTTTTGTTGTAAATTATAAAAGTATCTAAAAATCATTTGGTTGACATATATATTGTTTTATGCAAAGTATCTATACCTATAACCAATTCTATTAGTTAGTCAAAAAATAATATATTTATAAATAAAATTTAATATATTTTTTAAATATGTGTAAATTTTATAAAATATTCATTTTTGAAAGAAAATAGTACAACGCTGATTCATTGGCATTTACAGTCAATTAATTTATATTTGACACGAGTTCGTTATTATTATTTTTAAAAGGTCATTATTTGTTCTCTACTTGTCTTAATATTAACTTTCTGGTAGACAGCCAGACATATTTATGATATTCCCAGCTGTCTGCATATTAGGAGTGTTACGAGTCGTTTGCCCATTTAATTATTTGTCCACATTTAAAAATGTGTTTTTCTTAACTGGTTTTAACCAAAGATGACTCGCACCTTCTTGTTTCGCTTTTGTCCACATTATTTTGTCCACATTCCCAGCTGTATGCATATTAGGAGTGTTACGGGGCCTGCTCGGACTTAGAACTTAGAATGGCGGTCCTTTAACGGCCTCCTTTTGCTTCTTTAGAGGAATGGTTTAGGTTCGGGCAGTTCGATGAATATTAGTTTCTTGTTTCATTTTGTTGTTCACGGTTCCCTTTGTTTTCCATCTTCTCTTTTCGTGTCTGTCCTGGGGAGATCTCTCTTTCGACTTTATCAAATTTGTATCATTACTTTAGTCATGTTCGCTTCTAAACTGAAGATTATCGTACCAATCGTCTTTGCTTCCATTTTTACCTTTTTTTTTGTGTGCCGTGGAACCAATTTTGAGGTCATATATTTTGTAAAAACACGGAAAAACTGCCAAAAATGACTCAAAACTTGATTTTGAATACAAAACTGTATCTTAAATTTAATCAAATGCAAAAGTAACTCAAAAGGCTAGTGAAACTACAACAACTTTCTTATGATCAAACAAAAAAAATGTATTCAGTTTATTAACCCTCCGCGTGAGAAGACTTACAAAGAAGTCTTCTGGTTCATTAGATTTTTAAAATAATTTAAATTTTTTATAAGAAATATTTTGATGGGAAATAAATTGAAATCATGTAATAATAAACATTTATAAATGATGTAAATTTAGTTTTACTAAAATTGAATTATTTTCAACATAGATGAGTAAATGTAGATTAACTCATGATAGTATTGGGTTTAGGGTTTGATAACATATGTTATAGTATTGTTGGTATTTTTAGGATTAGATTTTGAAATCTTATATTTTTATAATTTTTTTTGACATATATGTATTTAGTGAATATCTAATAACTTGATTTAAACATTTTAAGTATCTTAAAAGTTTAAAGAAGTGTTTTTTTGCTTAATTATTTGATTATAGGGCCTGGAAGATCTCACATAAGATTTTCCAAGAAGTCTTCTGACATATCCCGCCTAAATTTTAGTAGAATTTAGGGGTTCTGTCTAAATATTAAAAGAATTTAGGTTTCCCGACTAAATCGAATTCTTCCAGAAGTCTTCCAAAAGTTTTCTAGAGGAAGTCTTCTCATGTATTAGATCTTAGAAGTAATTAATAAATTTTATAAAAAAATATTTTGGAAGAGCAAAAATCGAAACAATGTATTAATAAACATTTCTAAATGATGAAAATTTAGTTTTACTAAAATTGAATTATTTTTACATAGATGAGTGAATGTAGATTGAGTCATGATAGCTTTTGGTTAATGGTTTGGTAATATATGTTATTGTATTGTTGGTATTTTTAGGGTTAGATTTTGAAATCTTATCTTTTTTAATTTTTTTAGTTTGAACTATATGTGTTTATTGACTATCTAATTACTTGGTTTAATCACTTTCTAAAAATGATTGCTGACTACATGAAGTATCGACCATCACATGGCTAACCATGCAAAGTATACTAATGTATACCTAGCTACACGAAGTATATGTTATGCATGATAACATCCCTCAACTTAATGATTTTATGTAATTAACATCACAAGTTTAATTTCATTCATCCAAAAAGTGATGTAGATATCAGAGACCGTTAAATACCTCGTTTCATCAATTAAAATATGACCAACCCGACTGTAATTTAACTGAAATTATATTTTAACCCACATTTTAAGAGGGTAACAATTTTTTTATAAATATCTAATGTACAAAATCAATATATTTTAACGTTTTTTGATATGTAGTGTTTTAACATTTCTATTTTGGTGTATTAGAATACTACTATATAATTATATTTTTTATATTTATATTAAATATGTAAGTTATATAAGATATTATGTAATTTTGTTTTTTAAAATTATTTTAATATGTTTTCTTATGAACTTTTCATAAAATTTATGTAATTCGTTTGATGAATTGTGTGATATATACTTATTTTTAAAATTTTAATTAGAAAATATATTTGACGTCAATTTATTGACTCTAACATTTTGTTTGCTCGAAACTTATTTGATGTCAATTTAAATCAAACATAATCTCACATATATAATTATTATATATGTACTTTTAATAATAAAATAATCTAAGAATAAGTATATAATATGAAAGTTTTAATAAGTTTAAATGAATGCAATTTAATATAAAAAAAATAATGCATTAATTTAATTATGGATGAATTTAATTAATTGTATATCAAACAAATAAGATGTTGGAGTAAGTAAATTGATATCAAACAACTTTTATAATAAAAATTGATCAAATAAATATATATCACACAACTATTCAAAAGAATTACACATATTTAATTAAAAATTAATAACAAAACAGATTAAATAATAAAAATAAAAATTAAATAATATCTTGTATAACTTTTGTATCTAATATAAATAAACTAATACAACTATATAGTTTTCAAATACACTAAAATAAAAATTTCAAAACACTACTTATCAAAATTTTATAAAACATATTGAGTTAATAAATTATATTTTGTTAAAAATATTCTCACGCTTTTAAAAAGCGGATCAAAACCTAATTTTTGTTTAATTACCGTTAGGTACACCATATTTTAATTGAGAAAATGGGAGACTTAAACGGTCTTTGACATCCATATCACTTTTTGGATTAATGAAATTAAAGTCGTGATGTTAACCACATAACATCATTAAGTTGAGGGATGTTGTCATGCATAACATATACTTCGTGTAGTCTAGTATACATTAATTTAGTTTGCATGGTTAGCCATGTGATGGTCAATACTTCATGTAGTCAGCAATCATTTTTCCTTTAAGTTTAAAGAAGTGTTTTTTGCTTAGTTATTTGATAATAAGGTTTGGAAGACTCCGAGAAGACTTTGGTTTAGGGTTTAGTAACATATGTTATAGTATTGTTGGTATTTAGGATTAGCTTTTGGAATCTTAACATAAATTTTTTTGATCTATATTTGTTTAGTTTTGTGTATATTAAACACTTTATAAGTTAATTTTAAGTTTAGTGCATTGTTATTTGCTATTTAGTTAGTTATTTGATTAGGCTATGGTTTGGAAGACTTCGAGAAGACTTTCCAAGAAGTCTTCTCACATATTTCCGCCTAAATTTTAAAAGAATTTAGGTTTCCTGCCTAAAGCGAAGTCTTTCAGAAATCCTCTCATGTATTTAGTTTTAGGGTCTAGAAGATTTTTTAGAAGATTTTTGTATAGAACATATTAACCTAATTGGAATTTTTGTATCTATGTATAAAGAAAATTTACACATTCTCTTTCTTCCTCTCATATGGCTACAACAAAAATATAATGTTTCTCACTCTAAAACTCTCCAACCTTTCTCTAATCTCTGTGAACATCAAAACACCAAACTTTAAATGTATTTCTCATTTTTTTTCTTATGTCTTCTCACTAATTTATCTTCTTTTTTTTAGGTTTTTCATTACATGGTTCTCATCTTTCACTCTTTCAAAGGTAGATCTATAAATTTTGGATATGTATTATTGTGTGTTTTATAGATTAGATTCTAAAAAACTATAGATTCAACCTAGATGTGACTGTTTTGTTTATTATTTAAGCATAAAATTATATTTTTGAAGTTTTTCAGTATTTTGAAGCCATTTGAATGTTTTTGAATTTCAGGTTTTTCATATTTGAGACATACTTTGAAAGACTTTTCAGAAGACTCTCAGAAGACTTCTAGGCAAGTCTTCTAATGCATTTTATGCTAGAAGACTTCCCACGAAGTCTTCAGGAAGGCTTCCGAAGTGTTGTGCCCAAAATGGTACAAATTTTAGATATGTATTTTGTGTGTTTTATTACTAGATTCTAAAAATTTATAGATTTAACCTAATGTGACTGGTTTCTTTATTATTAAGCATAAACAAAATATTTTTGAAGTTTTCTACTATTTTGAAGTCATTTGAATGCTTTTGAATGTGCAAATTTTTCCGATATGAGTCAGACTTTGTAAGACTTATCAAAAGGCTCTTAGAAAACTCTTGGAAGACTCTCAGAAGACTTCCTAAGAAGGTTTCTAATGCATTTTATGCAAGAAGACGTTCCACGAAGTCTATCAAAGTTTTCTGCCCAAAGTGGTACAAATATTGGATATGTATTTTGTGTGTGTTTATATATTAGATTATAAACATATATAGATTCAACCTAATGTGACTATTTTATTTATTAGTTAAGCATAAACAATTTATTTTCTAAGCTTTCTCTATTTTGAAGCTATTTGAATATGCATATTTTTTTCAGATTTGAGTTAGACTTTGGAAAACTTCTCAGAAGACCCTTGGAAGACTCTTGGAAGACTTCTTGGAAAGTCTTCTAATGTATTTTATGTTAGAAGACTTCCAATTAAGTCTTCCGGAAGTCTTTCGAAGTCTTCTGCCTAAAGTAGTACAAAGGAATGATGTCAAGTGGAGTCCAAGCTTATCTATGTTGAGGAATGATATCTAGCTCCATGTAATAGTTTTGTTTATAGTCTGTTTTATGATTTGTATGTGTATTTTTTTAGTTGTGAATTCTTTTGTAGACTTGAAGAGATGTTAATCAAAAGAATTTGGTAAAATGTTCGTGTTTTGCCAAAAGTACTAACATTATTGAAGTTATTGATACAACATACCAAAAATATTTTTAACCATTCTACCCACTCATAACAAAACAAAACAACATAAAACTTAATCAAATTTACTAAAACTAAGAGAGAAGACTTCACAAGAAAAAATAGTCAAATTCACAAAAGATCAAACTTAATTTTAAGTGAAAGTTAAAATTTTAAATCCCATGTAAGTTAAAAATTATGTCTTACGATCTAAAAAGACACATTAACCGCATGATTTGATATTTTTGAAGTTACTTAAAACTTTTGAAAGTTAAAAATATACCTTGAAGTTAATTAACACTCTTGAAAATTTAACGTATAAGACTTCTCGAGAAGTCTTTTCAGATTAGCTAGAAACATTAGTAAACATAAATTTTTGAAATCTCATAATTATCACCAAATAAGTTATGAATTTCATCCAGGAGCCCCAATATTGACTAATACACATGAATTTATAAGAAAATATTAAAAAAATCATTTTAGTTGTAGAGAAAATGAAAATTTATTAAGCATTGAAGTAGAATACTTTCTTAGAAGTCTTCTATTTAATTAGGTCATTTTTGCAATTGTAAATTTACGAGTGAAGACTTCTTAAGAAGTCTACTCTACAGAAGACATCTTGAGAAGTCTTCTTTTGTAAATATTGGCTTACTTTTGAATTTTAAAAATTCTCGAAAATGCCAGAAAAGACTTCTCGGATAAACATGTTAGTTTTGCAATTGACCGAAGTTTATCAGAAATTTGACTTTTTATATAAAACTTCTTGGGAAGTCTTCTCAGAAAAGATTTCTATAGAAGTCTTCTGAAAGTCTTCTCAACATCGCAAGAAGTCTATTTGGGATACTTTTTCAATTGACTATATTTGACTTTTCCAAAGAAGAGTTCTATAGAAGTTTTCTCTCGTAACCAAAGATTTGACTAAAACCCGGAATAAAATTTGAAAGAAGTCTTTTCATTAATATTACATGTTTTACTATTATTTTTCAATTGCAAAAGTAACCCACGCAGACTTCTTGCGACAGTGAAAAGACTTCGAGAAAACTTTCAGAAGACTTCTATAGAAGTTTTTCACGAGAAGTTTTCTATAAAAAGTCAAATTTTTGACAAACTTCGGTCAATTACAAAACTAACATATTTATTCAGGTTTTTTCTTAATAAAGAAAAGTTAGAAGACTTCTAGGGAAGTCTCCTCGATGGAAAACACATTTATTGAAGTCTTCTGAAAGTCTTCACGAACATATCTGAGAAAAATCGATTTTTTACCTTAAGCCAGTGAGATGACTTGCTTAACTTCTCCAAGCACCCAAAACTTCACTACAAAAGGTACCAAGTCGTTAATGACCATGAATGCTTCAATGTTTCTATGAACCTTACAAAACTTGGAATCAAAATCTTGTATTTTTTGGATGAATTTGAAGAGAGAGTGAAAGAAATGTGATTTGTGTGCATAAATAATGAGATATGAAGAGTAAAAAAAAAAGTTAGTGCATTAAGAGTTTCAAATTGGTTGTTCATGGTGCTTAGTGTATCGATGGCAATGACAATATTGTAAATACTTGGTGAAGATGAAAATGATAAGGTAAAAGACTTATTTTCAGAAAAAAAAAGTGATGACATTTGCGTGAATAACTCGAACTAAAGAATAGGGAAAACAAAAGTTTCAAAAAACATAAATTATTTTTGTATTTGATCTGAAATTTTAAGTCATATTTGAAAAAAAACTCTACAAATGTTACGTAAATTTCAACTTTCATTTCGTGAAATGATATTTACATTTTTAGCAAAAAGAAAAAAGATGGCGCACACATTTAAAAATGTTCTGATCTTCCACTTCATTTCTAGCAGCATATATTCTACTTGGTTTGAATTTATGTTTGTGATATTCACAAACCACAACTTAAAAAAAAAATGGATAAGAAACTTTAAAATGCCCGATGCAAACAAATAAAGCCAATTCAGATTAAGGGTTTAAAGCTTAAGACATAATACTCCCTCCATTTTTGATTATATGAAGTTCTGAGGTTAGATACATAGTTTAATAGAATATTTAATTTTATACATTTTCTAAACAAAAATATTATTAATTATCTAAATAACCACATTTCAACTAATAACAATAACTTTTTTTTTTTGTCATCAACAACAGATTCATACTAACTCTGTGAACCACTCCGGTAGATGTTGATCCATGTGAACGACAAACGACGGTTGTTTCCTGACACTGCGTGCTAGGCTATCCGCTCTTGAATTTTGCGTTCTTGGTACATAGATGATCTCCGAACGTGTGAAACCTTCTTTCAGGGATTTAATATCTTCCATATAACTTGCAAATGCAGGTCATTCCTCTGGTTCCGAAACCATCTTCACCAACTGAAAACAATCTGTTGCAAACTTAACCTGAAATTAGCGTAAGTTCTTCATGCATTCCATTGCCCATTGTACAAGTTAACTAATAACAATAACTATGCAAAATATAAAAGTCATGTTGCATAAAATTATTAAATTTTACATTGAAAAGTGAAAATACCAAATGTAATTTGAAACAAAAAAATTTCCAGAACTTCATCTTTTAAAAAAGAGTACAAGTTTATAATAATCAATCTTATTTTTCAATATTTACATATTAAAAATTAGTCAGAATCAGCTGTGACAATAAATTCACGATCAGCTGTTACCTGTCTATTTCTTTTTGCCCACAAGGAAAACGGAAATATATTTTTCGCTGACAAAATGATAAAAAGAAACAAATTTAGAATAGGAAAATCTAATAAAGAGAAAGAATTGGTCCTAGGGGTTCGAGATGAGACATTCATTTATTATATATATTAATGCACACAAAACACTGATCGCTGAGAAACACAAGTCTTCTTCTCACACAAGTTGACAGATAAACTACAATCCTCTACTTTCTCTGAGTTCCTTTTCTTGTTCAGACATTAAAGAACCAAGTGAGTTTTGTCTACCTTATTCCTTAGAAGTAAAGAAGATGCAGGTCGTCGCCAACTTCGATTTCCAGCCTTCGCCGTTCTCTCACGCCACCGGTGAGATGCTCATTTCTCCGGTAGGCCACCGGGACGAATCTTTCGTTAACTTCACCGACGCGCTTGAAGGCGCCAGTGATGACTCGCCTCCTAGCGTGGCCGCGGTGAAAGTACAGAAGGTTTACAGGAGTTATCGCACGCGCCGGAGATTAGCGGACTCCGTAGTTGTCGCCGAAGAGCTCTGGTAAGCTAAAACATTGACTAGATGGAGAGATTAGTTTGAATGATTAATGTTAATTAATGATTGAATAAAGGTGGCAAGCGATGGATTATGCGAGGTTAAATCATAGTACGATTTCATTCTTCGATTACTCGAGACCTGAAACTGCAGTTTGCAGATGGAATCGTGTGAGCTTGAATGCCTCTAAGGTATGCCTTATTCCTTTTTCTCTAATATAAAGAAAAAAAAGTTCACGTCAAAAAAGATCCTCAAAAAAAAAAGAAAAAAGAAGAGATTTGTACTTTCTAAAATCAAGATTTGTTTTAAAAATATCTTTCTTTTAACGAATTATTTTCCCTAATATTATCTGAAAATGCCTCAGATTTAATATTATTGTAAGAAAAATTATCCACTTGGTTAAAAAGGTTTTGTAAGCATGTGGTTTGGTTGTGGTTAGGTGGGCAAGGGTCTGTCCATAGTCGACAAAGCTCAAAAACTAGCCTTCCAGCATTGGATTGAAGCGGTAATTTTTTAACCTTTTTCCATCATTTTCTTCTTCTTTTTATTAATATTCAGATTAATTTATTTTTAGGTATAAAAGTGTATACTAAAATATGAAATTCAAAATCAGATTGACCCTAGGCACCGCTATGGACACAGCCTACATGTGTACTATGAAGAATGGTGTAAAGCTGATGCTGGCCAGCCATTTTTCTACTGGTATGTTTAACCGTTCTTAAACCAAATATTCCCTGGGTTATTTAAACAAGTTATTGCCTAAGATTCCTTTTGTTAATGTTTTCTTCTAGTTCAAGAATTAAGATTGATATGAATCTTATCTGTAACTTTTAATTATAAAATAACGGTTTCTTGCAGGTTGGATGTTGGAGATGGGAAAGATATGGATCTTATAGATTGTTCAAGGTCGAAGCTTAAGCAGCAATGCATCAAATATCTTGGTCCTGTATGTGCCATGTTTTTCTTATCAAATTTTAAATGTTTTATATAACATATTTTGACTTTTGAGGACTCTCATGCGAATCTTTTTTCCGGTAACCAGCAAGAGAGGGTAGAGTATGAGTATGTGATCATCGATGGGAAGATTGTTCACAAGTTAACCGGAAATTTTCTACACACCATGCACGGATCTGAGGGAACAAAATGGATCTTTGTTATGAGTACTTTCAAGAAACTCTATGCCGGTCTGGTAGGTTTTCTTGAGAACCGATTTAATCTTTGTGGTGGTTATAGCTTGATATAGTTGCTAAAAAGTTTTGAATGGGTCTTTTTATGTTGGTTTATGTATACTTCAGAAGAAGAAAGGAAGATTCCATCACTCAAGTTTTTTGGCTGGAGGAGCGACACTAGCCGCAGGGAGGGTGGTCGTTGACAATGGAGTCCTCAAGGTAATTTACTAAGTCTGCAATTGTATCAAAACATCAGTTTCTATTTCTGCATTTGAATTTACATTTACTGTAGCACGTTTAATTTACATTTTTCAAAAATAGTTAATATGTCTCCGTACGTTGTGTTGTATGTCTTTTCAGACAATCTCTGCATACAGTGGACATTACAGGCCCTCAGATGAAAGTCTGGAAACCTTTCTCTCGTTTCTTAGAGAGAATGAAGTGAGCTTAGACGATGTTGAGGTAAACTCTTGTTCTACTGAACCTTACACGATCAAATCTTGGTCACAGAATGATACTATCTCCGTTACACAAGATACATATTTTGGAAAAGAAATTGTGTAGATTTTGTAACTATTTAAAAATTTAATAACAGTATGTTTTAAATTCCAAAAAGTTAGTTGAACTTATTGAATTACTATTTGTTTAATTTTATTGAAAACTGAAATCACATAAACTAATGTATCTTTTAATATGTTAACAAATGAAAAAAATCATCTTTGTGAAATGGTGGGAACCATTTACTAGCAAATGGTTGTTTTGAGAGGAATTTACTTGAGAGCTGATAGTACTAGTTACTTTTGTCTTGTATAGGTGCACAAAGCTAGTGAAGATTCCGACAATTACGACGATTATATTAAACCCAATGGAGATGGAACCAAATCTTTGAAGAAAGAATACGCAACGTCATGCAATGCAGAGACTGAAACGGATGAAAACAGTAACGGAACACTTGATGAGACTAAAGGGAATAGTTACCAGAGAACGCTATCAGGTGGGTTTGAGAGCCCAAAAGCTGACGTTCCACAGAAAGCAATGCTACAAAGGATCAACTCAAAGAAACAGTCAAAATCTTTACAGTTGGGTCATCAGTTGATGCTGAAATGGTCCACTGGAGCCGGTCCAAGGATCGGTTGTGCAGCTGATTATCCGGTTCAGCTGAGAACACAGGCTTTGGAGTTCGTTAACTTATCGCCTCGATACCGGACCAGCACGTTGTCTCCGACCGGGAGGCTTGATATCTGATCATATGTTTTCCTTGTTCTTTAGTAGAGTTCATCGTAATCTTCTGTGACTTGATTAACGTGTGAGTTTTATCTATCTTATGTTTTTGATGTGTGTGTGTTTTTTTAATGTATTCCACCTGGGATGTTGTGAAGCAGAAGGTAAAGAATGCGGTTATGTTTTGTGTCAAAGTTTTTTCACTCATAAATGATACTTCTGTTTCAGTTTTTTTTTAAACTTTTTATTAACTGAATTATATACACAAATTAATTTCTGATATACTTAAATATTTTTTTTTTAAATTAATTATTTATATAATCACCTTAACAAATAATAAAATAGCATAATATAAAATTAATACTATTAAAACAAAAAACATATTTTCGACTTAAATTTAGTTTATACTTTACAGTGTAATATTACTAAACTTAGACCTTATATTATTTATGCACTTTAATATGTCGTGTAACAACATAATTATTTTGCTATCTCAACTAAATATTTCCAAAATAAAATAACTAAAAGTATATTCACAAATTGTTTTCTAAGATTGTAATCTATAAATTTTTACTATATCTTTAAAAAATAAATATAATGTTTTAAAAATATAAAAAATATTATATATATATATATATCTAAATAATTAAATAATTTCGTACTTATTATTAAATAATTAATATTAATTTATTTTCAACTTATAGATACAATAATTTCTAATATTTTATATATATTTAAATCATTATTAAATATTAGATTAAACAATAAGTATAATTAAATAGCTTAATCTATTAAATGATTTGTAATTATAAAAATGAATAAAGTATGTATACACACAAAATAACAAAATAATCTTAAATTTCATAACATACATTAATGTATAAAAAATATATAAAAGTAAATATTAAATCATTGATAATTAATTATATTTTAATATAATACATTCCAAAACTTTAATAAGTATAAAACTTTACTTAAAAAATAACTTATATTATTTTATAATATAGGATAACGAGTTACATTTGATACTTTTATAAGGGTTATTTCATCTTGGCTTTTTTTTTTGTCACTGAAAGTTTCATTAATTATGAAAATAAAATTCGAAATGGACCTAAAGCGTGGCCCAAATCGAGAGGTTCATTACATAGAAAGAGAGTAATGCATAGTTTTTTTGGCTAAACCGTCTGCAACAGTGTTTTCCAATCGAGGGAGATGAGAGAAAGAGATAGTCGCAAACCCAGAGGAGATCACTCAGATGTCAGAGATGATTCCGATGATTTCTTTAGACTGAGAGTTACCGTTTATACCTCTGATCAACATTGTGTTGTCGGAGAAAACTTTTAGGGTTGAGAACCCTTAAGTTGTCGCCATGCAAAGAGCCGATCGCATCGCCAGCGCTGCTATGAGTGGTGATTTGACGAAGTTTGAACCTCTGATCCCAGATAAGGAGATGTCAGAGGCGGACATGAGAAGCTCCACCCTAAGCCCGCCGTCTTCGTGTCTGATTTCCAAGCACCGTGTGTCTTGCAAGTGGTCAATCCGGCTTCCTCTGTTCTTCTCGATGATTGTCTCGGAGAGATCCGAGCACATGCAGGTGATAAGCTTGATTTCCTGTTGTTCCCTTGCGCTAATGACCATTCTTTTGCTAATCTTAGTTCCTTTAGCGCAGTTTTCTCCGGTGTGATTGCTTTATCCTCAAAAATTAGAGTATTCCTTGCTGTCCAAATGGCCCAACAGATCCACGGGAGGACGTTGAAGGCGATACTTGAGGATGGGAAGCAGATTGCTGATCGAAATTTGATTACTGCCTCTTTGAAAGTTGAGTCTACAGCTATGTGAACTTCTTGACGTAATGGAACACAACTCCAGACCTTAATCGCAAAAGGGCAAGTGAAGAAGGTATGTGTATTGGTTTCAATGTCTTGGCATCTCGGACAGGAAGCTGCTGAAAGCAATCCTCTTTTTTGCAGGTTCGCTCCTAGGGAGAGGGCATTTTGCGCAATAGACCAAAGGAAAGCTCGCATTTTTGGGGAGAAACTTTCCTGCCCAAATGTCTTTTATCCAATTGAATTGCTCCACCTGATTGTTCATTGATCGTTCTGGACAGGAAGATGATGCTGTGAAGTAACCAGATTTTGTGGAGTAAACTCCTAAGGATGTTGGTTGCAAGATATAAGAATCCTCTGCTCCTTTGGCACTTTGTTGTAGACATTGGATCTGGGAAATAAACTCATGTAACACTTTTTGAATACGAGATTTGTTCCACAATAGGTCGTCTGTTAGAAGGTCTGCCACCCTTAGATCCAAGTCTACTTCTCTAATAGGACCTGCTGGTTTAACATTTTTGTCAAGTGGAATACATGAGTCTTTTCCAAAATTGCGTCGTTTGTCCATTCCCCACTGCCTTCCCCAAATTTTTTGTTAGGAGATCCCTTCCGTGTAGAATTCCTCTCCAGCCATGAGAACATGTTTGAGGAGATTCCACCTCTAGGAAGTGTTTTCCATGACAATATTTTTTCAATACCACACATGCTAGGAGACTTCTCGGATCCTTTAAGAGATGCCACACCAATTTAGCTAGGAGAGCTTGATTAAATAGTTTAATGTCTCTCAAACCCAAACCTCCTAAAGCTTTGGGTTTAGTTAACTTATCCCAAGCCACCCAACATATCTTTTTCTTTTCATCAACACCATCCCACCAGAACCTTGTTAACACATATTATATTATTTTGCACATGCTGACAGATAGAAGAAAGCAGGACATTGTGTATGTTGGGATTGCACTGAGCACGGATTTGAGTATGGTGAAATTTCCAGCCCGGGAGAGCCTCTTCGTTGACCATCCAATTGCCTTCTGCCTGATTCTATCTACTATGGAGGTAAATAGATTTTTTTTTTGCGACCAAAGTGTTCCGGAAATCCCAAATACTTTCCTAGACCTCTCTCTATTGTGATCCCCAACAATAACTTAGCTTTTTCCTTAACCTCAGGTGGAGATTTACTTGAGAAGGTAATTGAAGACTTACCTTTGTTGATCATTTGTCCCGAGGCATATTCATACTCCTTCAGAATACTCATCAGAGCTTCACAGTTTTTGAAGAACATGGTGTCATCTGCGAAATGCAGATGACTCACTCTCGGGCTACCTCGAGCTACTCTGACTCCCTGGGGCAAACCTTTCTTCTCTTCACTCTTACACAACCCGGATATAACTTCGCTGCAGAGGATGAAGATGTACGGAGATAGAGGATATCCTTGCCTAATTCCCTGAGAAGGTATGACTTCTCCGTAGACTGAGTCATTAACTAGATAAGAATAGCTCACTGTTCTAATGCATTGCATGACCCAGTTGATTCAAATTGAGTGGAATCCTAGTCTTTCCAGTACTTGTGAAATGAACCTCTACTCAATTGTCATACGGCTTTGACATGTCCGTCTTTACAGCCATAGTACAGTTTTTCTCTGCCTTTGACGTCTTAAGAAAATGTAGAACCTCATGAGTGATCAAAACATTCTCAGCTATAGCCATTCCCGAGATGAAAGCTGTTTGGTTCTTAGAAACTATCGAGCCTAGGACTGTTTTTAGCCTTATAGATAGTAGTTTTGAGATTATCTTGTAGTAGATATTGCATTGGGCAATGGGTTTGTAGTCTTCTACACTTTGTGCTCCTGTGATTTTTGGAATCAATCTCACATATGTTTAATTGATTGATGGTGCGAGTAGGCCTGTTCAATATGGTAAAACCAAACTGTACCGAACCGAACCGAACCGAAATAGACAATATGGTGCGGTTTTGGTATATACCATATAAACCGACTAGATATGATTTTATAAAAACCGTAGGATTTGGATATGGTTTGGTTTATAACCGATTAAACCGAATAAACCGAACAAAACCGATCAAAAGTAAAAACATGTAAATATGTACATATTTTATAACGTCACATGAAAATCTATTTGTTATATAAGTTATTCTTTTGTTAATAATTATTACCATATTTTTATATTAATAAAGAATCATAATTTGAAAAATACTTAAAATATAATTAAATAACAATTCATCGCAACTGAAGCTTTTTATTTTTTCAGTCTTCTTCTTTCAATCATTTTGCTTTCTTTTAGCATTAATTAAATTGAAGTGAAAGTTATAAATTTGATGGATAATAACTAAAAAAAATCTTCACAACTTTTTCTTATTTATAAACGAACAAAGTTTCACTCGAAGAAGCATGACTTTGATGAATATTAAATATGGAAGAGTAGAAAAACTTTTCTTTCATACTTCTCTTTTGTTTTTTATTTTTATTTTCAAAATTTCGAGCTTTGATTTTAATTTTATATTTGATTATTTCATCTGAAGGTATAAGCGTTTTTATTTTTTTTCTTTTATTTGAAAATATAATATCTTTTTAATAAATGACTGCGATGACAATATGACTCTAAAAATTATATAATATGATCCCAAACTAAATAATTATGTTTTGGTATAAAACCGAATAAACCAAAAATCGACGGCCTCTCCATTTTTGGTATCATACAAATATTAGTTAAATTTATCCTTGGATCCAGATCGCCTGTAATCAAAAAATTATTCACCAGCTCCACCACATCTGTTTTAATAACATGCCAAGAATGTTGAAAAAAGAGAGCCATCATCCCATCCGGCCCTGGTGCTTTTTCCGGATGCATCATAAATAATGCGTGTCTGACTTCTTCCTCTGTTGCTAACAGTAGTAGCATTTGATTCATCTGTGGAGAAATTGTTGGTCCTATCTCTTCCAGAAAGCTATCAAACTCAGTAGGATTAGTAGAATGAAACAAACCCTCAAAATAATTTACCGCCACGCTTTCAACACCATTCTCATCTGTAATCCATTTACCCGTATCATCATGAAGGCCAACTATTTTATTTCGAATGCGTCGTTGCTTTGTCAAAGCATGATAAAAGTTTGTGTTAAGATCCCCAGATGAATGCCACATATTCCGACTCTTATGATGCCAATACTCTTTCTCATCCTTATAGGCCTCTTGTAATTTATTGGAAATCTCAATAATATCCTTTTGTGATCTGTTGTTATCTGTTTGTACCTCTTCCAAAGCTTGTTGAAGATTATGTATTTTTTCCTTTCCATATGGTTGATTCTCCTTCCGCCAAGAGGAGATCTCATGACGACAATTACTAATTTTAGTAATAAAATCCTCTGATTGACCTGTCCTGGATTCTGTCCAGCTCGATACGATTGACTCCATTAGCCCCTCTTGGCTTAACCACCTTTTATTAAACCTAAATTGTCCTCTTCTTCTCTTTGATGGTTTGTCTTCCAAAAATGCAATCACAAGACGATGATCCGATCCCACCATCCTCAAGTATTCTGTATGAGAAACTGGAAACAGTGTGTGCCATTCCTCGTTCGCTAAGGCTCTATCCAGTCTACATCTGACCATCACTGCTCCTTTCCCTTTGCCTCTCCTTTCCTTATTGGTGTAATTTAAGTATATTTTATTTTATATTATATTATATCCAAATTGTGTAATATATTGTCCTAATTTGTAATAAACAAATTGTTGGATCTTACAAAATTTTTCTTTTATTTTAAGGTCGACTGAAATACGTAACCAACGTTGATGGTATGTTTAATTTCATTTTAAGGTCGACTGAAGTACGTGACCAATAATTTTTGAACCCAAAGATGTTCCAGAAATCAATGCTTTCAGAAAGAGGTATATTCTATGAGTTCATTTTGTGAATTTGGTAAGTAGGTATGTTTAGTTTGTTAAACTAATTCTTAATTTTTTCTTGGTATAGAATTGCAAACCAGGAGTTTTGAAGATCTTTTTCGTGTTATTTTTCTTTTTTCAGATTTTTTTTTTTTGTAATTTGGGACCGTTAGTACTTTGTTTTTTTCACCTACGTTTCTTCTAATATTATAATCATAATTTTATTATGACAGGAATAATTCTATTTTTTATGTTTTGTTTTGTCTTAAATTTATAATAAATTAATATAAGTTATTGCTCACTATTATACATTTGTTCCCTTACAATATATCTAATTTACACATAACTAATTGCAAAATTTAAAAAAAAAACAATTAAGTTTACATTATATACACATGCACAATTTATAGATTAAAAAAAACTATTTTTATTCATTCACTCCGCGAATGGCGCGGGTTATCACCTAGTAAAGATATTTAAAATGAAACATATGTAAAGAAGGAATAAAGATAGAGAGATAAAACAAAACATATCATTAGGACAGACCTTCTAGTGTCCTCTTCTCTAAACTTGTATTAATGTCATATTTGCTGGAAGCCTGGTACACTTTTGTTTTGGCAAAAACTATTTTATTCAGAAGATTGGGAAGATGATATAAAATATATTCATATGGTGTTCATAACCAGGGTAATTAGCATTGATTCCTGTATTTGGTTTATTCTATGAATACGCTTTATTATACACTTATTCTATGAATAAGCTTTATTATACACTTGCAAATATATTATTTAGGCGAGGATACACCATTCTTACAATATAAACCAATGACTGCCACTGTATCTGTACATATTGTAAGCACTGCACAGAACCTTAATTATAACTTCAGGGGATATGCACCCTCTAGTAGATTTTTTTCTCCATAAAAACCGGATTAAGAGCTTCATTTGTCTGTTCTTTTAACAACAGAAATCCCACTTGGATCACCACCCCATTCCTCAAACACAACTAGAAGGTTCCCAGATGGCTTAAGCCATGAACGAGGCACATGGTACCTGAAAAAAGGAGAACCCATTAATATATTAATCATGTAAACAATATATAGAGGAAAGACGAGGAAAAAGAAAGACAGTTTTCATTTTCTTCTCACCATCTTTGAGAAGATTGGCCACAATTACTGAGACATTTCTTCTCGCTGTAAATCCCAGCATAGTTGCAGCGTCCGCAGTTACCATGAGCCGTGTAGGCAGGCCAATGACGTCCTATGTTGCGTCCATTTACCCAAACTTGTCCTTTTCCCATTGTGTTCATGTCCAATGCAATTGGTTCATTGCCTACCGGCGCATTAAAAGAAGACTGCAAATAAAGAGTGCAAAAGTCTGATATGAACATGTCTGAAATTATGCTCGTAACTAAGCTCAATAAAACACACACACACATATATATAGTCCACCACAAAATGGTTTAAGAGTGTCTATGAGACGGGCCATCTTCAATGGAGAGAGGCTCCACTAAATGTCCCCCTTAAACAATCAAAGTAAAAAATTTAATGTTTGATTTTTAAATAGATAACAAGTGTTACATGGGTTTCTTAAAACCAAGTTGAAGTCTCTTAAACAAGAGACGTTCTTACCTCTCTCACTAGGGGAAGAAATTCCAATGTATATGGTCTTAGAAGGTACTAGTTTGTCTCATTTTTAACTAAGGTAAGATAGTCAACACAATCCCAGCCGATCCATAAGTTTATTTTTATCATATTGATCCAAATTTATTGGTAGACATGTTTTTATCCTGATGTTCTCTCTGTTTCGCAAAGTTATATGTTTTGAAGTGTTCCAAACGCACATTAATAAAACATTCAAAACATCATATGAAGTGTTTCAAAGCCTTTTTATTAAGGGGGTTATCATACCCGAAACCTAAACTAATCTCTGAAATTCATAAAAATCTCTTCTTTTTTTTTTCGTTTTGGCAAAACTAAGACGTCTGCCATGGTCAAACAAAACGGTTAAGACAATTCTAAGCTTGAGATTTTTTTTTCTGACCTTGACCAATTGGTTCATATCTAGTCTTGAATTGCCATCTTTTGTTAATTTTGATTAATACATTATAATAGCTTACCAATTGCTTTTTGTCATCTAAAGATTATACAAAAAAAGGTAAAATGCAATTATACACACATAAGCTGGCAAAAAAATACAATCCTTTCGGATGTTTGGAAGGATAGCTAACCAATATCACGTGTATATTTGGAAATAGCATTTGGTATGTCAATCTGGGAAACCGTTCCTTTTATCAACAATAAATTAAACCTAAAACATCTATTAAGAAAATTAAGAAGTATATCTTACCTTGTACCAGGTCAATGGTTGCTTCACGGCCAAGAATGATCCTTCTGTCCATTCCACAGAGGAACTCCCGGTTGTGGTATGAAGGCTCATAGCTTCACCTTTGGTACCGATCTACTCAGATCACACACACGCATAGTTTAGTACTGTGTTATGGTTGGTATAAAGATTCAGTGGCAGTTAACTTATCAAACTATTGTTCATTATAGGACCTTATAGGACCATTTCCACTTAGACATGTCCCATGCTCCAGAGTTAACTCCATTCAGTGTGGCTGGACCTAGAACTCCAGTATTCCAAGTCTCATAGTGCACACCTGCGTTCTGTATTATAGAAAACACAAATCTCAGAACTTATCATCATCTCCTGAATGAAAAAGGCAGTAATTAATCAAGTGAAGAATGATGAACTAACCGGAAGACCCACTGCCGTACTTAGGATAGCAAGTTTGTTGACGCCTTCGCGCAATTTGATCCTATGACTAAATGTGAGCTTGGGGCTGCTCAATGCTCCATAACTAGTTCCTAAAAAATGAATGCTTTAAGGACAGGAGAAGACGGAGTTTGGCCCTTAAAATTATCTTGTTTTACCTGCGAGCTGACCATTAACGAATACATGAAGAGCATGACCAGCTGAACAAATGGTAAGAAGTGGATCTTCGCCAGTTTTCAAGAACCCCTCATTAGAACTAATTGTAATGCTGAGAATGAATAAAAAAAAAAAACCAGTTAACAGTGATCAGGAACTAATTAATCAGCAAGATACTGAGGCTTAATATGTCACAACTAGGTCAAACATAACTTACTCTGTAAGATACCAGAAATAGTCTGTTTTGTCTCTGGTCATGCTTATTTGTTCCAACAAACCATCTCGAGCAAACGTACCATAGTCACCTGAAGAAGGGATTGCTTCGTTGTATGATTCCCATGATAATCGCGTGCTAGTAGGAACCATCTTCATAAGTATGCTCGGTGAACGAATCTATAACACGTTTACACATGCCAAAGATATATATATGTCAATCTCAATAACAAGGATACAATTCCTATGAGACCAGCAAAGTTAGGACGTTCTTAGGCTATTTGATGAAGTCATCTGGAAGTATTTAGTGTTAAAAGTTTTTTGTTATATTAAAACCCCTGATATATTATTGCCTATAACTTCATGGTCCGTCCTGGATATAGACAAATGAAATATTTGCCTATAACTTCAAAGTTCTAAAAATATTTTACATAAATATATGCCTCCAAATTTATGAAAAGAAATAGTATAAATTTTTTTTGCTAAATTGTCTATATTCTCCAAATTTTCAGAGTCGGTTTTGCGGAGTGCAAGAGTTACACAAGTCAAAAGACTCTGGTAAAAAAAGTAATTAATGTTTTCGATAAAAGCTTATCTGTTTATAAACCTTTGCAGTGTTGTGATACTCGGTTTTGCAGTCAGGTAAGATACTGATAGACCAAGGGGGCAAATCATATGGGAACCCCCTAAACATAACTTTTGCTGGATAACTTGTGTCGTAGTTTGAGAGAAACGCAGCACAAGAAGTCTTGGACTTGAACACATGAGCCTGAAATTATAACAAAAAAAAAACCAAAATTGTATGAACATTTGATACATCCTCTCTTCAAAGTTACATTGCATACTTACTTCTTGCTTATTGCCGAGCGAATTAATGGTGGGATCAACAGAGACCAACGCAGGTTCACATAGTTTGATGATTTTATGCAACTCTTTCAAATGACTATACTTGGGTTCTCTCAGTAATCCTTTTCACACAAACACACACAAAAACTCGTCAGAAAATATGTAAAATGTAACATTTTTCATGTGATATCAGTATTAGTTACCATATTCATCAAGAGGAGCATCATAGTCATAGCTTGTGGTGATAAACTCACCCGATGTTCTATCAAAGTTCGTCCCTCCATGGTACTGTAACAATTCTAAATTAACTCTTCAATCATAAGTTAAATAAAATATATTCTTTTTTTTTAATAAAGTTTGCGATTTGATAAAATTATTGATGTTTAAATTTTTCTTAGAACTAATTTTTAAAGTTACCATATAGTAATTCATAAATGAACCACCGTTCTGTATAAAGCGAGCCACGGAGAACGCAAGGTCTTCGACTGGTCTGTTTGGTATCGCACCTCCAAATTCCGTGAACCTGAAAATGATCTCACATGCTGTAAATTATAATTTATACTCTAGCTTGTTGATTTCATAAGAGAATATATAAAGACTAACAAGAGGATAGTGATTCTGTATATGTTGAATAGCTTCGTGACTTACCAACCAGTCCAGTTCTCTGTCCACATCTTGGGCTGATCGACCGAGTTTGGTTTGAAACCCTCACAATAAAACCCGTTGCATGTGTTTATCTATTATAGAGCGCAAGGTAAAAGCTATTAACATTCAGTATAAATTTTACTCCAAAGTTGAATAAAATTTGTTGAAAATTAAAATCTAAAGTTGAAGAAAAATTGTCCTCGTGGATTATTTTTGTTTTTGGTCAGTGGTCCTAAATAAATTCAATAGAAAAACACATCATATAGGAAAACAGCAAAAAGGAGAAAACGATATTTTATTGTAACTATCAATAAACAAACAATATTAAACAAGAAAAAGTGAATTACATAAAAGGAAAACTGAAAGCCAAACAAATATATTCAAAAGGCAAACCACCAAGGAAGAAAATTTAAGATTATACAACATAACAAAAAAAAAACTCGATAGTGTTTTCACCAAAAAATACACACTAAGAAATATCTTCATTTGTAGCTGCCCAAAAAAAAAGAAATATCTTCATTTGTCTAAAAAATATCTAAGTGCCGACAAAAGAAAAGGAGTCAATCCTGATAAATGACATAAATTTAATCCATATTTAATTGTGCATTTTTCTTAAGAAATAAAATTGAACTGATTAATCTACAAAATCACATCAGATATTTTAATTTTCATACAAATTTCAAATCAACTAGATTGATAAAAGCAGAATTCAAGCTAAAATAGAAAGTTTACCAAACTCAACCATACTAAAAGTTAGCATTAAATCGATCACGATCCTATCTAAACCAAAAACTTGAACCAAACTAAACGAAACCAGAACAGAACATATCTTACTTATATATATTAACTAAGGGGAAGGTTAAACAAGAAAAAGAAAGGAAGAGATACAATAGGGTAAGGAGCATCATCTTGCTTGCACATAACCCATGGGACACCTGTGGACAAACCCAACGCCATTGCAGCTGTCCATTTTGTGTATGCCTTTCCTGCTGATCCTATCTCCCATTCCATTGGTCCATACTCATTCTCTATCTACCCATTTTTAAGAAATAACATTACTATATATATTTAGAATGTATTAGATGTGAATCATGTATAATATAAAATCGTATCAATTTAAACAACAAAGAAGATAAAAACCTGCGAGAGAATGATGGGTCCTCCTTGAGTTTCAAACAACTTTTCTTCTTTCATTATATCCACAATCTTCTTTGTGAATTTTTGCATTGCAGTCTTTCAATTTCACATCAAAATGATTTTTTTTAAACCTTCATAATGGAATTTAATCTGGAGACTGATTTGTTCTACAATAATTGTGTACCTTGAAAGGTCCATTATCAGTCCTGAAAACCATACCAGGGACATATTTGAGCCAAACAGGAATTCCCTGAAAATCAGAAAACATATACAGATAAATTTATATATTCAAATGAAAATATTCTTTTATTCTTAGAAAAGTATTTTTAATATATTTACCCAAAATTCCACTCGGCACAAACATATGGACCAATTCTCAGGCTAACATATAGACCGGCTTGTTGCACCAGCTTGATGAACCTAACCAGATCATACCGATCCCCAAAATAATACTGCAAGCAAACAGAAGTATACAGCATTGAGATTTTATATGACTATGAGTTAAGTAAGAAAATGGTAGAAGTCTTTAAATTACTTGTCCAGGAGAAGGTTCATGTCCGTTCCAGAAAACATAAGTTTGTATAACATCTAAACCACCTTCTTTGGCCTTCTTTATCAGATCAGGCCACATCTGCATATAACAAAGTAGCCACAATTCTATATAAAAAAAATATAGTTTTGTAATGAAATAACCTGGCCATAAGGGGGAAAACCAGAAAAATAAGACCCCATGTGCAGAAAAATCAAAGCAATTATTCAGTAAACTAATGTAATCAAAATCCAAGAAATTTTGCGTTTGATTATAAAGAGATTATTTAACTGAATAAAAAAGATTACCTCAGGGGTGCTTCTTGGGTAGTGGATGGAACCAGAGAGAAGGATCCTTTTCTGTCCATTGATGATTAAAGCTTTATGATCATAAGAGACCAATGCTTTAGTTGAGCAAATCAACAATGAAAAACACATAATCGCCAGAAAAATCCAAGCTTTATCCCTAAAATTCATAACCATTTTCCCACTTATTAGTTTATATTTAGAAACTGGTAAAGGAGATTTGCTGAGCTATTGGGATTGGAATGAATGATGGCATAAAGGTTATATGTAAAGCCTGACACTTATCCTATTGTACTTATAGATTAATGAATGCAATGAAATGAGAAAAAAAATTGTGGGGCCAATCTCTCTGCTTTTTGAGCGGATGACTTTTTTTTATTTTTTTGAGCGGATGACTTTAAAATCTTCTGCCCTACCAGATGAATATTTTCATTTTCCATTTTTATTTTGTCAAATCCCTTATATATTAATTGAGGATCTTTTGAAAAATTAAAACCTTAATTTTGTATTAATTAAAAAAAACCCCAATCCTATGTGGCACTTCTAAATGCCTTCTAAATCCTATTTCTAAGAATTCTAGAGCACCTAATATAAACCATAGTTTAATATAACGTTGTCACGTATTTCTATAATTATATAACATAAGAAAAGTCGATTTGAAAGTGGAGATTAATACCCGTATGAAAACATTGGCGACTGTATGTATAATACATATGAAAACCGGGCCGTCTGTATTAAGACCTGTTCGGCATTATTTGCATAACTACTAATGGCGGACAAGATTTATTAGGTTCAATGAAGATGAAGGTATAATAGCTTTAACAAAAATACAGTATCAATGAACCTATAAAAATGGCGGAATAGAGTTATTAGGTTCATCATTATCATTAGGTCCTTGCCGACAGCCTTATATATCAATAAGGTTCGTGACTGTTATTAGGTTCATCATTATTATTAGGTCCTGGCCGAGTGCCTTATATATCAGTTCTTTGTGTGTTTCGAGTAATGTTCTTGCCTGTTTAACGTTTCTTCCAAAAGCTGAACAAATCACATGATTATAAATGGTAATCAAAGAAGTCTGTTGCGAATGTTAAATCTTTTTGGATAAAAATATACATTATGTACATTCACTATAAAAGTCTAAATATTCATCACATATAAGTACCGTATACTGGAATCTCTACAGTAGTTCAATTTTTGTTATTCTCTATGTTGAAGAGAACAATATAATTGGAACTCTATAAACATATACTCCAGTGGACTTTTAATCTCCTATATACAGTATAGCAAGTAAGAACGAGTATGTATATAACTAATCAAACCGTCAAATTACCATTAATAATCAATAAATTAACCAGATCGTCGGTTCGAGTTAAATAAGGAAATACAGAAGTGGTTGTGATCGTATGTGTTTAAAAAGTTAATTTTGTATTTAGTAGAAGATTACTTTTGCACCAAGTCTTCCATCGAAATTAATTTGGAGTTAGAAAAGGAACATACATTAAGGAACTGACGTTTCAGAAACAAGAAAGATCCACTTTCCGTTTTAAAGGTGAAAAATATTAGGCGAATTTATTTGCCTTCATAAGCAAGCGTTTATTTGTACAGAATACTGTAGTTAATAATTAACGATCTTGCTCAAATAAGGCTACTACATGCACATATATTCATTATGTCTAATAATTACAAGCCGTAATCTGTGTGGATATATCTACATATTGATTACATAAATCAATTTTATTAATTATATGTTTGACGTCAACATATACTCACGTTTACATTACCAAAGCTAGGTAATAATGATGACATCAATAAATCAGATTTTCGATTTGAAACCATTCAAGTCCATGAGTCCCATTCAAATCCATGAGTCCATATAACTTGCTTCAAGTCATCCCCTATATATTGACTGAAAAAAATTTAAAAGGTTGTAATTTTAAATTTGTATTAATTAAAAAAATTTTATTTAAGTGTCACTTAATTAAAATATCAATTAATTTTACGTGGCAGCATGACAAGCAGTTTAAAATAATGTGTAAGTCTAAAATATTTATTTAACAATTATTTTTAATCCCATATATATTAACTGATGATCATTTAAAAAAGAAATTTTGCTTAAGTGTCACTTAATTAGGATGACAATTTAGCTTACGCGGCAGCTTAAGAATCAATTGAAAAAATGTTAGTCCAAATCCAATTACTATGGAATATTATATTAAGCCAAAATATAAGAGAAGTGTAATCTTTCCTTAAATAAAAGCTACGAAATTACATAATATGATTAACATATATAAAACAAGTAATGACTATGAATAATAAAGATTTGATAACAATTTTTATATCATTCTTCATTTTTGTTTAATTTTATATTATTAAAAAAGATTAAACAATCACATTAACCATATAATAAAAAAATATATTTTTTCTTATATGTTATATTTTTAATTTTTTTTAAATGACTTTAAATTACAAAAATAAGGAAAACTTATATGTTATATTTTTTTTTGAAATGACTTTAGATTACAAAAATGAGGAAACCTTATATGTTATTTTTTTCTTATATGTTAGATTATTTCTTATATGTTATATTTTGATTTTTTTAAATGACCGTAAATTACAAAATGTAAGTTTTTTAAGCATACGACTAAAAACATTAAAATGACATGTATCAATTCGATGGTTGATGTGAAACCTTTCAAAACCATATGGAAGATAAATGCCAAAATAATTCAACTGTAAAAACAAATTGTTTACTTTTTTCAAGAATGTGTTCAGGGAAAAAACTAAGGTTTTTGTGTCATAATTTATTTAATGTCCAATCCAACCAATCCATGATATATTAATTATAGTTTAGTTCAACAGTTTTTTTAAAAAAATTGATCCGGTCCATCGGAATAAATGATATAATATCAACAAAACATATTATATATGTATAAATAAAATGATCAAATATAAAAAGAAAATTATCGATAATATATACAAATAAACTTACCCTGCGCAAAGCGCAGGTCTTATCCTAGTTATATAAGTAGTATTAATCCCCCTGCTTGTTTAATCCAAAATCATATTCTTTTTCTTTAATTTGCTTCCACTTTTCAATATCACATACCACTGCCCTATATAATCTTTTTCTTTTTGGTCACGGGAAAACTAATGATATAATGTAAAAGTGGTTAACCCCACTACTAAATGTCATTATGATTATATATGTCAATATCTTATATTCATATACAATGAAGATGCGATTCACGAATATTGTTCGACCACATCAGATTGTTACTCATCGCTTATTACAGAGTTGAAGAACAATACGACATCTGTGAAGAAAAAAAAACGATACCTTTACCTTCTATGGAGACGAAGGAAAACATGTTTTAATCGAGTAAGAAAAATAGATAAATATTGCAAGTTGTGTGGTCCTTGACTCTGTGTAGGCAGCACAATGAAGACTACCAAGTAATTACAATACAAATTTAATGATGGAAAGCTATATACATACCGGCAAAATATATTTTTTTAAACTATTTATATGTTAGGTTAAATAAGCTATATATATGTTATAGTATTGATGCAAATTGGACTTGCAAATTACATTTAAGCACGGTGATAAAAAGCCCTACCGCCACATCCTTTCAAGTGCACATAATGACATAACAATTCATTCATTGCCGTTTTGTTTTCTTCTTTCAAATGCATATGTTCCATTTGTATCTTGTGCAACATTCTCTTCTCCACGTTACCGATTAGTTGCATTAAGAAGGCAGACGAGTAACCATTTTTGTGGCTTAAGCGAAAGCTTCATGTCAAGTCAGAGCAAAAAAAAGTTCATTAAGCCGATACGTTAGTCCAGCCGTCGGTGGCCTTGACCACATATTAATGGCTATCATTAACCAAAATAGTATTTACTTGGTTATTAGAATTACATTTGGGAGCAACTTAGCTCAACTGACGATCCAATGCATTGCAACATATACATATTGATTAAACTGTTTTGAAGTTTTCTTCCAAGTTATCATTTGTTCAAAAATAACTTTTTTATATGTGCATCCGGTCCGAGAATAATGCATTTAGTGCTAAAAATGAAGTGACTACCACATTGTTTAATTCAAATATAACTTTTGAAGTTCAATATTCTCCCGTTATAAAAGAAAATTTATACTATTAAAGCAGGATTTTATTGTCATTTTTACCTTAGCATGCCATTTTCTTTACTAACATTGCATGTTTCATTAAGGACAATCAAGTAATATTAATAAAACATCTATATTAGGTCTTTTTTTGGATTCAGCCCACATCAAATCTCTCTTGGACCATTTGGGCCGATTAAGGAATCAGATCTAATTCTCACATTTTTTTTCATTTAGGTCATTGAGTCCAAGTTCAAATAATTTTTTTTCAACTATCCTTAATCTTTTTTTTTTCTTAATATAATTTGAGCATTCATAAAAAAATTAATATTTTCATTGAAAAGTATAAATATTTATTAAAAGTATATTATTTTTTTATTAAAATATTAACCACATAATAAAATTAATTTATCAGAGTTATACCAACTTAATTCATTAAAGAAATAATGTTTAATCTTTTTTAACATAAATAGTCATTTAAAATGAAATACGATAAATAAAGATAAAAAGTTTAAGTCTTTTATAAAATAAAACACAAATATATGAAAATATGACATTTACTAAATATTTATCAATTAGAAAAAAATAAATAAATCCGCGGATCAAAATCTAGTACTTAAGTTATAGATCACTCTTGTTTCCTTATAAAAACTGTGGGATATTGTAACGGATTAGTCAAGCCCAATCAAGATAAGATAGGCTTATACCAACTCGGGTCTACCGACAAGATGTGTGTCTACAACAAGTAAAATAAATATAGATGCCTGGGTTTTTCTAAAGTATTTGAAAGTTCAATTTCTTTCTCTTAATAGTTTCTTAAAGATTAACCTATAATTCTGGACCTTGAAAAAAATTCAACTTTGTTTCTTCGTTACCTGGAAACAAATCGCACAGCAAATAAGGATTTTTTTTTTTTTGATAACGCCCATAAAAATTCTGGTTTTTTTGTCAGACAAATAATGCTATTGTGCTCGACGAAATAAATCAATTTAATTTTTGTATATAGATCAAATGTAATGCAAAAATATAGAATTAGTAAGTCGTCTGTTTCTAGTGAAATCCACGTATGTATTTATCTATATATCAGAATAAACCAAGTATATCATATCTTTTCATATTTCTTAATCATCACATGATATCCGGAGAGTTTTTAGAGCGAAACTCTCTTAGACGACGAACTGTCGGTTTGCTCCCGATTTCCTGACAGTTCCAGCTCATAGAAACTAAGGAAGAGGCTGTGGAGCGGACCGAAAATCCGTTCATTTCTTCTTCGTCGACGGAATTATGGTTGCTCGAGGTTGGGCTGCCCTCTGGGTTCTCCTTTCAGCTCACGATGTCTTACTACTCTGACCTGGTCCCGGGGTTTGTCTTCCTCTTGGTGAGTTATGGGTTTTAGTGACTCTGCGCCTCTTTAGGCTCACCCCAAGGCCTAGGCTCCTTACAGTACGTTTCCTTGATGTGGGGGGGGGGTAAAGCCTTTCCTTTCCTGTCTTGTAAGCCGAGAGAAATAGTAGATTTGAGCCTTTTGGCACTTGTCGGGACAGCTACATTATCTTCAATCTCGTCAGAGATCGCTAGAGGCCCGAGTCTCAGCGAGACATGGAGTCGATCTTCACTGAGTGATATGATTGGTGATCGTTCCTGGGCAGCATTGTACTCCGACAGATTTTCTTGTACTGGGTTCTTCGACGAAGATGGGATATTGCTGGCTCCTGACTGAAAAATGGGCAAGTTCTCTTCCAAATAGTGGATATCGACCTCCTGGAGTCTACCCGAGTCAGCATTTTCCACACCATCTTATAGGAGATGAATCCTCTATTTTGGGAGGGAGAGTTTGTCTAGTGCCGATCTTCTCTCCTGCGACAGGGGATTACTATCTCCCGATCGTTGTCTTCCGCTGGCGGTGCCCAATATCAGACTAGAGCCCCCTTCTATTTGAGGTCTAGGCGATGGAGTATGAGAAACTTGGGAGCGGCCAGCTTTTGATGAGGATTCTATCTGTGAACCAGCAGCTACAGGCCTCTATTCAGTTCGCGGCGTCTGAGTCTTTGTTCTTGGAAAGAGATTCCTTTTGCGACGAAACAGAGCTGTCGTTATGGAAAGATAATCTCGCTCATGCTGGGAGGCGACTACCAGCCACATTGTTTTCTACCCGGGTTGAGTGCTCCTTGTACGTAGGGTCTCTTCTGACTCCATAGTTGTAGCGAAACTCTTTCTCCTTCTTCCAGTCAAGCTCCCGGGAAGATTGGTGCTGCCATTGATTTGAGTTATAACTTCTTTGGCTCATAGAAGTATCAGGCTCTTCTCTTATCAACTTTCTTGCAGCTGTTCTTCTTCTATCAGCATCGAGCCTGTCCAGAGTACAAGATTGAGATATACCCATTCTTGTTGAGGAGTCTCTGGAGTTTGCTTGGGCCCGCTGTGAAGGACAATCATCTCTTTCATGAGACAGTGAGTGGCAAATAAAGCAATGTTTTTCTAGATTTTAGTATTCCAGCTCCACTTGCTTAATTTCCCCCGCTAGACTTATGTGTAGGAACATTTTCAGGGGCTTCAAACCATTAACAAGTACTCTGATTCTTCCTCTGTCTACATCTAAATCCTCCACTGGTCCCAGTTCATCTCCAATTGCTTCCATAGCAGCATCAGACCAGTAGTGTAAAGGAATTCCATGTATCGTTATCCAGAAGGGTATTAGTGCTGGAAAGAAGTCAGAGACTATAGGTTCCCATCTCTGGAGGATCAAAATCCATCTCTTGAAGTGATATGGCGTGCCTGAGATAGCTTGAAGGTCCTGTTCAGTTTCGAACTTAAACTGAAACAGGTGTGGTCCCAAGGCCCTTCCGGTGATAGATCCCGCCACACGCCAATGTTGGAGGAAGAAGTCTACGAGGGCTCTGGTTTTTTGGACTGAGGGGTTTGTGACTCTCCCTATGAGGGTGAGTTTGTGCTCTTCTATTCTAGCAGAAGTGTCGACAGCAGGGATTTAAACTGGGGGTCGTTTAGCATGTCTCACTGAGTCAGCTACCCACTTGCCTTTGTCCATTTTTGAGTTTCGGTAAGCCATAGATGACTGAGTATTAACTTCTCAACTGTAATTCTTGAAGACCTAACTGCAGTAAGCAGTAAATTCCCAACACGGGGTAAAAACCTTAGTGACAAGGTAACTGGGACTGTACTTAGACAGTAGAAAGACTAAAGGAAGTTTGAGACAGAGACGTCAATAAAGCTTTGAACAGATAAGCCATTATCTCTCTGCCTGCTTCTAGAGCATTCTCCCAATAGATCTGCAATAAATGATTCACTGAATAACCATTATGAGACCGTAGAGGAGAAACTCCAGCTTTAGGGAGCTTGATCGTACACGAAAACTACGTCGCCGGAAAGTTGGTGCGGTGGTGAGTTAATAGAGCACGGCTGGGGGAGACGGTAGTTGCGGTGGGGTATTTGAAAAAGCAAGGAAAGTCAACTCGGAACAGTACACCTCGAGCCTTGTGTCTGAGAGAAGAAAGTGATTTTTAGTTTGCACTTTTTTTAGTATTCTTTCTACCAACATAAATATTCATGTCAATCCTAAACGTGTACCCTGCTTTCAGTCAAATGCAAAACTAACCTAAAGAGGTGGTAAAAGTACTATGTAACCTTTATGATCAAATAAAAAACAGAAATATATTTTGCAATTATGTCCTTAATAAGCCTATATGTAGTAAAAAGAAATCTACATTATATGTAGACCTCCTAAGAAGTCTACTGTGTAGACTCATTATGTAGCATACATTGTAATTTGATCTAATAATTTAATTTTAAAAATTTATAAAAATAATTGTTGTAACCATGTGTTAAACAATATGGTTTAGAAACAAAAGGTTATAACATGTTATGTATTCTACTGGTAGATTTCTTAGTGTTAGATTTAAATTTAGAATATTTTTTTGTTTTATTGAATTAAATTTGTATATTAATGTTTAGTATTTTATATTTTGTATAGCTTGATATTTGATACAGTAATTAAAACTTTTTATTATAAAGCAAATCATTTAGGATTTCAGTTTTGTGGTTTACGGTTCCGTAGACCTACAATAAAGTCAATTTAGCTGGTGACGTCCTTTTCAGTCTACATTTTTCAATTTTTTTTACAAAAAAATATTATATTTAAACAAAGTTGAGTTTCTTAAGAATAAAAATGAGAAATCATATACTATAAATATTAAAAATAAATAAATAAATTTAGTAAATCATATATTAAAATGATGAAAACAATAAAGAATAAACAATAATAATGAAATTATTATAGTAGACTTTCAAAAAGGTCTACTATGCTACAATAAAATCTACTCCAAAGTTTTAATTTTGGTAGACTTCAAAAAAAGTCTACAGTGTCGTAATTTTTTAACCTAGTTACATTTTTGTCATCCTATATAACTAAAATTTATACAATCTCTCTCGAAAATGGCTGCACAAGATTTTAAAATTTTCTCCCTTCTCTCTAAAATTCTCTCCCTTCTCTCTAAAACTCTCTCATTTCTCTTCTTTCTCTCTAAAATTCTCTTAAGTCTTTCTCACAATATTATCTTGTTATTTTAGGTATTATGATTCATGGTTTTCATCTTCTCCCTTAAAAATGCAAGTTTAAGATCTATAGATTTTAAATGTGTATTTTTATGTTATTTCTTTCGCACAATAATATTTTGTTTTTTGTTGGTATTATCACTCACGGATTTCATCTTCGCCTCTAAAAATGTAATTTTTAGATTAATTGATTTTAAATGTGTATTTATATGTTTATATTCAATAAATTTATAGATCAAGCTCTGTGCATTAATTTGCTACTATTTTATCTTATAAATTCTATTTTGTAAAGTATTTTCAGATTTAAAATTATTTTCACATTTCAAAATGTATAGATTTTTTAGATCTGAAAATTTTAATACAGTGTAAGCTTCTGAAGTCTGCTTATAAACTAAAGCTAGTAGACTTCATATGAAGTTTACTAAACCACAAAGTTTAAGCAGAATTTATTGGAAGTTTACAAAAATATGGTTTTTATTGTTTTTCTATGTTTTTTAATAATTTTATCTTATTTTGTAGGTATTTTCCCTTATTCTGATCGAATGTATTCTGTTTTTGTTTTAAGATGTGATGAAGAAGGAAGCAATACTCACCACATTTGTGCTCATGGTGGTTCTGATTTCACCACTTTTTGATTATGCACTTTTCATTCCTTTAAAATGTTCTAGAGCAGCCGCTCTGTTTTGGACCCCGTGCTCCCTTATTCTGATCGAATGTATTGCAGAAATAATGAGCCATGAAGGCAAATCTCTCAACTCTCTTCTTACCAAAGGCAGCCCCACTCGTATATATTTGGGGAAATTCGTTCACAATGGTGTCACCATTCGAGGATGGAGATAGAACATGTCTTTGCCACCACTGAGATGAGATAAATAATATGAGAAGAGAACTTCATTGATCTCCAAACCAAGGTCTTTAAATATACCAAAGTTCTGAATAGCTATAAGAGTCCTCTAAATTAGATGGTCAAGCTGACAAGATGATATCTCAAAATACTCAGATATCTTAACTATCAATGCATGACCTTATCTCTAAAACCCAACTCAAAGAAGCGTCATAAACAATGACTTCATCTACTCCAAAATCAGAACCTCGACTATCGAGATTAGGGACCCGAAGGACAACTTCTTCGGCAAGAGAATACCTCTCTCTCTCCATATCATCATCCCGACACCGAAGGAGGTCCTATCTTGTTTGGTTTCATGGACACAGCCATTGGTTCCAGATTTTTGACCTTCCCCATTAGATCAATAGAAGACCCCGATGAAATGATGGATCCCGAAACATTAAGACTAATTTTCTCTTCGATCTAACCTAACTACGTATAGAAGGAGAAAGATATGTACTACGGTTAGGGGTACCTTCCATTTTTACCGGAAACAAAAGCAAAAGATCTAACGGGGAATCAAAAATGGTATGTTACTAAACCCTAGAATTCTATGACCAGAGAACAAAGAGATTACCTTGATACACTAAACGAAAGGGGAATCTAATATGAATTTGATCCAAGAATCCGAAGAAAGCGAGATCGCAAGAAGAAAATTGCAACATATGAGAAAGAAGAAGAAGATTATGTGGAGAGAGGAAGGAAACCCAAGATTAATGCTTCCCACAACATAGGAAGACAAGATTCCTCTGATAACTCTGACAAACTTATGTGGCCACCACCAATCAGATAAAATTCTCTGTCCACTATAGCATTCCACGAGTTATATACTTGCTCAGCCACAACCACTTGCTCATAGGCAGAAAGACAACATTGCTCATGAAAGCATATCAACAAATCTTTCATCTTGTTCGTCTACATGCCATCTAGATAAGATGATTTCACGGCCACTGAGGCCATGCGCCATAAGATGGATCTTGTAAATCATTGTAATGTGAATCCTAGGTCACGAATCAACTAAAATCACATGATCACACATGAATCTGTGCCAAAACAACTTACAGGACAATAATTTCTCTAACAAAACATATGTTATATATAACTAAAGTTACTATAATTATCAATACAAATATTATAAAGTATTTGAAAATAGTCATATTTATTTTTCAGAAACAAGAAAATAATTAAATTAAATAATTATATAAAATCTTTTCTTAGACAAATATTTAACAAACAAAATTTATATTCAATTTTTGAAAGTAAAAATATATAATAATATGACAAAATATAATAAATATAATGTTATAACATATTCAAACTCGGAAAGTTCTAGACGTCCTCTTGGTATCAACCTTTTTTTGACAGTCAAGTACTTTTTATTAAACATATAATATAAAATAATTGATTTAAAGCAATGATATACTATCAAAAAGAAAAAGAAAATTACACACTGTCAATAATATAAAATTTCATCTTATGTATGGACCAGTATTTCAGCGGTTCGAAAGCTACAACTATTGGGAATCTGACAGAAGATACATTTTGGATATGAGATTAAAGTGTGGGAAGATCCTTGGATCCTTACAACACAAGCTAGACCGGCTTGCCCTTCAGCCCCAGTTTTGCACCCGAACTTGAGAGTCAGCGACCTTATTGATCATGAATCGAAGGAATGGGATGTTCGATTACTAGAGGATTATGTTGCACCTGCTAATATACCTTTCATAAGAAGTTTGGCCATAAGCTCAGCTCATCATCGTGACACGTTTTGTTGGAGCTACACTAAAATGGCCAGTACACGGTTAAATCTGGATATTGGGTAGTCCAGAACTTATTGAAGGCTGGAGAAGAGAATGAGGTACTGGAGCCCAGTATAACTAAGCTTCAAGCTTTTGCTTGGACGATAAAAGCGCCTCAGAAAATATGTCATCTTATATGGCAATTGATAACATGTCATGTGGCAGTAATGAGAAATTTGATACGGCGTAATATGAGATGCGATAATTATTGCCTGCATGTGGAGAACCAGAAAAGTCTGTTACTCATGCCATCTTCGAATGCCCGCCAACTCTACAAGCTTGGCCGCTATCAGCAACACCAACAAGTCCACATATCTTTTCGGTTTCGAGTGTTTATGCTAATATGGATTATATATTCTGGAGAAAGAACAATATTGGCGAGCCAAAAATAGACATGGATTATTATCCCTAGATAATCTTGTATATTTGGAAAGCTCGAAATGACAAGCTTTTTAGGGGGATAGACAAGTATCCATTGGAGCGAGTTCGTTATGCAGAAAGTGAGTGTCAAGTCTTGTTCAACGCAAATGAGACGGTGACACCTATTCCACAAGATCACATTATTGAAGAACCCCAAGTATTAAGCTTGGGTAATATATGCATAATAGATGGGTCTTAGACATCTACATCATAGTTCAGTGGTTATGGATGGGTTTGGATGGACAGCTTGGGAAAGGTTCAACTTCTGGGGATATGAAATTACCCATGGCAAGAGTTTGCCTTGCATTCAGAAATGGAAGCACTACGATGGACGATGAAGACTATGCTCCAGCATTTAACATGTCAGAGCTTTGGGACGGATTGCAAAGATTTGATCGCCATAATTAAGGAGCTCCATGTTTGGCCAAGCTTTGCAGCAGAATTGGAGAAGATAGAGACTCTGCAAATATGTTTTCCGGACTTTAAGATCATTTATATTCCACGAGATCATTCATATTTTACGAGCGCAAAATTATATTTCAGATTCTTGAGCTAGGACTGCGAGATCTTTCTACATAAATCTATGTTTTATTGATTGTTTAATTCCGGTATGGTTACCTAGACTACTTCAAGTTTGAGTAATAAAATAGTTTTTGTTTTCATAAAAAAAAAAAAACCAAACAAGAAAAAGAATTTACAATAACAAAATCATTATAATTATATAGATTATGAATTTGTTTTGAATAGATTATGAATTTGTTTTGTTATATGATCGAATTTTTCAACCTATAATCCTTGGCTTTTTAAAGATTACTAGGTGACCGGCCCGCACCCTGTGCGGGCATAAGAACATGATCGGTCCGCACCCTGTGTTCTCTCTCGGTCCGTACCTCACGAGAGGGAACACAATAACGTCAGTATGAAGAAGCAGATATTGTGTGTATGTATAATTGCAACGTCACAAAATATTTTGTGTGTTTACGAAGATACTTTCATTCAAAAAATGGAATAAATAGTGTATAGTTTTAGAAGTAACAGATTTTATATTATCATTAATTAGAATTGTATTGTATATATTTCGTAATTCTTTATTTTAGGTGAATAATATTACTTTTCCATAAATAATAAACAAACATTTATGTAGACATATTAAAAGAAAATATAATACAAATCAAAATATTATCCATAAATAATATAAATTATGAAGTACATTTCTCGATAAAGAAAGCAAATTCAATTACAAACGTGCATAAAATTAAATAAATTTTGTAAACAATTTGACGGGTAAACATTATTTGATAAATTTATAAATTTCTAAATTTTATTGAACATGAAATAATATTAAATTGACATACCGTCATCGGTCTCCTAACTGATCACAACCCATCTGGCAAATACAAAAAATAAATAATTGTAACAGTTTATATATTTTAAAATTTGTATTTGAAAAAAGTAGATTAAAATTACGTACCGTGACTACGGAATATTATGACAAATTTGTTTGTAGACAACATTCAATGTTTTTGTCTTCGGCTTCCCTTCTTTACCAGTTATTAGGATTTTTAATCCAGATCTCGACTTAACTCTTGAAAGTGCAACTTTGCCTTGCATTTTGTAAGCATTTTATAAATTATTTTAAAATTATAATAAATTTATTCTTTAAACAACGATAAATAATTTAAAAATAATAAGCATAAACATTTTTGGATTTTGTAATATTTAAAATAGTTATTATATAATTATATTCGAACACGTTTCATCAAGTAGAGGATAAAACTATTATAATTATCTTATATAAAATTTCGTTCATTTTATTTTATAGGTTATAAATATTAAAAGTAATAAATAAAACATTATTAGTCTTTCAATAATTTCGAGAATAGTTTCCATAAATTGTTATTTGTAATATTCGTTAGATTATATGGCAAGTGATGTTAAACGTCAATAAGTTAAACAATTCTTCCATATTTGGAAAACATATATATATATATATATATATATATATATATAACAATGACAAATTAAATGGTAGAGTATGTAAACACCTGTTTTCTACCAGCGTGAGTTAGAACACCGCTGTATTTAAGAATCATAAAGGCCTCTACAGGTCTTTATTCTTCGCCTTCATCATCCCACTTCAGCGGCTTCAGTTGAACCTTCCTGTATATCCCTGAAAAATTTCCTCCCTGCGCCATTCCAAAAGGTTCTCTGCTGTGAGAAAATAACCTCATGAATTAAATAAAAAATGCGTAATGCTAGCTTACTTATAAGATAGTATATTCAACAAAATAAAATGATATAAGATAGTATTACTAAATGATACTATGTAATATTTTCCCGGACAATATTCAACAAAGAGAGAGAAAGTAATAAAGAACCTCTTCAAGAACTGCTTTAACTTGGCGAAGCTTCTCAGCATGTTCAATCAAGGTTTTCTGGATCACTATCACTTTCACGACCTGGTCTACATATAAAAAAAAGGAAGACTATATTGTCGTTACCAGTATTCAGCACATGGAAAAGATAGACCAGACATGCTTTTTGGAGACAAAACACAAAGAGTTGAGTTCAGGGTTCTAAAGATGAGGAGCCTTTGCGTCTAAACACATTTTTCTTAGCACACAAGCAGCATTGTCGTAATACCTTAATAGTATGAGAGGAGAGATTTGTGAATAATACTTTAAAGAATGAAAAGAGAATGTTTGTATTTTAAGACCTTGGGTGTCTCCTATATATATACAGTCGATTTATTCTCATATTAATGATTTTAATATTTTGCACAATAAATAATAAAATCGTTTAAAGAAAGATATTAAATGTGTATTGTAAAAAAATGATTTGCACATGATATGATTTTAACTTGCGCAAGTAATCCATATTAGAAAGGTAAGTTATTAAAAACAAACAACCTAATTAGAAACATTAAAATATTTTGTAAGCAATATAATAAATATGATATCAACATGCGCAAGTTTACCGTTTGAATAATAAGGAAAGTTTTTAATATTTGTCTTAATTCTAAATCTTGCCCAAGAGTAAACTAAATCGATAAAATTTAATGATTTCAACTTGCGCAAGTAATCCATATTGTGAATAAGTGATTTGCATATTTAATGATTTCAACTTGCGCAAGTAATCTATATTAGAAAGGTAAATTATTAAAAACAAATTTTGTCAATAAGTTATTTGCATATTTAATGATTTCAACTTAATCGATATTAAATGTGTATTGTCAAAAAATGATTTGCATATGATATGATTTTAACTTGCGCAAGTAATCTATATTAGAAAGGTAAGTTATTAAAAACAAACAACCTAATTAGAAACATTAAAATATTTTGTAAGCAATATAATAAATATGATATCAACATGCGCAAGTTTACTGTTTGAATAATAAAGAAAGTTTTTAATATTTATCTTAATTCTAAATCTTGTCCAATGGTAAACTAAATCGATAAAATTTAATGATTTCAACTTGTGCAAGTAATCCATATTGTGAATAAGTGATTTGCATATTTAATGATTTCAACTTGCGCAAGTAATCTATATTAGAAAGGTAAGTTATTAAAAACAAATTTTGTCAATTAGATATTTGCATATTTAATGATTTCAACTTAATCGATATTAAATGTGTATTGTCAAAAAATGATTTGCATATGATATGATTTTAACTTGCGCAAGTAATCCATATTAGAAAGGTAAGTTATTAAAAACAAACAACCTAATTAGAAACATTAAAATATTTTGTAAGCAATATAATAAATATGATATCAACATGCGCAAGTTTACTGTTTGAATAATAAAGAAAGTTTTTAATATTTGTCTTAATTCTAAATCTTGCCCAACGGTAAACTAAATCGATAAAATTTAATGATTTCAACTTGTGCAAGTAATCCATATTGTGAATAAGTGATTTGCATATTTAATGATTTCAACTTGCGCAAGTAATCTATATTAGAAAGGTAAGTTATTAAAAACAAATTTTGTTAATAAAATATTTGCATATTTAATGATTTCAACTTAATCGATATTAAATGTGTATTGTCAAAAAATGATTTGCATATGATATGATTTTAACTTGCGCAAGTAATCCATATTAGAAAGGTAAGTTATTAAAAACAAACAACCTAATTAGAAACATTAAAATATTTTGTAAGCAATATAATAAATATGATATCAACATGCGCAAGTTTACTCTTTGAATAATAAAGAAAGTTTTTAATATTTGTCTTAATTCTAAATCTTGCCCAACGGTAAACTAAATCGATAAAATTTAATGATTTCAACTTGTGCAAGTAATCCATATTGTGAATAAATGATTTGCATATTTAATGATTTCAACTTGCGCAAGTAATCTATATTAGAAAGATAAGTTATTAAAAACAAATTTTGTCAATACGATATTTGCATATTTAATGATTTTAACTTGCGCAAGTAATCCATATTAGAAAGGTAAGTTATTAAAAACAAACAACCTAATTAGTAGGGGTGGACACTTTACCCGATATCCGAAGTGGCACCCGAACCCGATCCGAAAAACCCGAACTGAAATCCGAACCGAAGTAGCAAAATACCCGAACGGGTATTGAATAAGGAGAGATTGGATACCCGAACCCGAACGGATAATACCCGAACCCGAATGGATATTCGAAGATAACCGAACATATGTATAATTAACCTTATATTTTTAGTTTACATCTCTCATTTTATATAAAATATTTATATTGATACTACACATACTTTAAGTTCATATGATATACATACAATTACGAAAAAATGATTTGCTACTCACTTAAAATGCATGTCAAGTTTTTTATTTAAAAAATTAACAAAAAGTTACATCCGAAATTTAAAAAAAAAACTAAATTAATGCCTTTTTAGTTTTAAAATGTTATGTCCAAATCTATTAACTATTCAATCTATTAAAAATAAAAAATTAGTTAAATGAAAGTTATATTTTTAAATATAAGAAACTTGAGAAATGAAAATTTTAATTTTTTTTTTAAATCTAAATATCCGAACCAGATCCGAAATAACCGAATCCGAACTAAAAATACCAGAACCCGTCCCGAAGTACAGAAATACCCGAACGGATGAGTGACTAATAAGATACAACAAAAGTACAAAAATATATACAAAAAGAAAAAATGAAAACTCGCGATCAGCTTTTCTAAATTCGTTACTTGCGAGGACTTGAACAAGTCAAAAGTTTTTGATAACTAGGAGCATTGCCCCCGTGCAAGCGCAAAATTGTGGACAAATTTTTTGTTTCATCTCAATATTTGCTAGGGTATTGTAGTTGTAAATTTTAAGTTTTGGATTGTCATTGTTTCTTAAGTTATTTTATTGTTATAGAGTTAGAGTTGTGATGATGAATTGTGTATGCATTGTTTTCCACTTATGAATAACTAAATTGTGTTAATAATGTGATTGATATAGTTCATGGTGTTGCTTGTTGTATCACTGAGACTTATTGTTTGTTTATCTTTTTAATTTATTTCTTGTACTGTTAAGAGTACATAAATTATATTAAGGTTGTTGAGAGTACATTTTGTTTCTGGATATTTTTTTTCCAGTTTAATTGTGTAAGTTGTGTGTATTAAGTAATAATTTTTATTTTTTTTATTATGTTTGTTATATGTTTTTTTTTAAACTTGTTGCTTTTACCGGACCTTTAAAACAAATATACGAAGACTTGTAGAAATAACTATAAAATGAGTGACAATTCTGAGTATTTGGACTTTAATGAGTTTTAAACGAATATATGTATTTCTCATAAGAAAACAATATCATTGGTCTGTTAACATTGGACATATAAGCTATTTTCATAATACAAGAGGAGTGAGCAGGTGGAGATGTTGTTGTTGCCTTTGTATCTGTAGGGATTGTCTCTCGTATCTCCTGGTGTGACTGTGTTTGTTTCTTTTTTATTTGATGGGCAATATGTAAACAAAAATCATTGTTAGTTGTATTTATCAGAGTTCATAACTTATTGTTTTTTTTTTGTTTTGGTAATTTCACTGATCTTGGTTGTCGTCTTCGTTTTTGTCGTAAGCATCTGCAAAAGTAAGTATGTAAATTGTTAAATAGCTGGCCATGTAGTTTGTATTTGTTTAGCTGATTCGATGTATGTGTCGTTGAGTTTTAGTTGAGGTGATTGGTTTGATATATTTGTTTTGAAGTTTATTTGTAAGATTAGACAAAAGGTCATTAATGATTCATCTTTTTTGGGATTCTATTTTGTAATGTTTTGATTTTTTGAGCTGTTGTGGTTTGTTTTAAGTTGTAAGATAAAGGCTTGTGTAAGTTTAGTTTGATAAATAAGGGAGATAAATAGACGACCACAAATCTTGGGTAAGAAATATTTTTGATTATTGATTTTAGCACAATATAGACAGTAATATAAAGGTAATTGCGTGTTGATTGTTTCTTACGGATCAATGAGGAGACGAATAACGACTCGATTTGTTTCTTTGGTGAGGTCAGAGCCCTGGACAAAATGGATTTTTCCAACCATATCTGCGAGTTTAAATATTAGTTATGATGTCGAAACATAATACAAACCCAGATGCAATATGATAATATACCTAGGAGTTCTAGGTTTGTGTTCGCAATCACTTGGAGATTATCGAACAGTCTAATCATGACTGGAGATTGATCTCAGGAGCACCCTTAATGACTTCATCAATAATGGTTGGTGAGATGAAACGAATGAAGAATGGATGATCAGTTATCTTGTACATGCTTGAGCACCTAGCAACCTCAAAACGATCAACTTTCACAATGGAACCGCCTTTCAAAGATGGCATGTAATTATTAGCACGTCCGGCGGGAATAAATCCATAAATCACGGAACCTACAAATAATATTATTCAACAAAGAATCAGAAAATCAGTTAAAAACAATTATGTTAAATAAGTGTGATAGATCGAAGATTAACTTACCTTTTCATCAAGGAAGAGAACCGTGATTCCCATAAACTTTATGTCTTTCTTGAAGTTCATGGAATCCCAGAAGCGGAGGAGGCCAGAGGATATGCTCTGGCTACTACGACCAAGACGGAGAGACTCGAAGGTTGAGTGACGGACGCCGGGGACGCCGGTTTGAAGAACTGGAGAGGCAGAGAAAAATATTTTCTAGAAGATTGTTAAAGTTAAGAGGAATCAATGAGTTTTGTGGAGATGCAGATTGGGTTCATCAAAGATGAGAATCATATATATAGGGTTTACATAGGGGCTACTAATCAGGAACATTTATGATCAAGCGATTTAAGATGGGGAGATGAAGAGTTCACCGGTGAAAAAAATAGATTACGAACAGATACACGGAACAACTCTGTAACTCAGACTTGTCAGAGACAATGATGAAAAAAACCCTAACTCATATTAAACGACGACAATTTACAATATGGGAAAACTATAATTGTTGCAAACTTGAGCTTTTTTTTATATAAAGTGATGAATCCCATTTAGAAATGAAACCCATAATACACTTGTAGGCCCGACCTTCAGAGGAAGCCGAAGAAGCAAAGGCTTCCGACCTTCATAATATATATATTAGTTTCGGCCATCAATATAAAAAGTATCATTTAGTTTAGTGGTATAAATGTTCGTGTTTATATCTTAATAATCCGGATTCGTGCCATGAGCTTGACACGCGCTGAAGAGTGAACAAAGTGTCTCGTTATAATGTAGTCATGGCTTCACACTATTCTTTTTCATTGTTTCAATTTTTGTTTTTGATAAACAAACTATTTAAATTGACTTTATTATAAATAAGGGCTCCTCATTTATTGACCGTAACTCATTAAATATAATTTACAAGATAAATATTGATAAAAATCCCATACAATGATCTCATTTTTTTAAAAAAGTTTAATTATGTAATTAAATCTAAAGTTGTAAAAATGTATAAACCATCTATCTATACTATTATTTGAGAAGTGAATTTCTTGATTTGTCATATTCACCATAATTTTAAACTCATTCCATAATTGTTTAAAATATTTATCATATATTTTTAAAAATAAATAGTTTTGCAAACATGATAATTACAATATTTCATCTATAAAAATGTTTGATATTATCTTGTTTATTATTATATAAAAAAATTTCTTATGTGCGTCAATGATTTTAATAAATAATTTTAATAATATATATATTAGATAATAAACTGTTTTTTAAAATATGATAATTATCATCTACACAAATATTTGATTTTTTTTTTCAGCAAGAAATTTACAGACTCATGTTGACTCTGTAAACCCTATTGGTAACTCCGCATCCATGTGAACGACAAAGGACCGTTGCTTGCGTGCACTACGTGCTAAGCTATCCGCCCGAAGGTTCGCCGTCCGAGGTACATGTACGATGTCTGAGTTGAGGAAGCTTCCTTTGAGAAGCTTGATATCTTCCAAATAGCTTTCAAATGCTGGTCATTCTTCTGGTTCCGAAACCATCTTCACCAATTGAGAACAATCTGTTGCAAACGTAACCTGGACCTGTCTTAAATTCTTCATACATTCCATTGCCCAAATCAAAGCCTCTATCTCCGAATGAAGGGGAGAGAGGCATGCCTGTACATTCCTTGCCCCCAGTAGACTATCAAATCCTGGTAAAGTACTATACCAGCTTTGCCCTGACATTAATTCCTTATCCTTCCATGAGCCATCAATAAAACACCATCGACCTGATATCTCTAAAGGAGGAATGGTTTGTACCGAGAGCCCCCTCCTTGGCTCATTTCCCACCTGTGCTTCTGCCCAGAGTGATGATTCCACTTCAGCTAATTTAAGAGTGTCCCGCGGATCAATATCCAAATTACTATAAACTTTGTTATTTCGGGCTTTCCAAATATACCATAAAATCCATTCCAACTGATGGTCATCCATTTTCGGTTGCACTCTCCAAAAAAGATAATCCATATTAACAAATAAAGAGCTGCTAGGAAAGATATTATGCGCTGAAGGGATCTTAGATAGTGCCCACACTTGACGTGCAGGACGACATTCAAAAAATACATGATTTATTGATTCTTCCGGATCTCCACAACGAGCACAACATATATCTCCTCTTATCCCTCGTGCCTTTAAATTTTTCATTACCGATATACATCCTGATACTATTTGCCACAAGAAATGCTTATCTTCGGTGGACACCGCACTTTCCAGCAGAAAGCTTTAAGAATATCCACTGTGGGGCCATAAAAATCAGGAGGTTTTACCCTGTCAGGGTAAACACGTTCAACCTGATAACCTGATTGGACCGAATATTTTCCATTATTAGTAAAATACCATCCATTCTTATCCTCAACTTGGTTCCTACTTAAAGGGATACTTTCAATAATTCTTGCGTCCTTCGGATCCACTAGAGCCCTGATCGCCTGTACATTCCATGAGCGAGATTCCTGATTGATGAGGGAATTCACTGTGAGTTCCGGATAAAAGTTGTGAGATTTTTTGTTTGCTGGTCTCAGGCAAGTGGTTGGGATCCAAGGATCATTCCATACAGAGATAGATGATCATGTTCCCACCCTTTTAATTAGTCCTTTACAAACCAGAGATCTAGCAGAAGTAATACTCCTCCAGCCATATGACGGGGAGTAAGATCGGATCGGTTCCAGGGGTAAAGCATTCCTATAATATCGAAATTATCTTGTACCCAACATTACAAAGACTTATCGGCCTTAGTTCCGTCATCCTTGTAGGTCTCTCCACCTTTGGAATCATACAAATATTAGTTAAATTTAGCCTTGGATCCAGATGTCCTGTGACCAAAAAATTATTCACCAACTCCACCACATCTGCTTTAATTACATGCCAAGAATGTTGATAAAAAAGAGCTGTCATTCCATCCGGTCCTGGGGCTTTCTCCGGGTGCATCATGAATAACGCTTGTCGGACCTCTTCTTCCATTGCTACCCGTAGTAGCATATGATTCATCTGTGGGGTGATTGATGTCCCTATCTCTTCCAGAAAACTATCAAACTCAGTAGGGGTGGTAGATGTGAACAAATCCTCAAAGTAATCTACCGCCACCTTTTCCACAGCAGTCTCATCTGTGACCCAATTACCCCTTTCATCATGGAGGCCCACTATTTTATTTTGAATCCGACGTTGCTTTGTTAAAGCATGATAAAACTTTGTATTAAGATCCCCAGATGAATACCACATATTGCGGCTCTTCTGATGCCAATATTCCTCCTCGTCCTTATAGGCCTCTTGTAATTTCTTAGAAATCTCAATAATATCCTCCTGTGATCTATTGTTATCCATTTGAACCTCTTCTAAAGCTTGTTGAAGATTTTGAATCTTTTCATTTCCATATGGTTGGTTGTCTTTCCGCCATGAGGATATTTCTTGACGGCAATTACTAATTTTAGAGATAAAATCTCCTGGTTGACCTGCGCGAGTTTCTGTCCAGCCCGACACTATTGATTCCATAAGCCCCTCTTGGCCTATCCATCTTTTATCAAACTTGAATTGTCCCTTTCTTCTCTTTGGCGGTTTCTCATCCAAAAAAGCCACAACAGGACGATGATTCGAACCTACCATCCTCAAATATTCTGTATAAGAGCATGGGAAGAGTGTATGCCATTCCTCATTAGCCAAAGCTCTATCTAGTCTGCAACGGACCATTACCGCACCCTTTCCTTTACCCCTCCGTCCTTGCCATGACATTTTATTTCCACGAGACGGAAATTCTAATAATCCACTATTTCGGATCATATTATTGAAGGGAATAAACAATGTCGCACTTCTCAGAGAACCACCATCTTTTTCATGATTCCCAGTGATCTCATTTAGATCTCCTATAATAAACCAAGGTTCCGATCTGGCTAAACCATACCGGGTTAATCTCTCCCAAACCTGATCCCTTAGTGTCTGATCTGGCTCTCCATATACGAAAGTAAGGAAAGCTTGTTTCCCATTTACCACTGCCTCTACATCTATCATTCTATTGCTAGAATATAAGACTTTAACTTGATACTCATTATTGTAATAAAGAGCCAACCCGCCACTTCTCCCAGTTGGATCCACCGTAACCAGACTATCAAAACCAAAATGTGATTGAAATCGTTGTACAAATCCAAACTCCTGCTTCGTCTCAGATAAAAATAAAAAATCTGGTTTGTGTTTATGCCATATCTCTGTAAGGTAACTTATCGTCCAGTGACTTCCCATACCTCTGCAGTTCCAACTTAATATTTTCATATATAAATATACTTATGTTGCTCCTTCGAGCCGGAAGATCTGAGTTTAATGATACTCAGCAATCTTTTAATCCCAAAGTCTCTCAAACCATGAAAAATACGCTTAAGCCCCATAAAATTACCGTCGATCTCTTTTGAATCCTTAGTACACCAGTTAGGTCCATTCTTCCAACATTCAGCCGTCATATTACCAACATCCCTATAGCCCGTAATACCAATAAACATATACTTATTATTAACTGAGTACCTACGGTTCACTCTAAAATATGCATGAGGATTATGTAACTGAAATGAAATTCTCAAAATCTTAGGATCTTGACTATGTTTATAATATGTACCATCTAGTCCATAGAACCATTTTAAAATATTGCACCAATATTTGCTAACCAAACTCCCGCTATTACTGTAAAACCATATTGAATCATGTCGGGAACCTTTGCAAAGCAGGTGATCTCTATATAAAACAAAACCGATAAGTTGCCAACAAACCCATCTCAAGTAAATGGGCCAACAAAAGGACAGCCTACGTACAATTGGATATCTTGATAATTTTCCACGAATTTTCCATTGAACCCAACCCAAGAATTTACAATATGAACCAAACAGCCATTTCTTAATAAATAGCACCAAAAAATACCAAACCATCTCATATCTTGGCATGTCCATTGCCTTGTTAGGTAAGCAATAATGCACCCATACCAGTTATTCAGAGATAAAGTGATACCACGACCAGACATTATTAACCTCATGTTAGGCCAGATCAAAATCAACTCATCCATCTCATCTTCCCACCATAAGTGATTAAGGCGACAAGCACCCATATCAAAAAAACAACTATATAGTTGCAGAACACCTGTTACAAACTTGATTCGAGAGTCCCCAAACCCCCACAAAATCACACACCACCATACATATTGCATACATAATTCTACCAACCGTAATTTATATCTAGCAAATATTGTTATTCCCTGCATCCAGAAAACCCAAAAGCTCCATTCTTTTGTTCCTATAAGAATCCTGAAACCTGAGAAAATGCCAACGTAAATGCAACCCTTTAAACTCCAGCCATATTTTGTGTCAACCACACAATCAATAAGTCCTATATAGACCCCCCATATATTTCCGTTGTGACCTCCTTGTACTGGCCATAACTACAATATCGCAACCCCATTCCTTCCTTGGTGAGTATTGCGGCCTGAGATGAGAATAAATATAAATAAAACTGCTCTGCGTAAGGATTAAAACTCCCAGCCCATTCCATCGTTCCCAAGCCTTATGCAATTCTGGATTACACAGTCTCCTGATAACAAATTCTAATCGAACCTGTGAATCAACTGTGGTAATCATCTCCACCATTCCTATGGAAATCGTACTCCATTTTATTACCCAAACCGGCCAAAAGATCCCAAAGTTCCCTATTCCTGAAACCCAATCAAATCGCGTGAGATTTGAAGAAAATCTCCCTTCCGATAACTCCTGATTTTTTCCTTGCTGACCTTCTGCTCCAATCCGTATCTCATCTCCGATTCCAGGATCCCATCGTCGTGTAGGCATCGAAACCCTAGATCACCAGTCTAAGCTGCCATTATATTTTATTAATAGGAATAAATTTTTAATTGTGTCCTACACAAATATTTGATATTGTCTTATTAATATTACATTAAAGAAATTTCTTATATGCATTGAAAGGATTATATCTACATATTTTTGGTATTAAAAAGAGGCTTTTTTCAAATATGATCTAAAATTTCAAGTCGAACACAAAAATAACCCATATTATTTTTTGAAACTTTCTTTTTTCCCTATTCACCTTAGAAGTTTGAGTTATTCACAAAAATACCATTACACTTTTTTTTTTTTTGCAAATGATTTTTTTACCTTATCATCCTCTTCTTCAACAAGTATTTACATTGTCATTGCCATCAATACACTAACCACCATGAACAACCAATTTGAAGCTCTTATACATCAAAGTTTTGATTTTTACTCTTCATATTTCATTACTTATGCACACAAATCACATCTCTTTCACTCTCTCTTCAAATTCATCCAAAAAAGTAAGATTTTGATTCCAAGCTTTGTAAGATACATAGCATCATTGAAGCTCATGATTCGTGGTCATTAACAACTTGGTAGATTTTGGAGTGAAGTTCTGGGCACTTAGAGCAGCAAAACAAGTAATCTCACATGCTCAAAGTATGAAATCATTTTTTTTTCTCAGATCTGTTCGTGAAGACTTTCAGAAGACTTGGGGAAGACTTTCAGACGACTTGGGGAAGACTTTCAGAAGACTTGGGAAAGACTTTCAGAAGACTTCGGGAAGACTTCGGTAAGACTTTCAGAAGACTTCGCTAGATGTGTTTTCCATCAAGAAGACTTCCCTGAAAATTCCAGAGAAGACTTCTCGAGAAGTCTTCTCCGATAAATAGGTTAATTTTGTAGTTGACCTAAGTTTGTCAGAAATTTGACTTTTTATAGAACACTTTTGGGGAAGTCTTCTCAGAAAAAACTTCTATAGAAGTCTTCTGAAAGTTTTCCCGAAGTCTTCTCACTGTCGCAAGAAGTCTGCATAGGTTACTTTTGCAATTGAAAAATAATAGTGAAACATCTAATATTAATGAGAAGACTTCTTTAGAATTGTTCTTAAATTTTATTGCGGGTTTTGGTCAAACCTTTGGTTACGAAAGAAGACTTCAATAGAAGTCTTCCGTCGGAAGACTTCTAAAGAAGTCTTCTCTGGAAAAATCAAATATAGTCATTTGCAAAAGTATTCGAGGTAGACTTCTTGCGACATTGAGAAGACTTTCAGAAGACTTTTATAGAAGTCTTCTCTGAGAAGACCTCTCAGGAAGTCTTCTCTGGCATTTTCGAAAAATTTTCAAATTCAAAATTAAGCCAATATTTACAAAGGATGACTTTTCAAGATGTCTTCTCTAGAGTAAACTTCTTAAGAAGTCTTTCTTCGTAAATTTGAAATTACAGAAATGACCTAAATAGAAGACTTCTTAAGAAGTCTTCTCGGAGAAGACTTCCGTAGAAGTCTTCTACACCAATATTTAATAAACTTTCATTTTCCTACAATTAAAATGACATTTTAATATTTTCTTATTAATTCATGTGTATTAGTAAATATTGGGGCTCATGGATTAAATTCATAACTTATTTGGTGATAATTATAAGATTTCAAATATTTATGTTTACTAATGTTTCTAGCTAATCCAATACGAGACTTCTGGAGAAGTCTTCTATGTTATATTTTCAAGAGTGTTAAGTAATTTCAAGGTATGTTTTTAACTTTCAAAAGTGTTAAGTAACTTCAAAAATATTAAATCATGTGGTTTAATATGCCTTTTTAGATTATAAGGTATAATTTTTAACTTACATGAGATTTAAAATTTCAACTTTAACTTAAAATTCAATTTTTATCTTTTGTGAATTTGACTAAATTTTCTTGTGAAGTCTCTTAGTTTTAGTAAATTTTACTAAGTTTTTGTGTTATTGTGTTTTGTTATGAGTGGGTAGAATGGTTTAAAAACTTTCTTGGTATGTTGTATCAATAACTTCAATAATGTCTAGTACTTTGGGAAAAACATGAACATATATACCAAATTCTTTTGATTTTATTATCTTCAAGTTTACAAAAGAATTCACAACTAAAATAGTATACATACAAATAATAAAATGGACCATAAACAAACTATTACACATGGAGCTAGATATGATTCCTCAACATAGATAAGTTTGGACTCCACTTGACATCATTCCTTTGTACCATCTTCGACAGAAGACTTCGGAAAACTAGCATAAAATACATTAGAAGACTTCCCCAAGAAGTCTTCCGAGAGTCTTTTGAAAGTCTTCCAAGAGTCTTCTGAGAAGTATTCCAAAGTTTGACTCAGATCTGAAAAATTATGCATATTCAAAAGCATTCATATGACTTCAAAACCGAATAAACTTCAAAAATAAATTTGTTATGCTTAAATAATAAATAAAACACTCACATTAGGTTGAATCTATAACTTTTTAGAATCTAATATATAAAACACACAAAATACATATCCAAAATTTGTATCACTTTGGGCAGAAGACTTTCTGAAGACATCATGGGAAGTCTTATAGCATAAAATGCATTAGAAGATTTCTCAAGAAGTCTTTTGAGACTCTTCCAAGAGTCTTCTGAGAAGTTTTCCAAAGCCGGATTCATATCTGAAAAATCTGCATATTCAAAAACATTCAAATGGTTTCAAAATAGAGAAAACTTCAAAAATAATTTTTATATGCTTAAATAATAAACAAAACAATCAAATTAGGTTGAATCTATAACTTTTTGGAATCTAATATATAAACACACACAAAGTACATATCCAAAATTTGTACCTCTTTGGGCAGAAGACTTCTTGAAGACTTCTAGCATAAAATGTATTAGAAGACTTGTGTAAACTATTCCGAGAAGTCTTCCGAGAGTCTTCTGAGAAGTTTTTCAAAGTCTGTCTTAGATCTAAAAAACCTGCAAATTCAAAAACATTCAAATGACTTCAAAACAGAGAAAAACATCAAAAATATAATTTTATGCTTAAATAATAAATGAAACAGCCACATTAAGTTGAATCTATAGCATTTTAGATTATAATATATAAAGCACACAATAATAAATATTTAAATTTATAGATCTACCTTTGAATGAGTGAAAGATGAGAACCATGTAATGAAAAATCTACAAAAAGAACATAAATTAGCAAGAAGACATAAATAAAAAGTGAGAAATGAATTTAAAGTTTTGTGTTTTAATGTTCAAAAAGATTAGAGAGAGGTTGGATAGTTTTAGAGTGAAAATCATTCCATTTTGTTACAACCATTTGAGAGAAAAAAAGAGAATGTGTAAATTTTCTTTATATATGGAGATAAAAATTTCAATTAGGTTAAATATTCTCGATACAATAGAGTTCTTGGGAAGTATTCTAAGAGAAGACTTCCCAAGAAGTATTATAAAAGAAGATTTCCCAAGAAGTCTTCTAGACCCTAAAATCAAATACATGAGAAGACTTCTAGAAGATTTCTGGAAGACTTCGCTTTAGGTGGAAAACTTAAATTCTACTAAACTTTAGGCGGGAATATGTCAGAAGACTTCCCAAGAAGTCTTCTGAAAGTCTTCTAGAATTTTTCCAAACCATAACCTAATCAAATAACTAACTAAATAGCAAAAAACAATTCATTAAAATTAAAATCAACTTATAAAGCTTTTAATAAACACAAAACTAAACACATGTAATTTTTTTTTTTAAAAGTTGAGATTCTAAGATCAAATCCTAAATAAAAACAATACTATAACATATGTAACTAAACCCTAAACCAAAGTTTTCTCGGAGTCTTCCAGACCTTATAATCAAATAACTAAGCAAAAACACTTCTTTAACTTAAAAGAAACTTAGAAAGTGTTTAAATCAAGTAATTAGATAGTTACTAAACACATATATGTCAAACTAAAAAAAATTAAAAAGATAATATTTCAAAATCTAACCCTAAAAATACCAACAATACTATAACATATGTTACCAAACCCTAAACCGAAGGCTATCATGGCTCAGTCTACATCTATTCATCTATGTTAAAAATAATTTAATTTTAGTAAAACTAAATTTCCATCATTTAGAAATGTTAACTAATACATGATTTTGATTTTTTCCCTTTCAAAATATTTTTTATAAAATTTATTAATTAGGTTTAAGATCTAATACATGAGAAGACTTCTCCTAGAAGACTTCGATTTAGACGGGAAACCTAAATTCTTCTAAAATTTAGGCGGAAACCCTAAATTTTACTAAAATTTAGGTGGGATGAAGTCTTCTGTGAGTCTTCCAAACCATATAATCAAATAACTAAACAAAAAAAAAACACTTCCTTGAACTTCTACGATATTTAGAAAGTGTCTAAATCAAGTTATTAAATAGTCACTAAACACGTATAGGTCAAAAAACTTTTTTTTAAAAAAACAAATATAAGATTTCTAAATCTAACCCTAAACATAGCAACAATATTATAAAATATGTTACCAAACCCCAAACCAATGACTATCATGAGTTAATCTGCTTTCACTAATCTATGTTGAAAATAGTTCAATTTTAGTAAGAATAAATTTACATCATTTAGAAATATTTATTATTATATGATTTCAATTTTTTCCCATCAAAATATTTTTTATAAAAAATTTAAATTATTTTTAAGATCTACTGAACGAGAAGCCTTACAAAGAAGTCTTCTTTGAGAAGACTTCTTTGTAAGTCTTCTCATGTGGAGGGTTATAATGGTAAAACTCAATATATGTTTTTTTTGTTTGGTCATAATGAGGTTGTTGTAATTTCACTAGCTTTGTGGGTTACTTTTGCATTTGATTGAATTTGGGGATACACTTTTGTATTCAAAATCAAGTTTTGAGTCATTTTTGGCAATTTCCCCGTTAAAAGATGTTATATTTTGGGATTTTTTTAATATAAGCTCATCCATAGAATATAGAGTTTATTATTTTAATTTATTAATTTTCATTTAAAGAAAATACATTTTCTAACAATTATAAATTTTGCTACTATGTGTTACCACAAAAGCTCATGTTTATGTTCTACTGATACAAAAACAGTACTCGATTACATCTCCTACGAGAGACATACAAAAAACAAACCTGCAAAGAAAAAAAAAGATGAATATTTTAAAACATAATGGATCTCCTAAACATTTTTAAGACATTGGTAGATTTATTTATTTATTGTAAATCATGTTTTTAAAAATAAGACAATTCTTAATTCTTATATATATATTATGTTGTTATTTGGAAATAATATTTTCTACTAGAAATTAAAAAATTAAGATAAAATTTTGTATAGTTAAATATTAATTAAACAAAAATATTAGTATAAAGATATCTTCTAAAATATTTTAGTATGTGAGTTCTTATAAAATTTGACTCAATAATAAGCATATATATATATTGATGAAAAACTTTGTCATATATAAATAATTTGATATTTGATTTAAATTTTCAAGAACATTTGAAATAATAAGATATAAACTAAAAATATTCGTAAGACAATAATGTCCGCGTGTGCGGCAAAACACCTAGTTGATATAAAAGTAAATGCTTCCACAACTCTCTCAATTTTTAAAAAACAATTCTCATGCCATTATTCTTTAACTTTTATTATTTTCATATTTTTTAAGGGCAAAGAAAAATATAATCGTAGGATCCTCAAAAAGAAGATTTTGTAGTTTTAGATCAATCATTCCATTAAAAGTATACATATACAAATAAATAACAATACACCTATGTACAAACAAGGAAAATTTAAATAAAACGCAAAGCTATTTTTTGTCACAGACGAAACCGCAAAACTAATTCAAAAGTCTTATGAAAAAAGGGCACAATATAATACTCCTAGTGTTACAAAAAAAAATGTGTTACAAAAAATAAAATAATACTCCTAGTTAGTAAAGATATACATAACGGGGGAAGTAGTATTTAAAAAAAAAGACTCGAAACTTTCTTGACCAAAAAGAAGAACAAACCCTAGTTCGGCGTGTCCCCGGAGGCTGGTGCCTTCTCCCGGAGCGGGAGGCTTCTCATCTCCATCTATTGGGCCTCGTATTAATTTACATTGTTGGGCCTCGTATTGTTTTGTCTCATACAAAACTTGGTCACGAAGTTTTATGTCTTCTTCTTCCTCTGTATAAATGTTCTTGTTGTATCACGATCAAAACACACAGAAATATATAACAAAACATATTTTCTCTCTTTTGATATGGTATCAGAGCAAATCCTGAAACCCTAAATTTCCTTGTTTTTTTAGTTCAAGATTGATCATCTGTTTGCTCGTTTGCTTATCACACGGTCTTGATTATTTCATTGATCATGTCTATCAAGGCTCCTGTTACAGAACGTGCTGGTGATTCTACCACAGTAACACCTTACTCTCTGTTCTCTTCTGACAATCCCGGAGCTATGATTACCTCGGTGATGTTGACCGGAGAGAACTACAATGAATGGTCCTTAGAGATGTTGAACGCTCTAAGCGCCAAGAAGAAAAATGGCTTTATTGATGGCTCGATTGCCAAACCCTCTACAGCCAGTGCTGATTTGGAGTCATGGATCTCTGTTAACTCCATGGTTGTTGGTTGGTTGCGTACATCGATTACTCCTCGTGTTCGTTCGGCCGTTTCTTTCATCAATAATGCTCATGATTTGTGGGAAAACTTGAAGAAGAGGTTTTTGGTGGGGAACAAGGTGCGAGTTCATCACCTTCGTACTCAGATTGCTGCCTCTCGACAGGATGGACAGTCTGTAATTGATTATTACGAACGACTCGCTAAGATGTGGGATGAGCTGTATATCAACAAGCCCATTCCGCCATGCTCGTGTGGTGCTGCAGAGACGATGTCAAAAGATCGAGAGGAAGAAAAAGTACACCAATTCATCATGGAATTGGATGAATCTCGATACTCGAATCTCATCAACTTTGTCATTGACACTGATCCTTGTCCTTCTTTGGAACAAGTCTATGCTCGTGCTATTCGCGAAGAACAACGTCTTAATGAGATCCTAGGACTCTTCTCTGGATGGTTTTGGATAGATCCTTGCATAAACGAATCAAAGACTCAAGTTTATCAAGGCTGTGGATCGAATGGTGACACAAGAGGCTGCGGAGAGGCTTCTTGATACTCCTAGGCTTAGATCGGATATGACACACCTTTCTAAAGCCCTTAGGCGTTGGATATTACACACCAACAGACTGGATATTACACACCAGACACTCTCTTAACTCGTGAAAGCAAGGGAGAAGAAAACACAAAGGTTTAAGTGAAAGAAAACTTGATAGATGCTAGGGTTGCCGTCACACACATATATATAGTGAAAGGCTTGGAACAGGCTCCAAGCATTTCGAAATTAAAGGAACAGGCTCCTCTAATTAATGTAGAAACAAAGACATAATTTAGATAGAGTTTTCGAAAATAAAAGACATAAGTACTTAGAAATAAAAGATAACATAAGGTTCTTCATGTGGTTTGGTCCGAGAGTATCAACTAGGTGATAAGATAGCAAGACTATGGCCTCGTTAAAAACCTATCATTGCAAAACCCAATGGGACAAAAACAATGATAGGAAAAGAGCACACATAGCTTGCTAGCCTAGATGATACTCAGCTTGATGGTAAGATGGCTTGAATGGTGATTAGTGTATCTTGAAGTATCAAGCTTCCTCCAAGACATTCTTCTTGCTCCAAAGACTTCCTGATTAGTCCTCCAATAGCTTCTTTGAGTTTCCTGGCTCTGGCACGAGTTATGGGACCTTTAGGAATGGTTAAGACATCATCTTCTTCAGCCGGTTCATCTCTAAACTCTCCATCTCTATCTCCATCAGCTGGCTGGTCCATGATCATATCATCCCCTCCCTCTTGAAAAGGATTTGACCTCAAATCAGGTTCATCTGCAATAAAAGGGATAAAGTCAGTAACATTGAAGCTATTACTCACATCATACTTACCTTGGAGATCAATCTTGTAGGCATTGTTGCTGATCTTCTTTGTGATCTCAAAAGGTCCATCAATTCTCGGCATAAGCTTTGACTTCCTCTCATTAGGAAATCTCTCTTTTCTCAAATGAACCCAAACTTTGTCACCGTCCTTAAAGACCATCTCACGCCTTCCTTTGTTGGCATGCTTGACATACTGCTTAGTTTTCTCTTCAATGTTGTGCCTAGCTTGCTCGTGGAGTTGTTTCACCATCTCTGCCTTCTTTTTGCCATCCAAACTGACCCTTTCACACTCAGGTAAAGGAATTAAATCCAAAGGAGAGGTGGGATTGAACCCATAAACAACTTCAAAGGGTGAAAACTTAGAAGCAGAATGCACAGCATGATTATATGCAAATTCACAATGTGACAGATAGTCTTCCCAAGATTTCAGATTCTTTTTAATGAATGCACGCAAGAGTGTTCCTAGAGTTCTATTAACTACCTCAGTCTGTCCATCAGTTTGCGGATGACAAGTAGTGGAGAACAACAACTTAGTGCCTAGTTTAGACCAAAGAGTTTTCCAAAAATAACTAAGAAACTTAGTATCTCTATCAGAAACTATGGTCCTAGGCATGCCATGTAAACGCACAATCTCCTTAAAGAACAGATTTGCTACATGTAATGCATCATCAGTTTTGTGACATGCTATAAAATGTGCCATTTTTGAGAACCTGTCAACAACAACAAAGATAGAATCCTTCCCAGTCCTAGTACTAGGCAATCCAACAATGAAATCCATAGATATGTCATTCCAAGGATGATAAGGAATAGGGAGAGGAGTATACAAACCGTGAGACTAAACCTTAGACTTAGCTTGCTTGCAAGTTGCACATCTCTCACATAGTTTCTCCACATCACTTTTCATCCGAGGCCAAAAGAAATGATCCTGCAAAGTTTTAAGAGTCTTTGGAATACCAAAGTGCATGAGACTTCCTCCATGAGATTCCCTAACAAACAAATCTCTCAAAGAGCAATTAGGCACACACAGTCTATTATCATAAAAGAGGAATCCATCATGTCTAAAGTAATGTCCAGCAGCAAATTTCTCACAAGAGTTATAAGCTTCTTTAAAATCTGGATCAGATTCATACATATCTTTAATCTGCTCAAAACCTAACAACTTGACATCAAGAGTGTTTAAGAGAACATACCTTCGAGATAGTGCATCAGCAACTACATTTTCTTTACCTTGTTTGTACTTGATGACATAAGGAAAGGTTTCTATGAATTCTACCCATCTTGCGTGTCTCTTGCTGAGCTTGTTTTGTCCTTTCAAGTACTTGAGGGACTCATGATCAGTGTGTATCACAAACTCCTTGGGCCGCAAGTAGTGCTGCCAAGTCTGCAAAGCTCTCACCAAGGCATACAGCTCTTTATCATAGGTTGCATAGTTGAGAGTGGCGCCTCCAAGCTTCTCACTGAAGTAAGCTATGGGTCTCTTTTCCTGCATCAAAACAGCACCCACTCCAATACCAGAAGCATCACATTCAATCTCAAAGGTTTTATTAAAATCTGGAAGTATAAGAAGAGGGGCGTGAGTAAGCTTCTCTTTAAGGCATTGGAAGGCAGTCTCTTGTGCTTCTCCCCACTTGAATCCGACTTCTTTCTTTATCACTTGAGTTAAGGGAGCTGCTATAGTGCTAAAGTCTTTAACAAACCGCCTGTAGAAACCAACAAGCCCGTGGAAGCTCCTCACTTCACTTATGGTCTTAGGAATTGGCCATTCTTGAATTGCTCTCACCTTCTCCTGATCCACTTTTACTCCATCTGCACTCACAACAAAGCCTAGGAAGACCAAGTTATCCGTACAAAAAGTGCATTTCTTAAGGTTAGCAAACAGTTTTTCTTTTCTCAATACATCAAGAACAGACTTAAGATGATCTATATGTTCTTCTAGGTTCTTACTGTAAACAAGGATATCATCAAAGTATACTACCACAAACAAACCTATGAAAGATCTAAGCACATGGTTCATCATTCTCATAAACGTGCTAGGAGAATTGGTTAATCCAAAAGGCATGACTAACAACTCATACAACCCATGCTTAGTCTTAAAGGCTGTTTTCCACTCATCTCCCTCTTTCATTCTTATTTGATGATATCCACTCTTCAAATCTATCTTAGAAAAGACACTAGAACCATGCAATTCATCAAGCATATCATCTAATCTAGGAATAGGGTGGCGATACTTCACTGTTATATTGTTGATTGCTCTACAATCAACACACATGCGCCAGCTCCCATCTTTCTTAGGCACAAGGAGCACAGGCACAGCACATGGGCTCATACTCTCACGGATATGGCCTTTCTCCATCAGTTCCTCAACCTGTCTTTGTAGCTCCTTGGTTTCCACAGGATTAGTTCTGTATGCTGGTCTGTTGGGAAGAGTAGCTCCTGGTACAAAATCAATCTGATGCTCAATCCCTCGAATAGGTGGCAAACCTATGGGATTATCTTCTGGAAATACATCATGGTATTCCTGTAAAAGAGCTGACATCTCACTCGGATACACCGGTGTACAATCAGTTAGAGACAAAAGAGATTCTTTAAAAATAAATAAGAGAACCGATTGATGAGAATAAAGAGATCTTTTGATTTCACTAGCTTTAGCATAGAAGTTGTGTTGCTTATCTGGTTTGAGATCAATCTCTTTCTTTTTCTGAAGCTGAAGCTGATCTTCATGCACTTCTTTAGGAGTTAGAGGCACCAAGACAGTTCGCTTGCCGTTGAACTCAAATGAATGCTTGTTGGTGAAGCCATCGTGAATGACACGCCTATCAAACTGCCAAGGCCTTCCAAGTAATATGTGGCTGGCTTCCATGGGTATCACATCGCAGAGAATGTCATCTTCATACCTCCCAATGGACAAGGGTATAGAAATCTGAGTAGATACCCTCATCTCGCCTTCTTCATTAAGCCATTGTAGTCGATAAGGTCTAGGATGTTTCTGAATTTTCAATCCAAGCTTCTTTACCATTATCTCACTAGCAACATTGACACAGCTTCCACCGTCAATGATCAGGCTGCAGACCTTGCCTTGCACCAGACAACGGGTGTAGAACAAGTTCTCTCTTTGTTCTTGCTCCTCAGTTTTGTTTTGCAAACTGAGAGTCCTTCTTGCAACCAAAAGTCTACCTTGAACTGGTTCCTCCTCATACTCAGCTTCTGATAGTTCTTGATCAGTCTTTGGTTTCTCATCTTCAGATTCAAACTCTCCATTCTCCAGAAGAATCATAACTCTCTTGTTAGTACACTCATTAGCATAGTGCCCACGCCCTTGGCACTTAAAACACTTCACATCTCTTGCACGCGAACTTGTAGCCTCCACTTTACCCTTATCTTTGTTGTAGATGCTACTAGACTTAGGCTTTTCTTTTGGCTGTGGCTTGCTCTCCTTCTGATAACTTGGTTTATCTTCCTTAGAGGTCTGATATCTACTGGAACCATAGCTGCCACGCGCATAACTTCTTCTCTTAACTTGCTGCTCCACCAAGATAGCTTTGTGTAGCATCTCCTCTATCTCCAAGTAGTGTTGCATCTCCACTCTGTCTTGTATCTCACGGTTGAGGCCACCAAGAAAACGTGCCATAGTAGCTTCACTGTCCTCAGATACACAAGCTCTCAACATAAGCAATTCCATCTCTTGAAAGTATTCCTCTACAGACTTTGATCCTTGTGTGAGCAGTCTCAGCTTTTGATGAAGATCACGGTGATAATGACTTGGTACAAACCTCTTGCGCATCACAGCTTTCATCTCTGCCCATGTTTCAATGGGAAATTCTCCATTGCGCCTCTTGTTTGTAACCAACTGATCCCACCAGCTCAAAGCATAATCATTGAACTCGGTAGCAGCCACTTGAATCTTCTTAGTCTCTGAGTAATGCTGACAGTTGAAAACGAGTTCTATCTTCTTTTCCCACTCAAGATAGGCATCTGGATCAGCTTTGCCATGGAAATGAGGAATCTTAAGCTTCAATCCTGATAGCTCATTGCGTCTATACCTTCGGCCCTCATGATCATGTCGAGATCTTCTACTGCTATGTCTCGAACCGGAGCTATGGCTACTTCTCTCATAGAAGTTATCAGTTTCTTCTGATCCAGCATGCTCACGCTGGCCTTGTCTGTTTCTTCTTTGCTCACGTCTCTGGCCAGATGCTTGTCCTTGCCCATCATTCGGTCTCTGATCATACTTCTCTTCCAGCAACTTCACCATCGCTTCCATCACTTGTTTGGTGATTGCTTCTTGTAACAACTTATTCCTTCTCACAAAGGTTTCATCATCCTCCTCAGACCCCATTGCTTCCTGATACATGAAAAGCTTGAACCAGTAAGTAGTTAAAAAGAAATCAGAACTCAAGATTCAAATAAGGAAACAAAGTATTCAAACAAAGCGGCAAATGAAGATACTTGATCAACACGCGACGATTTGAATTCTATCACTTTCGAAATTGAAACAACAACTCAGATTTAGCAGAAAAGGATTTGAGATTCAACAGGTGATGATTTGAGATTCAATTACTACGGATCTTATGTTATCAACAATAGATCGAAACACTCAACCACAATAAACTTTCAGATTTAAGAAGCCGTAACATGATCAACAAGAATGCGAAAGGTTTTGTATATAACTTGATCAAAATTCTTAGATCTAGCAATATGAGACACGAAACAATCAGATCTAACAATCTTGATAATTAAACAAACAGATCAAGTGAGAATCAACACACAAGAATCGAATGATCCAAGATATGAAACGATAAAGAGTAGATCTTATGAACAAACAAAAGAGAAATCGAAACTCCCCTTCCAGAGTGCTCTGATACCACTTAATGAGATCCTAGGACTCTTCTCTGGATGGTTTTGGATAGATCCTTGCATAAACGAATCAAAGACTCAAGTTTATCAAGGATGTGGATCGAATGGTCACACAAGAGGCTGCGGAGAGGCTTCTTGATACTCCTAGGCTTAGATTGGATATGACACACCTTTCTAAAGCCCTTAGGCGTTGGATATTACACACCAACAGACTGGATATTACACACCAGACACTCTCTTAACTCGTGAAAGCAAGGGAGAAGAAAACACAAAGGTTTAAGTGAAAGAAAACTTGATAGATGCTAGGGTTGCCGTCACACACATATATATAGTGAAAGGCTTGGAACAGGCTCCAAGCATTTCGAAATTAAAGGAACAGGCTCCTCTAATTAATGTAGAAACAAAGACATAATTTAGATAGAGTTTTCGAAAATAAAAGACATAAGTACTTAGAAATAAAAGATAACATAAGGTTCTTCATGTGGTTTGGTCCGAGAGTATCAACTAGGTGATAAGATAGCAAGACTATGGCCTCGTTAAAAACCTATCATTGCAAAACCCAATGGGACAAAAACAATGATAGGAAAAGAGCACACATATCTTGCTAGCCTAGATGATACTCAGCTTGATGGTAAGATGGCTTGAATGGTGATTAGTGTATCTTGAAGTATCAAGCTTCCTCCAAGACATTCTTCTTGCTCCAAAGACTTCCTGATTAGTCCTCCAATAGCTTCTTTGAGTTTCCTGGTTCTGGCACGAGTTATGGGACCTTTAGGAATGGTTAAGACATCATCTTCTTCAGCCGGTTCATCTCTAAACTCTCCATCTCAATCTCCATCAGCTGGCTGGTCCATGATCATATCACGTCTCTCTCAAACTCGTGATCATCATCAACAAGATGCAGTTGGTTTTGTTACTCGGCGTGACTCTCCACAACTCAAGATGAATGAACCACGGGAGTTTGCTGGTGATTCTTCTACTCAAGCTCTTCGCCAAAGAGATCGCCTTCTGTGCTCTCATTGCGGCCACTCAGGTCATGACAAAAACTTTTGCTGGCAAATAACGGGATATCCTGATTGGTGGAAAGAGAGAAATGCTCGTTCAGGTGGTAGAGGAGCTGGCCGTGTAGCTGATCGTGGTCGGGCTGTGGCTAACATAGCTAATGCGACCGCCCCCAACGCCTCTGTTTTCCTGAGTTGACACCAGAGCAATGGAAAGCAATAGGTATGATCGCTCAAGAGAAGACAGGTTGTGGTAATTCCAACAAACTTTCCGGTAATATTTGCGGTGACATTATAATCGATATTGGCGCTTCACACCATATGACTGGGAATCTCTCTTTACTTGTGAATCTTGTCAATACATCACCTTGCTCAGTTGGATTTGCCGATGGAAGCAAAACTCTTTCTTCTAGTATGGGCGTTTTGCCCCTCACAGAATCGATTTCTCTTCACAATGTTCTTTATGTCCCTGATCTCAATTGTTCCTTGATCTCTGTTTCAAGCTTCTGAAGCAACTAAAGAACTGTTGTGCCATGTTTACTGATACTTTGTGTGTTGTCCAGGACCGTTTCACGAGGACCCTGATTGGAGCCGGTGAAGAACGGGATGGAGTGTATTATCTTACGGATGTGGCATTGGTACGAGCTAATAAAGTTGATGTTGTTTCGGATCCAGCGTTGTGGCATTAACGGTTGGGTCATCCAGCTTTTTCAGTATTTTCTGCTTTACCTTTTGTTGTAAGCAAGTCAAACCCGAGTCCTTGCGACGTTTGTTACCGGGCTAAACAAACAAGAGAAGTGTTTCATGATAGTTTCAATGAATCAAATGAATGTTTTGCTTTGGTTCATGTTGATGTTTGGGGACCGTATCATGTTCCATCAAGTTGCGGTGCCGTTTGTTTCTTAACAATTGTGGATGACTTCTCTCGATTGGTTTGGCTTCATCTCTTGCTAGAAAAATCAGAAGTCCGACAAGTTTTTCAAAACTTTTGCGCCTATACGGAAAACCAATTTGGAAAAAGTGTCAAAGTAGTTCGCAGTGACAATGGCACATAATTCATGTGTTTGGGTTCATTCTTTCGTGAAAAGGTATACTTCATCAAACTTCCTATGTTGGAACACCGCAACAGAATGGTCGGGTCGAGCGCAAACACCGACACATTCTTAATGTTCTCGCTCTCTGCTCTTCCAAGCAAAAATGCCTGTCCGCTTTTGGGGTGAGGCTATTCTCACAGCAGCACACCTTATCAACATCACACCAACAAAAGTTTTAAATAATCGCACCCCACATGAAGTTTTATTTGGAACCAAGCCGAGTTATGACCATCTCAGAATCTTTGGATCTGCTTGTTTTACTCATTTACGATCTCGCGACAAAGATAAGTTTGGAGCACGGTGTTATTTTTTAAAAATAAAATTAATGTAAATTTAAGATTTGAGAATCTTTGTAGTGATAGTATTTAGATACAATATTTTTTAATCCATTAAGCGTATCTTTGTAAGTAATCATCATAAGAATTTCCGTGAACGTGACACATCTGAAACTGCTTTATCTAATAATATTATAGAGATATTTTAATAATGTTGTCAATTGTCAATATAATATACTCTCCGTTTCATTTTAATTGATGTTCTGAAAAAAGTTTTATTTCAGATTAGATAACGTTTTCAATTATTTTGCAAGAAGTTAATGTGATTTGTTGTTTGTGATTAATCATAAAACATAAGTATTCAATTTATTTCAAAAAGAATGCAAAGAAAATATATAAGAACATAGCAAAATCAAAAGCAAAAGGAATAAAATTGAGAAAGCTGTTTTAAAAGTCTAAAACGATAACCGATTAAGCTAGAAGCGCCATATTTTGTTAACTCTCTATATTGTAAGTACAGCAGAGTCCAATACATAATTAAAATCATTCAAACTTGAACACAAGGTGGCATGTATTAGAAGCCTTGAGCACACCATCCAATTTTTTGCGTGTCCTACATCTCTGTTTCAACTTGTCAAGCTGGCCCGGTTCAATGGGACCTGTAGAGAAAGTCGCATTCTTCAACCCTTTTGCATTCTTTAGAAGATATGTTGCCACTTCTTCTTCCTTTTCTCCTTTCCAATCGTATCTTCTCCACACAAATGTCTCTAGATGTGACAACAAACATTCAGGGACAGACTTTGGCTTATTCCATTCCCAGCCGAGAACATGATAGTCAGGATTAATCCTATATTTCTGTAACCAACGTGAAAAAGAGTGGTAGTCAATGTATATCATCAGTATTAGACCATCAAAACTAGCTAGCTGAATAATAAAAAAATAAAATTTCTTACACCAACGAGCGTCAGGACTTGTAGTTTCGGTGAATGTTCGAGCATCCACGTAAGTAGATCATACCAGCCTGGTTCATGCGTATATATCTGTAGATATACCAGTTGATAGAAGATACATCCTGTAGGAGGATATATAGTCTATCCATGAGACGAAATTAATAACATATACATATAATGAGATAACCAAAAAAAATTAAAATGGAATATAAAAAAGTTACCATCGAAGTTGATACATTCAAGACAAGACGTCTGACTGAAACGAGAGATTCACTGATTACATTAGAAACTCTACCAATATATGCCGCCACCAGCCCCGGTGCATTCAGAGAAAACTGTGGACATCCTAAGTATCCAATCTCTAAGTATTTCAAAGAAGGACTATCTATTACATATCCAACAAACTCGTCCTCATCATTGTCATCATAAATCCTTAATCTCTGCAAAGAAGGGACTTTGATAGTGAAAAATTTCACACTGTGTTCATAAGATCGTTCCACAACGAGTTCTTCAAGTCTAGGACAGCCAGATAAAAGGTTACAGATAGACTCATCGTTTGTGTAGAACGCATGAATAAGATGCAGCGTTTTAAGAGACTTCATCGAACCCGGTGCAGGGATATCTACAAGAATCAGACTTCCGAGTTTCAAAGTCACTAGTGTATCACAAGTACACAAGCTACTCGTAAATATGAACACGTCGACCTCATATGGAAAGATGAGAAATTCGAGTACCAATGTACGCAAATGTAGAGAAAACGCTGTTTTAATCCAATGTACAACATCTACTGCATCAGCTTTATCTGATCCAAAGCTGAGATGAAAACTATCTAGAACCTCAGGTTCATATGAAAGGAGAGACTTGTACACAGTCTCTGAAAATGTTTGGTGTTCACTCTGGTAGTCCTCAGAATTAAACTTCAGTTTTGGCACCGACTTCCAATGAGACTGCCATTCTTTAGACAAAACACTCGTTGACACGACATTTTTTATTGGAACTAAAGAAAGGATTTTCAGAATCAAATTTTCATCCAGCTGACCGATATTCATCTCTTCAGCCATGACACTTCTCTTTGGAAAAAAATTTACTACAAAAAAAAAATCAGAAAGAAAAATATATTGATTTAAGCATTTCGGTTGGTATCAAAATTCTAAACTCTTTAAACAAAGAAATATACCTTTTTTAATGGTTGTTGCTAGTAAAATCCTTCAGATTAATGCACTGCTATTTGAAGTAAATTTTTACCCGAAAATTGGCTTGCACAAATCAAATCTAAACAAGTAAAAGACTCCAAATATTAAGATTTCATGTTGTCAATTGCAGATTTTTTTTTTTCAGTTGGTGGTCTCTGGACATATAACATATTTAAGACGAACCATTGGTATCTAAGCAGAGGAAAAATCAGAAAAATCATTCATGGCTCTGATACCATAAAAAAAAAACTTAAAAAGGACGAAAAGATTTGAAGAAAATTATTTAGGATTTCTTTGTATTTATTTAGTTAGATTCGAGTAAATCGTTATATATATATATATATAAGTACAAAGAGGATATATGTCAATGCCAACTCAAGATTCATGATCCGAGAGTAAACCATATCTGTTTGCAATCTTTTTTTGATGACGTGTTTTACTCGTACTCGTTATACTAGTTTTGTGTGGATTAGATGTTATACTTTTGGTCAATGTAACCGTTGTAGATTTTAAAGAAAATTATTTAGGATTTCTTTGTATTTATTTAGTTAGATTCGAGTAAATCGTTATATATATATATATAAGTACAAAGAGGATATATGTCAATGCCAACTCAAGATTCATGATCCGAGAGTAAACCATATCTGTTTGCAATCTTCTTTTGATGACGTGTTTTACTCGTACTCGTTATACTAGTTTTGTGTGGATAAGATGTTATACTTTTGGTCAATGTAACCGTTGTAGATTTTAAAGAAAATAATCTAATTTTACATTCTTATTTATGTAGTTAGATTCGAGTATATCTATTTATTTACAAAACAATATAGAAAGAGGACATGTGTCAATTCCAATTCAAAGTTTATAATTCAAGAGTAACCCATAAATATTTTGAAATATGTGTTTGATGAGGTGTTTTTGTCGTACTCGTTGTACTAGTTTTGTATGGATAAAAATGTACTTTTGGTCAATATAACCATTCTTAATGCTTATTGGGCTTTTATTTTTTTGGTTAACCCACTTTGCATTCCTGATGTTGAATTAGAATTTCTTGATGAAGTGGAGGCTTTTGGTTATAGTGTTATTATAATTTTTCACATTCAAAGTGGGTGGATAATTCACCCCCAGTTTGAAACATAAAGAGATGAACATGTGAGACTGTGTGGATTGTCCTTTTTAGACCATATAATAAATAAACATATACATAAACCATCATAAATAGATCTCATTGCTTCCTACATCATGTCCAGTTATTATGGACTCCAAATGATGAGTCTAAATCTGAAGAGAAGTAGAGTTTCATTTTCACCATACTTTTTATACAAAAAAGTACTTTTTCTAGAGAGAAAAATCTTATATCAAAAGATGATGCATTTTATTACAAACAAAAATTGATGGAAACTTGTATATATCTTTGATGTGATATATTGAAGATTTCCTGCTTAGCTTCAAAAGTAGGTAGGATCCGAGAAGAGGTCATCCTTATTCTTAAGAATTACTTGATTGAGCTTTTGAACTTTTGATCAATGTAGTTGTTGTTGAGTTTGTGTGAGTCATTAACTTGTTCGGGTTTTGTTTTTTTTAGTTCTCCTTTTTATGTTGATTTAAATATTTTTGACTGACTAGAGGCTATTCTTTTTTTGAATAAATGTTAAATTTTATTCATCCAAAAAACTGTTTTACATACGATAAAGAAAGTATAAACTCCTCTTTACATATCATCTTGTTCCAAACCAAATTCTAAGGCCCTCCTCCATCTTTTCATCACCTTGGCGCCTAATGGTAGATAATCTGTTCGTCACAGTCTTATCAATTGTCTTTATCAACAGACTATATGGATGTTGCTGTTATACATGCCTTCTCTTATTTCTTTCCCGTTTAAATTAGATCACGTGCTGGTCAAACGAACCGATTTTCCGAAGAACATTTCTGCATGTCCATGTTTGATCTATATGGGAGAAAATACAACCTCTGGTTCTTGCTTTGAATCCATCCAACCATTCCTAATTGGAGGAATATGAGTCAGGTTCACGGTCGCGAAGTCCTCCTGTAGTCTATGGAACAATTCAATTTTTGACGCGAATGCTGGCCAATCCATCGGGTTCGCAGTCATATCCAATAGATCTAATCAGTTTGTCTGGAACCGGATTGAGGTTATCCTCATGTCTCTCATGTATGGAGTTGCCCATAATAAACCTTCCATCTGAACATGTAAGGCTGAGAGGCTTCTGTTGCACACCCGTAATCCGAAAGATTCGAACCAATTTGATCTTTAAAACCCCAACCTAAGCCACTACATTGCTATTATCAATCAATGAAGTATCGATTTGGCAGGTACATATCGAAATATCCAAGGGGGCACTGTCTGAACCTCTGAAGTAGGAGGGTCCTCCTGATCCTTGTCCTCTTCCACTTTTTCGTTAGCTATTCTCCAAGATTCCGCTTAAATGGATGCAAGTTGAAGAGTGTCAATTGGGAAAACATAGACTACATGTATTTTACTTATGGACTCGAACCAAACCGAACATGAAAGGGATCAAACCGAACTGAAAATTATTAAATACCTAGTCGGACTAGTTAGGTACAACTGTCTAGGCCTCGAAAGATCCGGACCCGATATGCACTAACCAAACCAGACCCCAAGATCCGAATGTCCAAGTCTATCTACTTCTCCAAATTAAAGTTTAAAATAAATTAAATTTTTGATTAATTTTGTTATTTGCATTTAGGTTGATTGTTATATTAGATGTGTAAACATATTTTATCAATATTATTTATAACTCAATACATATTGTTTTAAGAACAAAACAGAAAAGATCTAAAATGTTCGATTCAACTTAAAATAAATGATTATAAAGATAATAATCTGAAGTCATATGCATATATATATATATAAGAACTAAAATGTAACATTAATTAATACGTTTTTTTGCTAATTAATATGTTTCGAGTCATCTCATAATTTATATATAGAAAAATAAATAAAATATTATTATAAAATAGTATATTAATATTTTAGATAGATCTTTGATTTTGGATATAAGAAACTGGATTAATTTAGTTACTAATTTTATGAGTATATTTAGTTATATATGTATATATATTCTTGCAATTTTGAATTAAAGTATAATTATTTTTTATTTTAATTAAGACAAATCAAATTATTTTTATTTATCGTATTAGTTTTATTTATCATATTAGTTTAGTTCTTCATTTATGTACAAGTATATTTTGTAATATTTTAATAATTTGATATATGCTGATTTTTAAAGAAATTATTAGAAAAAAAAATAATCTGTGATCAATATAACATTTCATAAATGAACATTACTGATAAAATTTTGAAATCTAATGAGCACATATCGGTATTTACAATGATGAAAATACTTCATAATTCTAAGTAATTTTATAAATTAGATATATTAAAAGGTAGTGAAAATTAATTTTAAATAAGCTAAAACATGAGAATTCCGATTTGTTAGGGTAATTTTACTAGGGTATATTAGGTTCTACAAACATAAAGCAAAATAAATCAGACGTAAATTTAATATTTTATAATATTTTGTTCACTAAAGGTATCTATATTATAGAGTTGTGCTATTTTAAAATATTTATATAATTATGATAAAAATATGCTAATAGTAAAAAGTGTTTTAGTTTCCTTTTTTAATATTAAAAGAAATACCAAATTTTATTTTTGTGATTGTTTATACAAATCATATTATATACGTTAATTAAATTTTGTAGATGCTATTTTATTTTGTTCAAATTCTAATATATTTATAGTCAACTAAAGAGTATACAAAAAATAAATAAAACATCTCCATATTACTATTTATAATTCAATTTTAGTCAATTAAAATATTTTAATTTTATGTTATTTGATTATTTTATGTAATCTTGTAAGAAAATATATGGATACATAGAAAATATTTATATTACTTTTAAAATATATTTTAAAATACTTACAAATATATTTTCAAGAGAAGATATTTATTTTCTTAATATCAAGACTATTTTAATTTTAACTTCTTTTTTTATGAAATCACTTATATATAAATATATTCTCGTTTCATTTAAGAAAAATAAAGATATAAACAAAATATTTTTATTACTTTGAAATATATATATATATATATCTATATATATATATGTTTCTTAAAATTATTTTTGATATATCTTAATTGTTTTCTTAATATCAATATTGTTTTTGTGAATTTTCCTTTTTATTAAATCAAATATATATATATATATATATATATATATATATATATTTATTAAAAATTAAAGTTTTTATAAATGATTCTGTTTTATTATATATGTTACTTTAAAAAAAAAGAAAAGGAATGTAAATTTAAGATTTACGAAATAAATTTTTGTAGTGATGGTATTTAGATACAATATTTTTCAGTCCATTAAGAGAATCTTTTCATCGTAATAATTTATGTGAGCACGACACATATGAAACTGCTTTCTCTAATAATATTATAGAGATATTTTGATAATGTTGTCAATCGTCAATATAATATACTCTCGTTTCATTTTAATTGATGTTTAGAAAAAAAAAATTATTTCAGATTAGATAATGTTTTCAATTATTTTGCAAGAAGTTAATGTGATTTGTTGTCTGTGATTAATCATAAAACATTAATATTCAATTTATTTCAAAAAGAATGGAAACAAAATATATAAGAATGCATCATCATAGCAAAATCAAAAGCAAAAGGAATAAATTGAGAAAGCTGTTTTAAAAGTCTAAAACGATAACCGATTAAGTATAGCAGAGTCCAATACATTATTAAAGTCATTCAAACTTGAACACAAGGTGGCATGTATTAGAAGCCTTGAGCACACCATCCAATTTTTTGCGTGTCCTACATCTCTGTTTCAACTTGTCAAGCTGGCCCGGTTCAATGGGACCTGTAGAGAAAGTCGCATTCTTCAACCCTCTTGCATTCTTTAGAAGATATGTTGCCACTTCTTCTTCCTTTTCTCCTTTCCAATCGTATCTTCTCCACACAAATGTCTCTAGATGTGACAACAAACATTCAGGGACAGACTTTGGCTTATTCCATTCCCAGCCGAGAACATGATAGTCAGGATTAATCCTATATTTCTGTAACCAATGTGAAAAAGAATGGTAGTCAATGTATATCATCAGTATTAGACCATCAAAAATAGCTAGCTGAATAATAAAACAATAAAATTTCTTACACCAACGAGCTTCAGGACTTGTAGTTTCGGTGAATGTTCGAGCATCCACGTAAGTAGATCATACCAGCCTGGTTCATGCGTATATATCTGAAGATATACCAGTTGATAGAAGATACATCCAGTAGGAGGATATATAGTCTATCCATGAGACGAAATTAATAACTTATACAAATAATGAGATAACCAAAAAGAAAAAAATGGAACATAAAAAAGTTACCATCGAAGTTGATACATTCAAGACAAGACGTCTGACTGAAACGAGAGATTCACTGATTACATTTGAAACTCTACCAATATATGCCGCCACCAACCCCGGTGCATTCAGAGAAAACTGTGGACATCCTAAGTATCCAATGTCTAAGTATTTCAAAGAAGGAGTATCTATCACATATCCAACGAACTCGTCCTCATCATTGTCATCATAAATCCTTAATCTCTGCAAAGAAGGGACTTTGATAGTGAAAAATTTCACACTGTGTTCACAAGATCGTTCCACAACGAGTTCTTCAAGTCTAGGACAGCCAGATAAAAGGTTACAGATAGATTCATCGTTTGTGTAGAACGCATGAATAAGATGCAGCGTTTTAAGAGACTTCATCGAACCCGGTGCAGGGATATCTACAAGAATCAGACTTCCGAGTTTCAAAGTCACTAGTGTATCACAAGTACACAAGCTACTCAGAAATATGAACTCGTCGACCTCGTATGGATAGATGAGAAATTCGAGTACCAATGTACGCAAATGTAGAGCAAACGCTGTTTTAATCCAATGTACAACATCTACTGCATCAGCTTTATCTGATCCAAAGCTGAGATGAAAACTATCTAGAACCTCAGGTTCATATGAAAGGAGAGACTTGTACACAGTCTCTGAAAATGTTTGGTGTTCACTCTAGTAGTCCTCAGAATTAAACTTCAGTTTTGGCACCGACTTCCAACGAGACTGCCATTCTTTAGACAAGACACTCGTTGACACGACAGTTTTTATTGGAACTAAAGAAAGGATTTTCAGAATCAAATTTTCATCCAGCTGACCGATATTCATCTCTTCAGCCATGACACTTCTCTTTGGAAAAAAATTCACTACAAAAAAAAAATTCAGAGAGAAAAATATATTGATTTAAGCGTTTCAGTTGGTATCAAAATTCAAAACTCTTTAAACAAAGAAATATACCTTTTTCAATGGTTGTTGCTTGTAAAATCCTTCAGATTAATGCACTGCTATTTGAAGATATTTTTACCCAAAAATTGGCTTGCACAAATCAAATCTAAACAAGTAAAAGACTCCAAATATTAAGATTTCATGTTGTCAATTGCAGATTTTTTTTCAGTTGGTGGTCTCTGGACATATAATATATTTAAGACGAACCATCGGAATCTAAGCAGAGAAAAAATCGGAAAAATCATTCATGGCTCTGATACCATAAAAAAAAACTTAAAAAGGATGAAAAGATTTGAAGAAAATTATTTAGGATTTCTTTGTATTTATTTAGTTAGATTCGAGTAAATCGTTATATATATATATATATATATATATATATAAGTACAAAGAGGATATATGTCATTGCCAACTCAAGATTCATGATCCGAGAGTAAACCATATCTTTTTGTAATCTTCGTTTGTTGACGTGTATTACTCGTACTCGTTATACTAGTTTTGTGTGGATAAGATGTTATACTTTTGGTCAATGTAACCGTTGTAGATTTTAAAGAAAATAATCTAATTTTACATTCTTATTTATATAGTTAGATTCGAGTATATCGATTTATTTACAAAACAGTATTGAAAGAGGACATGTGTCAATTCCAATTCAAAGTTTATAATTCAAGAGTAAACCATAAATATTTTGAAATATGTGTTTGATGAGGTGTTTTTGTCGTACTCGTTGTACTAGTTTTGTATGGATAAAATTGTACTTTTGGTCAATATAACCATTATTAATGTTTATTGGGCTTTTATTTTTTTGGTTAACCCACTTTGCATTTATGATGTTGAATTAGAATTTCTTGATGAAGTGGAGGCTTTTGGATATAGTGTTATTATAAAATTTCACATTCAAAGTGGGTGGATAATTCACCCCCAGTTTGAAGCATAAAGAGATGAACATGTGAGACCGTGTGGATTGTCCTTTTTAGACCATGAAATGATACGGAGCCAAGAAATATACATAAACCATCATCAATAGATCTCATTGCTTCCTACATCATGTCCAGTTATTATGGACTCCAAATGTTGAGTCTAAATCTGAAGAGAAGTAGAGTTTTATTTTCACCATACTTTTTATACAAAGAAGTACTTTTTCTAGAGAGAAAAGTCTTATATCAAAAGATGATGCATTTTATGACAAACAAAAATTGATGAAAACTTGTATATATCTTTGATGTGATATATTGAAGATTTCCTGCTTAGCTTCAAAAGTAGGTAGGATCCGAGAAGAGGTCATCCTTATTCTTAAGAATTACTTGATTGAGCTTTTGAACTTTTGATCAATGTAGTTGTTGTTGAGTTTGTGTGAGTCATTAACTTGTTCGAGTTTTGTTTTTCTTAGTTCTCCTTTTTATGTTGATTTAAATATTTTTGATTGACTAGAGGCCATTCGTTTTTTTGAATAAAGGTTAAATTTTATTGATCCAAAAAACTGTTTTACATATGATGTAACTATGAGTTAGAATGATAAAGAAAGTATAAACTCCTCTTTACATATCATCTTGTTCCAAACCAAATTCTAAGGCCCTCCTCCATCTTTTGATCACCCTGGCGCCTAATAGTAGATAATCTGTTCGTCACAGTCTTATCAATTGTCTTTATCAACAGACTATATGGATGTTTCTGCTCTCCATGCCTTCTCTTATTTCTTTCCCGTTTAAACTAGATCACGTGCTGGTCAAACGTACCGATTTTCCGAAGAACATTTCTGCATGTCCATGTTTGATCTATATGGGAGAAAATACAACCTCTGGTTCTTGCTTTGAATCCGTCCAACCATTCCTACTTGGAGGAATATGAGTCAGGTTCACGGTCTCGAAGTCCTCCTGTAGTCTATGGAACAATTCAATTTTCGACGCGAATGCTGGCCAATCCATCGGGTTCGCAGTCATATCCAATAGATCTAATCAGTTTGTCTGGAACCGGATCGAGGTTATCCTCATGTCTCTCATGCATGGAGTTGCCCATAATAAACTTTCCATCTCTGAGAGGCTTCTGTTGCACACCCGTAATCCGAAAGATTCGAACCAATTTGATCTTTAAAACCCCACCCTAAGCCACTACATTGCTATTATCAATCAATGAAGTATCAATTTGGCAGGTACATATCGAAATATCCAAGGGGCACTGTCTGAACCTCTTAAGTAGGAGGGTCCTCATGATTCTTGTCCTCTTCCTCTTTCTCGTTAGCTTTTCTCCAAGATTCCGCTTAAATGGATGCAAGTTGAAGAGTGTCAATTGGGAAAACATAGACTACATGTATTTTACTTATGGACTCGAACCAACCCGAACATGAAAGGGATAAAACTGAACTGAAAATTATTAAATACCTAGTCGGACTAGTTAGGAACAACTGTCTAGGACTCAAAAGATCCGGACCCGATATGCACTAACCAAACCAGACCCCAAGATCCGAATGTCCAAATCTATCTACTTCTCCAAATTAAAGTTTAAAATAAATTATATTTTTGATTAATTTTGTTATTTGCATTTAGGTTCATTGTTATATTATATATGTAAACATATTTTATCAATATTATGTATAACTCAATACATATTGTTTTAAGAACAAAACAGAAAATATCTAAAATGTTCTATTCAAATTAAAATAAATGATTATAAAGATAATAATCTGAACTCTTATGCATATATATATATATATATATATATACAAGAACTAAATTGTAACCTTAATTAATATTTTTTTTTTGCTAATTAATATGTTTCGAGTCATCTCATAATTTATATATAGAAAAATAAATAAAATATTATTATAAAATAGTATATTAATATTTTAGTTAGATCTTTGATTTTGGATATAAGAAACTGGATTAATTTAGTTACTAATTTTATGAGTATATTTAGTTATATATGTATATATATTCTTGCAATTTTGAATTAAAGTATAATTATTTTTTATTTTAATTAAGAAAAATCAAATTATTTTTATTTATCGTATTAGTTTTATTTATCGTATTAGTTTAGTTCTTCATTTATGTACAAGTATATTTTGTAATATTATAATAATTTGATATATGCTGATTTTTTAAAGAAATTATTAGAAAAAATGATCTGTGATCAATATAACATTTCATAAATGAACATTACTGATAAAAGTTTGAAATCTAATGAGCACATATCGGTATTTACAATAATTAAAATACTTCATAATTCTAAGTAATTATATAAATTAGATTTATTAAAAGGTAAAGTGAAATTTAATTTAAAATAAGCTAAAACATGAGAATTCCGATTTGTTAGGGTAAATTTTCTAGGGTATATTAGGTTTTACAAACATAAAGCAAAATAAATCAGACTAATATTAGGCTAAAGGTAAATTTAATGTTTTATAATATTTTGTTCACTAAAGGTATCTATATTCTAGAGTTGTGCTATTTTAAAATATTTATATAATTATTAGATAAAAATATGCTAATAGTAAAATGTGTTTTAGTTTTCTTTTTTAATATTAAAAGAAATACCAAATTTTATTTTTGTGATTGTTTATACAAATCATATTATATACGTTAATTAAATTTTGTAGATACTATTTTATTTTGTTTAAATTATAATATATTTATAGTCAACTAAAAAGTATGCAAAAAATAAATAAAACATCTCCATATTACTATTTATAATTCATTTTTAGTCAATAAAAATATTTTAATTTTCTGTTATTTCATTATTTTATGTAATCTTGTAAGAAAATATATAGATATATAGAAAATATTTTTATTACTTTGAAAATATATTTTAAAATGCTTAAAAATATGTTTTAAAGGGAAGATATTTATTTTCTTAATATCAAGACTCTTTTTATTTATCTTCTTTTTTTATGAAATCACTTATATATAAATATATTCTCGTTTCATTTAAGAAAAAGAAAGATATAAACAAAATATTTTTATTACTTTGGAATATATATATATATATATATATATATAATGTTGCTTAAAAATATTTTTAATATATCTTAATTTTTTTCTTAATATCAAGATTGTTTTTGTGAATTTTCCTTTTTATTAAATCATATATATATATATATATGTATTAAAAAAATTATAAATGATTCTGCTTTATTATATATATTTTTTTTTTAAAGAAAAGGATGTAAATTTAAGATTTATGAAATAAATATTTGTAGTGATGGTATTTAGATACAATATTTTTCAATCCATTAAGAGTATCTTTTCATCGTAATAATTTACGTGAGCACGACACATATGAAACTGCTTTCTCTAATAATATTATAGAGATATTTTGATAATGTTGTCAATCGTCAATATAATATACTCTCCGTTTCATTTTAATTGATGTTTAGAAGAAAAAAAATTATTTCAGATTAGATAATGTTCTCAATTATTTTGCAGGAAGTTAGTGTGATTTGTTGTTTGTGATTAATCATAAAACATAAATATTCAATTTATTTCAAAAAGAATGGAAAGAAAATATATAAGAATGCATCATCATAGCAAAATCAAAAGCAAAAAGAATAAAATTGAGAAAGCTGTTTTAAAAGTCTAAAACGATAACCGATTAAGCTAGAAGCGCCATATTTTGTTCACTCTCTATATTGTAAGTATAGCAGAGTCCAAAACATAATTAAAATCATTCAAACTTGAACACAAGGTGGCATGTATTAGAAGCCTTGAGCACACCATCCAATTTTTTGCGTGTCCTACGTCTCTGTTTCAACTTGTCAAGCTGGCCCGGTTCAACGGGACCTGTAGAGAAAGTCGCATTCTTCAACCCTCTTGCATTCTTTAGAAGATATGTAGCCACTTCTTCTTCCTTTTCTCCTTTCCAATCGTATCTTCTCCACACAAATGTCTCTAGATGTGACAACAAACATTCAGGGACAGACTTTGGCTTATTCCATTCCCAGCCGAGAACATGATAGTCAGGATTAATCCTATATTTCTGTAACCAACGTGAAAAAGAGTAGTAGTCAATGTATATATCATCAGTATTAGACCATCAAAAATTGCTAGCTGAATAATAAAACAATAAAATTTCTTACACCAACGAGCTTCAGGACTTGTAGTTTCGGTGAATGTTCGAGCATCCACGTAAGTAGATCATACCAGCCTGGTTCATGCGTATATATCTGTAGATACACCAGTTGACAGAAGATACATCCAGTAGGAGGATATATAGTCTATCCATGAGACGAAATTAATAACTTATACAAATAATGAGATAACCAAAAAAAAAAAATTGAACATAAAAAAGTTACCATCGAAGTTGATACATTCAAGACAAGACGTCTGACTGAAACGAGAGATTCACTGATTACATTAGAAACTCTACCAATATATGCCGCCACCAGCCTCGGTGCATTCAGAGAAAACTGTGGACATCCTAAGTATCCAATCTCTAAGTATTTCAAAGAAGGAGTATCTATCACATATCCACCGAACTCGTCCTCATCATTGTCATCATAAATCCTTAATCTCTGCAAAGAAGGGACTTTGATAGTGAAAAATTTCACACTGTGTTCACAAGATCGTTCCACAACGAGTTCTTCAAGTCTAGGACAGCCAGATAAAAGGTTACAGATAGATTCATCGTTTGTGTAGAACGCATGAATAAGATGCAGCGTTTTAAGAGACTTCATCGAACCCGGTGCAGGGATATCTACAAGAATCAGACTTCCGAGTTTCAAAGTCACTAGTGTATCACAAGTACACAAGCTACTCGTAAATATGAACTCGTCGACCTCGTATGGATAGATGAGAAATTCGAGTACCAATGTACGCAAATGTAGAGCAAACGCTGTTTTAATCCAATTTACAACATCTAGTGCATCAGGTTTATCTGATCCAAAGCTGAGATGAAAACTATCTAGAACCTCAGGTTCATATGAAAGGAGAGACTTGTACACAGTCTCTGAAAATGTTTGGTGTTCACTCTGGTAGTCCTCAGAATTAAACTTCAGTTTTGGCACCGACTTCCAACGAGACTGCCATTCTTTAGACAAGACACTCGTTGACACGACAGTTTTTATTGGAACTAAAGAAAGGATTTTCAGAATCAAATTTTCATCCAGCTGACCGATATTCATCTCTTCAGCCATGACACTTCTCTTTGGAAAAAAATTTACTACAAAAAAAAAATCAGAGAGAAAAATAGATTGATTTAAGTGTTTCAGTTGGTATCAAAATTCAAAACTCTTTAACAAATAAATATACCTTTTTCAATGGTTGTTGCTAGTAAAATCCTTCAGATTTTATGCACTGCTATTTGAAGATATTTTTACCCAAAAATTGGCTTGCACAAATCAAATCTAAACAAGTAAAAGACTCCAAATATTAAGATTTCATGTTGTCAATTGCAGATTTTTTTTCAGTTGGTGGTCTCTGGACATGTAACATATTTAAGACGAACCATCGGAATCTAAGACGAGAAAAAATCGGAAAAATCATTCATGGCTCTGATACCATAAAAAAAAACTTAAAAAGGATGAAAAGATTTGAAGAAAATTATTTAGGATTTCTTTGTATTTATTTAGTTAGATTCGAGTAAATCGTTATATATATATATATAAATACAAAGAGGATATATGTCAATGCCAACTCAAGATTCATGATCCGAGAGTAAACCATATTTGTTTGCAATCTTCGATGACGTGTTTTACTCGTACTCGTTATACTAGTTTTGTGTGGATAAGATGTTATACTTTTGGTTAATGTAACCGTTGTAGATTTTAAAGAAAATAATCTAATTTTATATTCTTATTTATATAGTTAGATTCGAGTATATCGATTTATTTACAAAACAATCAGAAAGGGTCACTTTTGGCCAGATTAGGCTAAGTATCCGAACCATGCTTAGGATGATGTTTGCTAGGGTATCGGTTGTGATTCTTATGCATATGTGTTGTGGGTTTTGTTTTCAGGTCCTGATAGGGATCGTGGTAAGGCTAAGGAGCCATGATGACCTTGGCCGTGTGGGATGTGTGATGTAGTGATAGTTTGATACAGTGAACTTATGATAGCCTATTGTGCAACTGAATGATATGAATGATTTGTATGGATCACATTGACTTATATATATGAAATGATGTTACCTTAAGCTTCCGCATTGTATTGTCTGACTACATGAACCTCAATGATTGAAAAATGACTTAGAAACTATTGGACTTAAACCGGCTGAAATACACTTAGATATTAGGTAAGGCCGCGGACTGGTTGGATCAAGGGATCCAGGTTTGGGTCTTACAAGTTGGTATCAGAGCATGCTTGATTCTAGGATCTTGTGTTAGGGCTGATCATCACACATCCGGCTGGGTCTCATGGCAGGTTTTGGTATTGGTTAACTTAGTTTTGTTCGAGGTTTGCAAACAAAAATGTTAACCTAACCTTTGCCTTGTGTTTTGTCTTTGATGACCTAAGGGAACTAGGAAGAGGTCTCGGAAAACTAAGGATGGGACAGGGGCGTCCGGTGCTGGAGATGCCTCAGTGCTTAATTCAGTGGAGTTGTCAGTCCCACCTACTGGTCGGACCGGGGAGGCCATCCTGACTGAAACTCAGATCAATCAAACTGAGGTTCAGCTGGGTGGAGAGGACAGGCAGCTGGAAGAGACCAGAGAACAGCTGAATGGAGCTGGAAGCCAGCTAGGTGCAGCTAGTGGGCAGCTGAGAGATGAACAGGATGGTGAAGCTGAGTCCTCAGAGATTGGTAACCGAGCTGATCCAAACGTCCAGAGAGATGGGCGGACTGGTCCGGTTGATCAGATGGCTGAGCCATCCATGAAGGAAGTACTTGATGAAATCAAGGTAATGGGAAGTCAGATGCTGGCAATGACCCAAGTGTTCACACCAGTAGTGAACTCATCAGTGGGTCAGACTACACAAGCTCAAGTGATAGCTCCTGGAGCTGGTGGACCTAGTGGTCAAGTTGCGCCTGTAGCTGAGGTGATTGAGCTGGATCCACCAGCTGGAACAGCTAAGAAGGTTGATTACCTGAAGGTGCTGGAGCACATCTCTCGGTTGGGAACAAAACACTTTGCTGGAAGTGTTGATCCTCTAGAGGCAGATGAGTGGAGGACCAAGCTGGTTCGTAATTTCAAATCCACTCGTTGCCCAGATGAGTATCAGAACTGGTGATTGGCCCTTGACAAGCGTACCAATGGTACCATTGATCAGTTTGCTGACTTTGAGGTCGAGTTCAACCACAAGTACTTTCCAGCAGAGGCATGGGATCGTTTGGAGTCTCAATTCTTGGACTTGGTCCAGGGAAAGAGATCAGTTCGGGAGTATGAAGAGGAGTTCAACCGCCTTAGGCGCTTTGTGGGAAGGGAGCTGGAGGATGAGGCAGTCCAGGTCCGGAGGTTCATAAGAGGCCTTAGGGTCGAACTCAAGACCTACTGCTCAGTCTGTACCTTTCACACAGTGTCTGAGTTGGTGGAGAGGATGTCAATGCTGGAGACCAATCTGGCTGAAGAAAACAAGCAAAGACTGAAGAGTGTGGTGGTGTCTTCTGGTCAGAGTGGTGACCGGAAGAGAAAGAGGGATGCGGCCGAAGGGGGTAAAACCTCAAGTGGTAGGCCTGAGTGTCCCAAATGTGGAAAACACCATGGAGGCGAGTGCTGGAAGGCTATGGGAGCTTGTACCCGTTGTGGTAAGATGGATCACTCAGCTCGAGACTGTCCTGGACCGGAGAGAAACTGTGGGCAAGGCTCGACCAGTGAGGCCGGGACTTGTCATCAGTGTGGCAAGAGAGGGCATTTCCGTGTGGACTGTCCTCAGTTGCAAACTGGAGAAGGGAGGGGTCGTGTTGAGAACAACCGACCAGACCACAAGCAAGGCCAAACCTCAGTGCCTCGAGTCTATGAGCTTTCAAGGGATGTGGATGAGTCCAGACCCTTCAAGGCGATCACTGGTAAAAAGTCTAACCTTATTCTTTTTAAATTAAGTAGAACTGCATGGTAAGGAATCTAGGATGGACTAGATACTTAGATGAGGTCTTATGTAGGAACCTTATGTATTGGTGGTGTGGAAACACATGTACTATTTGATACTGGAGCTACACATAGCTTTGCGAGTCCAGATATGATTGGAAAAGGTATGTTCCAAATGGGAACCAGGAATGATCTTGGCTTGGTGAGTGCAGCCGGTGGGCAAGTTATGCATTTACTAGGTCTGGTTAAAGACATTCCAGTGATGATCCAGGACAGGGTAATGCTGTGGATTTGATTGTGGTCCGCCTTAAGAATCACGAGGTGATCCTAGGCATGGACTGGCTTGGTAAGAATCGGGCCACCTTAGACTGTCATCGAGGAAGGGTGCAGTTTGAGAGTGGGTGTGGACCCCCGATCAAGTACCAAGGTATTAATCCGGCCTCTGGATGCTTAGTGTTATCAGCAGTCCGTGCGGAAAGGATGCTGGAACAAGGTTATGAGGCTTATTTAGCCACAATCACCACTAAGGAGGTTGTAGGGGTTGGTGGCCCGGACGGGATACCGCTGGTCAGTGAGTTCGAGGATGTGTTTAGGTCGCTACCGGGCATTCCCCCTGATAGGTCTGACCCATTCATAATAGAGCTGGAACCAGGGACGGCCCCAATGTCAAAGAGCCCATACCGCATGGCTCCGGCCGAAATGGCTGAGCTAAAGAAACAACTCGAGGAGTTGCTGGATAAAGGGTTCATACGCCCAAGTGTATCACCCTGGGGAGCACCAGTCCTCTTTGTTAAAAAGAAGGATGGTAGTTTCAGGTTGTGCATAGAATACAGAGGGCTGAACAGGGTTACTATAAAGAATAAGTACCCTTTGCCCATGATTGATGAGTTGCTAGATCAGTTGAGGGGAGCCAAGTGGTTTTCAAAAATTGATTTGGCTTCAGGCTATCATCAAATCCCTATTGCATCAGAAGATGTAAGGAAGACAGCTTTCCGGACTAGGTATGGTCACTATGAGTTTGTGGTCATGCCATTCGGATTGACCAATGCACCAGCAGCCTTTATGAAGATGATGAATGGAGTCTTTCAAGATTTCTTAGATGAATTTGTAATCATCTTCATTGATGACATACTTGTATATTCTAAGACTCGAGAGGACCATGAGAGGCATCTCAGATTGGTGTTGGAACGGTTGAGAGAGCAGCAACTGTTTGCTAAGCTAAGCAAATGTAGCTTCTGGCAGAAGAGCATTGGCTTCCTAGGACATGTAGTGTCTGAGGAAGGAGTCTCAGTTGATCAAGAAAAGATCAAATGTATACAAGAGTGGCCGAGACCAAAGAATGCAACTGAAGTGAGAAGTTTCTTGGGTCTGGCCGGCTACTACAGGAAGTATGTCAAGGGGTTTGCTAGTGTGGCACAACCTATGACACAACTTACTGGAAAAGATGTCAAGTTCAAGTGGTCTGAAGCTTGTGAAAAGTGTTTTATAGCCTTGAAGGACATGCTGACCAGTGCACCAGTCCTGGTGTTACCTGAGGCCGACCAACCATATGTGGTGTACACAGATGCATCCATCACTGGACTAGGCTGTGTGCTCACACAACATGGGAAGGTCATAGCATATGCCTCAAGGAAGCTCAGGAAACATGAGGGCAACTACCCAACCCACGACCTGGAGATGGCCGCAGTGGTATTTGCCTTGAAGATATGGAGATCATACTTGTATGGTGCCAAAGTTCAGATTCTCACTGACCACAAGAGCCTGAAGTACATATTCACTCAGCCTGAGTTGAATTTAAAACAAAGGCGCTGGATGGAGTTTGTGGCCGACTATGATTTGGACATTGCCTATCACCCAGGCAAGGCCAATCTAGTGGCTGATGCATTAAGCAGGCGTAGGGCTGAAGTATCAGTAGAGAAGGAAGCAGAGATCTTGGAAGGGATGGTCCGGTCATTGAACCTAAACACCTTGGCCAGTGAGAATGAGCCTTTGGGTTTGGAGGCTGTGAACCAGGCTGATCTCCTTACAAGAATCCAACAAGCACAAGGCTCGGATGAGAATTTGCAAAAGGTTGCAAGGAATGACAAGACTGAGTACCAGATCACCAGCAATGGTACCATTTTGGTACATGGGAGAATCAGTGTTCCTGGTGACCGGGAACTAAAGGAAGAGATTATGAGACAAGCTCATAAGTCTAAGTTCTCAGTGCACCCGGGGCTAAACAAGATGTATAAAGACATCAAGAGGTATTACCATTGGATCAGAATGAAGGCTGATATAGCTGAGTGGGTGGCAAGGTGTCCTACTTGCCAACTTGTTAAAGCAGAGCATCAGGTCCCAAGTGGTTTACTTCAAAACCTCCCTATACCAGAGTAGAAGTGGGATCACATCACAATGGACTTTGTGACTGGGTTCCCTACGACCAGGAACAAGAAGGATGCAGTTTGGGTGATTGTAGATCGCCTGACCAAATCTGCACACTTCTTACCCATTAAAAAGGGTGATGGAGTGGATGAAATTGTAAAGGTTTATGTGAATGAGATAGTGAGGCTGCATGGAGTGCCGGCCAGTATAGTCTCAGATAGAGACCCTCGGTTCACATCTTACTTCTGGAGGGCTTTTCAAAAGGCCCTAGGAACCAGAGTGAACATGAGTACATCTTATCATCCTCAAACGGATGGTCAATCAGAAAGAACCATCCAGACCTTGGAGGACATGCTAAGGGCATGTGTTTTAGACTGGGGCGATTCATGGGAAAAGCACTTGCCACTGGTGGAGTTTGCATACAACAACAGCTTTCACACCAGCATAGGCATGTCCCCTTATGAAGTATTGTATGGGCGGCCTTGCAGGACACCCTTATGCTGGACTCAAGTGGGGGAGCGCAGCATGATAGGTCCTGAGATTGTGGAAGAGACCACAGAGAAGATCAAGCTAGTCAAAGAGAAAATGAAGGAGGCACAGGACCGCCAGAAGAGTTATGCGGATAAGAGAAGGAAACATCTTGAGTTTGAGGTTGGTGATCTAATCTATCTCAAGATGATTACCTTCAAAGGTAGGGCCAGGGTTTCTGGAAGAAGGAAACTGGACCCTAGGTTCTTAGGTCCATTCAGGATACTTGAAAGAGTTGGGGCAGTGGCTTACAAGTTGGATTTGCCATCTGCAATGGATGCTTACCATAATGTTTTCCATGTGTCTCAACTAAGAAAGTGTCTAACGGATCAGGACATTGTATTGCCTGAGATTCCAAAAGATCTTGGTAAGAACCTCACCTTAGAAACAAGGCCGGTTCGGATCATTGATCGGATGGAAAAGGCAATGAGAAGGAAAACAGTCCCTATGCTTAAAATAGTATGGGAATTCAATGGCAAGGACATTATCACTTGGGAAACAGAGGCAAGAATGAAAACTGAGTATCCTGAGTGGTATGGTCAATATGAGGGTGGTGAACCATCGAGTTTGAACACGGGGACGAGTTCCTTCCAAGTGGGGGAGACTTGACATGTCCCTAGTTCTAGATAAGGCCATCAGGACGGGCCATGGTACGAGGAGATGCACCAGTCAGGTCAAATGATCTAAAGACAAGCGTATCATGGTCCAAACAGAAGGTTAAGTGCATCAGATGGCTGAGACTTGACCAAGATAAGAAGGAAGCAAGCTAAATAGAGCTGGACGAGTGGTCCGGATGCTGGACAAGGTCCGGAGGCAGCTCATTCAGCTAGGTGGAGCTGGAAGGGAGTTCACATAGTCTGAGCTAGCTCACTGGAGCTGGAGGAGTAGCTCACTCAGCTGGGGCAGCTAGCACTCAGCTTATCTCAGCTGGGTGGAGTGTTGGAGTCTTGGCCGGTCATTACGGATCATGGGTGGTTATGGTCCGGATCATGGACATGGGGGTCCGATGGGTCTGAGGGACTCTGGCAAGTAAGCTATGTAAGTGGGCAAGCTATTGGGCCAGAGATCGATCAGCCCAAACGAAGAGAAGAGCAGTTGTGAGCGGTTGGACGGTTTGGGCGAAAAGGTGCAACCGCATGTGCCCCATCGTCCAATCAATGCTTCTGTTCGCCCAGAGCAGTTGGTGGGCTCTTCTCCTATAAATACAAGTCCCTCCTGTCGACATTCATCATCAGAAAGATAAGGGGAAAACTCTGCCCAATTCGTTACAGAAGTAAAGAAAGAAAAGAGAGAAGTTGGCCGCAAGGCAGTCCGTGTGAAGGTTTGGTGATTCCGGTGAGTTCTATCCGTGGGCAAGGGAGACTCGATCGGAAATGGATACTAGACAGAAGGAGAAGACTGTGGAGAAAAGTTTGGGGACTTCCGAGCACACACCTAAGGTACAGGGTGTTAACCAAGTGGTATCGCCCAAGACCATTAATTCGGGTGGTCTGCCGATTGATCCATGTGTTGTTGGTTGCATCTATTACTCTTTCCCTGTCAATATATCTCTTCTCTACTATATTCTTAAGTGTTCTGTGGGTTCAGTCTCATGGGCACGCCACCAGGCCTTGGCCAGATCAGTGTAATCTCTCCATGGCCTTGGTTGGGCATGTAAGGTCCGATCTTATAGTTCCAAAGGGGATTGATAGGATCCGACCATGAATATCTCTTAGTGGCTATTTATCATGAATTATCATGGTGAAAGATTAGTTTTATCTCAAAGATTTAGAGGTGGTCAGTTATGGCCATATGGGCGGTTCATGGGCAAGATCAGTATGATCGAGGCCGGTTCTGAGGAATCTGACTTGACCATTCTCTTAGTCATGAATTATCATGAATTTTATTTAGATTCTGGACAAGTATCAGAAAGGGTCACTTTTGGCCAGATTAGGCTAAGTATCCGAACCATGCTTAGGATGATGTTTGCTAGGGTATCGGTTGTGATTCTTATGCATATGTGTTGTGGGTTTTGTTTTCAGGTCCTGATAGGGATCGTGGTAAGGCTAAGGAGCCATGAAGACCTTGGACGTGTGGGATGTGTGATGTAGTGATAGTTTGATACAGTGAACTTATGATAGCCTATTGTGCAACTGAATGATATGAATGATTTGTATGGATCACAATGACTTATATATATGAAATGATGTTACCTTAAGCTTCCGCATTGTATTGTCTGACTACATGAACCTCAATGATTGAAAAATGACTTAGAAACTATTAGACTTAAACCGGCTGAAATACACTTAGATATTAGGTAAGGCCGCGGACTGGTTGGATCAAGGGATCCAGGTTTGGGTCTTACAAGTTGGTATCAGAGCATGCTTGATTCTAGGATCTTATGTTAGGGCTGATCATCACACATCCGGCTGGGTCTCATGGCAGGTTTTGGTATTGGTTAACTTAGTTTTGTTCGAGGTTTGCAAACAAAAATGTTAACCTAACCTTTGCCTTGTGTTTTGTCTTTGATGACCTAAGGGAACTAGGAAGAGGTCTCGGAAAACTAAGGATGGGACAGGGGCGTCCGGTGCTGGAGATGCCTCAGTGCTTAATCCAGTGGAGTTGTCAGTCCCACCTACTGGTTGGACCGGGGAGGCCATCCTGACTGAAACTCAGATCAATCAAACTGAGGTTCAGCTGGGTGGAGAGGACAGGCAGCTGGAAGAGACCAGAGAACAGCTGAATGGAGCTGGAAGCCAGCTAGGTGCAGCTAGTGGGCAGCTGAGAGATGAACAGGATGGTGAAGCTGAGTCCTCAGAGACTGGTAACCGAGCTGATCCAAACGTCCAGAGAGATGGGCGGACTGGTCCGGTTGATCAGATGGCTGAGCCATCCATGAAGGAAGTACTTGATACAATCAAGGTAATGGGAAGTCAGATGCTGGCAATGACCCAAGTGTTCACACCAGTAGTGAACTCATCAGTGGGTCAGACTACACAAGCTCAAGTGATAGCTCCTGGAGCTGGTGGACCTAGTGGTCAAGTTGCGCCTGTAGCTGAGGTGATTGAGCTGGATCCACCAGCTGGAACAGCTAAGAAGGTTGATTACCTGAAGGTGCTGGAGCACATCTCTCGGTTGGGAACAAAACACTTTGCTGGAAGTGTTGATCCTCTAGAGGCAGATGAGTGGAGGACCAAGCTGGTTCGCAATTTCAAATCCACTCGTTGCCCAGATGAGTATAAGAAGGACATTGCAGTCCACTTCCTGGAAGGGGATGCACACAACTGGTGGTTGGCCCTTGACAAGCGTACCAATGGTACCATTGATCGGTTTGCTGACTTTGAGGTCGAGTTCAACCACAAGTACTTTCCAGCAGAGGCATGGGATCGTTTGGAGTCTCAATTCTTGGACTTGGTCCAGGGAAAGAGATCAGTTCGGGAGTATGAAGAGGAGTTCAACCGCCTTAGGCGCTTTGTGGGAAGGGAGCTGGAGGATGAGGCAGTCTAGGTCCGGAGGTTCATAAGAGGCCTTAGGGTCGAACTCAAGACCTACTGCTCAGTCTGTACCTTTCACACAGTGTCTGAGTTGGTAGATTCTGGTTTACATTCTTTCTAGGTTGGACTCGAACCTAGATGTTGCCAGAAGAGTTAACGCAGAGGTGGTCACCAGGCCTGAGTTAGCGACACTGGGAGACCTCTTCTCTTATATGAATCAGGCATCCGCTAAGGTATTATATTCTCAATATCTGATACATCCAATAAAATAATCTAAGTTTCTCATTGAATTTTCAAACATTTATCAGGTTGCTTGGTTTGAGTGCACAGAAACAATTGATGATGTCGTGAACGTTTCTGGATGGTATTATATAGGCTGCGGTGTGTGCCATACTAAGGCAACAAAAGGTCCTACAACGCTTATGTGTAAGAAATGTGGGAAGAGTGAGATCGTCGGTGTGGCACAGTAAGTGGTTTATATATAGCTATACACATTATTTGACTGCAATGTTATTAATGTCTCTCTGTTACAGGTACCTATCGAAGCTCTCTGTTTATGACCATAGCGATCAAGCCGTTTTTGTTGTCCTTGGTGATGCTGGTGAGGAATTGACTGGAAAGAAAGCTGCTGAGTTGGTTGAGCGATATTACGAAGTAGATATGAAGCCTGTATGCTTACGTGATTTAAGAACATACTCTTACACATATATGCATTCTGATAATGTTTAAATGTGTTGTAGGCCAATGATAGTGTGGGAGAGGATCACATAGTTCCAGTGCCTCAAGCCATAATTGATACCATCGGACAGACCTGGAACTTCATTGTGAAGGTATCAAACCACAACCTGACTGCCAAGACCCAAACTTTAACTGTGACAAAAGTGCTCCCTCTTGAAGCCCCAGAGCCCGAAGGCAACTTAGGAGTGAACGTTGGTAAGGAAGGTGATAGTGAGAGTGAGGATCATGCAGATAAGTCGGTGAAAAGGGGTGCTGATGGGATTGAGTCGGAAGGTGTGAAGCGTGCCAAATGTGGCTAATGAAGTTGTCTTTACTGGAATTGTTTTGTTTAATGCTAAGCTTGGTTTTTTTAATTTTCTGGATTTGTGTTTGCAGTTTTAACAAACTTGGTTATGATCTCTTTTGCTAATAATATCTATTATTAATTATTAATCTCTTTTCATGTTTTAAAGTTTGGCTAAACAAAAATGCCTATCTATATATATATGAGAAATCATTATACTTGCTTGACGGCTGAATGAGTGTGTAGGCTATATAAAAATTTGTTCATAGTTGCCAAAGCATAGAGATGTGATTATGGTCGGTTGATGGGTCAAGATTTATGAATATGATTTGAATTTGTCGCAAATTATAAATGGTTTATAATTTAAATGTTGTCATAACTATGAACCGTCTTTAGATTTTTCGAACTGGATTTGTATTATGTAAATAAAAGTTCAATATTTTTGTTCTTATTTTTGAGAATAAATTAATGTAAACAATGTCTTTTATTGTTAACCAATGTAACTAAATTTTCTTCGAAAACCCATTTGCTCAAGAAATATCGACTAACAGCTCATCCTTGTATCATTCAGATCAATTGAATGATAGAAATATTCCCAATTAAGGAAAATATACCAGAAATACATTCTACAGAAATTTAGGGTTCCAACTTATAGTGACCTGGTACGTTTAGCCGCTAACAATATTATGGGCTACATCTTTGGTTTAATTTATTTAAATTTAAAATACCAATTTTCTCCTGGACCTACAATAATATGTTATAGGTCAAATATACATAATGAAGTGTATATATTTTCAAAATCCTTAGAAAAAACGGACGTTGTTATAGATTTAGTTTTGAATAGATACACACTAAAAACAATAAATAAACGTATATAGTGAATTAGAAAAATATTTAATTAATAAATTAGATATAAAATTCACCAATAGTTTTATTACTGACTTTTTGGACAAAAATCCTTTCATTTTTTTTGGAATAGTATAGAAAATACAAAGTCAAGTGATACTTGATAAAAAAAACAATTTTAAGATACTTATGAATAAAATTTTGAAGCAGACTCCTAAAGAAGATAATCGAATTAATAATCACTGGTAGTATGAACCAAAATAAATGTGAAAATAAATTATAGAAACTGTTTTTTTTTCCAAAAAAAGTTTATAGAATCTGTTATACATTTTTTACTTATTAATAATAATTTTTTAAAAATTTATAAACACTTAAAGTCTAGCATTAAACAAATGTTGATGACAACTTTGAGGATTTTTTAGCACATTTTTAGTATTGTTCTACAATGGGCAGCAGTCATCAAAACATCATTGTAAGTGGCATCAACTTATATCGATTCTAAATACCATAAAGAATTTCCAATACCGTAATTTAGAACTCAATTAAATCAAAAGTGCAAGCATTACAAGTAAAAAATATAAATAGGTGAATATCTAATATGTTAGAAAAATGATGTGGCATGTTTTCAGATTTGCGTTTATGTAATCGTTCATTTCTATCGCAACCAGATGAACTTTACTTGTGACTAATAATTTGTGTTCATGATAACCCTATATATAAGGGCAAACATATCAGGATCATAACCTTTTTTGGGATCGTAACTTAGGTTTAACTTTTTTTTATTCATTTCACATTTTCTTATATCCTTTCATATGTATTTTTAGATTGTAAAAATGATAATTTTTCAGTTTTACTCATTTCTAATTCAATATTTGGTTTATATTTTAATAACAAGGGATGTAATTGTGCATTATATATATTAAATATATTGGTATTTTTTGTCTAACCCTGGGCGTAGTGTAGCGACCGTGTTCCGAAGATCGATGATAGGATGATCTGAGGACTGACTGGCCGGACTGTTGGAACGTACTGAATGGGTTTGATGATGCTAGAAAGAGCTGGCCAAAGTTGTAAGGACTTACCGTGGGTGGATGGGAGTTCTTGGTTCGGAAGTCTGATTAGTAGTGGATGGAGCGGAACCATGTACCCGAATAAAGCTAGGATCTGATCTGTTTTTGAGCCAACAAAGCTCCATCAGTCGGTCTTACGCTCGGTTTATTGGACCAGGCCATTCGATTTGCGGAACTCAGTAGTGTTCGGCCAGTTCGATGAAAATCCAGGCAAAGCGGTATTTTCGGACAGCAATGGTCGGATCCAGACAAGTGTTGTCGGATTCGGACATGACGGTTGAGCTGGTCGGCTAGACAGAGATTGTCAGAAATCAGACAAGGCAGTTAAGACTGTCGGCTAAGCTGAGATGAGCTGATTCAGTAGTATTGGTCTGATTCAGACAAGGCGGTTAGAGTTGTCGACTGCATCAGTCAGCTTCAGCTCGAGTTTCGTCTAAGTAAAACTGGCGGGAACAGTTAAGGTCCGAAAAGGGGAAAAACTCGCGCTGGCATGCTTTGGAGCGCGGGGTGGCGGTTACGGACAAAGAGCCGCGTGTAAAATAAGCGGGAACGGTTATCTTTGCAGTTTCTCGGGCCTAAACCGCCCAACTGCCCATTTTAATCGTCTCATTGGTCTTATTTCGCCATTTCTGTACGGGAAACAGAAAGAAAGAACCAGAGAAGAACTCAGAGAGAGAAAAGTCCGATTAAGAGAGAACTTTTGATATTTGGCTGGCTTGATCAAGTCCGAGTCAAGAACGATCGTCTGTGGGGTGATTCCGACTGTCTGAACGTTCGAAGATCCGACGGAAACCGCTCAAGAGGTGTCAGAAGAGACCGAATCAAACAGAACATACCGACTCTAAGACAAAGGTGAGTGCGTGACCGTAGCCTATCGTACTGAATCGTAGTCTGAATGATAGGAATGTTCTATGTACTGATTGCTTGTCTAATTCGAATTATCTGCTAAGTTCTGGCTTGGTCCGAACAGTCGGTTCTTTCCATCGACGCATCTGGATCAGATCATGCGCCTAGAGCCGTAATGGCCTGCTAGGGCTTGTCTGAATCTGATGGCGCGTTGGCTTGGGACGATTGGGTCGGCTAAGTAACTGACTGATGATAAGCATGTCCGTTTACTGATTGATTGACTCGATTGCTTTACATGGCTGAGTGAGACGGGATGACCGCATCACTAAGCAAACTGTTGCTTATGCCTCCTTGTTTTGGATGCAGATCAGGACCAGACCCGTAAGGGTGAAGACATAGCTTGACCGCGGGACTAAGGCAGGAAGGAAGGATGGGGGATTTGGGTAGATGTAGGACGAGTTTAACTTGTAATAGCTTATAGCAAACTCACTTGTTAACTCGAACCTCAGTTAATCTATTCAAATCTTATTATGCTTGCTTGATTGTCTGAAAACGAACTAAAACTCGGAAATAATTCTAAGTAAAGAAAATTAGGAAAACGGCCCAAGTCTGATCGAGGAAGTCGAGCCAGACTCGTACTGATGGTATGAAAAAAATGGGTCGGGTCCTTTCAAGTGGTATCAGAGCGGAGTCGGTTCTAGGACAATCTAAGTATAGTGGGTTATTGGGGCAAACCATCCTTCCAAGCCTGACGTCTCGTGGTAAATTCTGTGTTCCGTGTCCTGATCCCAAGTTAGTTTTGATTAACTTGCCTGTGATCTGATTGCAGATGGCAAAAAGTAACCGTAACGCAAGAAGGACTATGAATGAGACTGGTGAGGGGTCTGCGAGCAACGTGGCCAGGAATGAAGCTGGTACGGAAGAGGCTCGGAATGCTGCTCAGAATGCAGCAAATTTGAACAATGCTGCAGCCGCTGGTGCTGCTGCTGGAGCTGTTGGATTGGAAGCTGTGCTGGCTATGTTGGCACAAGTCTTGGCAAGGCTGCCTGCTGTGGCGGCACCTCCAGTGGTTCCACCTGTTGTGGACGAGGCGGAGCAAGTGGTGCAAGATGGCGAAGATGCACACATTGCTAGGAATCCATCTTATCTCAAGGTCATGGACCACATGCAGAAACTGGGAACCAAGTTCTTTTCGGGTGGTTCCAAACCAGTGGAAGCAGATCAATGGATTGACAGGATAGGCCGGAACTTTAAGTCGATCCGTTGTCCTCTTGCTTACAAGAAGGACATTGCTGTCCACTACTTGGACGGTGATGCGCACACCTGGTGGCGAGGTGTTGCTGCCCGGATTGGTGAGGATCAGTGCACCTGGGCCAATTTTAAGGCCGAGTTCCGTGCGAAGTACTTTCCGCCGGAAGCATTTGACCAACTTGAGGGAGCCTTCCTCAGACTGGAACAGGGATCTATGTCTGTAAGGGAATATGAAGTAGAGTTCAACAGCCTCAAGAAGTATGCTGGGCGTGAGGCAGAGTCTGAGATATCCTTGGTCCGTAAATTCATGCGCGGACTTAGGGTTGATCTCCGAACTCGTTGTAAGATCCGCAACTATGATACCGTGGCCGAACTGGTGGAAAAGGCCGCGGAGCAGGAAGCGGGAATCAGTGAGGAAGCCAAAGTGTTTGGCTCAGTGGCGCATGTCCATCCTGGTAAGCATGCGGGGAAGAATCAAAAGGTGGTGAAGTCTGGCTCTTCCAGCAAGCCGAATGCAATCAGTCGCAGTGCGTGTTCGACTTGTGGGAAGATGCACTCTGGTGTGTGCCGTGCTGCTACGGGAGCTTGTCACCGTTGTGGAAGTATGGATCACAAGGTGCGGGATTGTCCTGAAGAAGATCAAAGGCCGAAGAGCCAGAACAGGAGTACTGGGGAACGCTTGTGCTACAACTGCGGGGAAACTGGACACTTCAAGAATCAGTGTCCAAAGGACGCACAATCTGCTGGGAAGCGTCCGAGTGATGGGCCTCAGTCGGCTGCGAAGAGGCAGGCCATCATGCCGCGGGTGTACACCATTGGTGATGAGTCGTCGGACCCAAGCACGTCTCGTCCGATCACTGGTGAGTCATCCTATCTCTCACCTTTGCCTTAAGAATTTCTGTGTGAAATTGCTTGTCTGTAGAGTAGGTCCTTAGTGTTCCGGGTGAATATGTAGGGACCTTAGTCATGGGTGGAGTGGCAGCCCATGTTCTGTTTGATTCCGGTGCATCTCACTGCTTTGTGCAACCCGAAATGATTGGAATTGGAGAATTTCAGAAAGAAGAAGAAGAAGTAAGACCGGTTCGGGCGGCTGGTGGTCAGATCATGTACACTTCAGGAAAAATCCGAAACGTCTCTGTGATGGTCGGGGGAGTGAACATGCCAGCCGACTTGGTCATTTGCCCAGTGAAATCATACGATGTGATCCTTGGAATGGATTGGCTGAGTAAATACAAGGCACATCTTGATTGTCATCGTGGCCGAGTTCAGTTTGAAATCGGCAATGGAAAGCTTGTCTATCAAGGGGTCAGACCGACCAATGGGAGTCTGATCATTTCAGCACTTCAAGCAGAACGAATGCTGGAAAAAGGGTGTGAGGCCTATCTGGCTTCAATCACGACTGTGGAAGTCAGACCTGATGCTGAGTTGGAAGGGATTCCGATTGTAAAGGAGTATGATGACGTGTTCGAATCCTTGACAGGATTACCACCGGACCGTTCTGATCCTTTCACGATTGAGCTTGAGCCGGGTACAACACCAATCTCAAAAGCTCCGTATCGGATGGCTCCGGCTGAAATGTCGGAACTGAAGAAACAGTTGGATGAGTTGGTGGAGAAAGGATTTGTGCGACCAAGCAGCTCGCCTTGGGGTGCACCAGTCTTGTTCGTGAAGAAGAAAGATGGTAGCTTCAGACTATGCATCGACTACAGGGGGATTAACAGAGTCACAGTGAAGAACAAGTACCCTATCCCAAGGATAGATGAGTTATTGGACCAACTCCGAGGTGCTACTTGTTTCTCAAAGATTGATTTAGCTTCGGGATACCATCAGATTCCGATTGCTGAAGAGGATATCCGTAAGACAGCTTTCAGATCAAGATATGGTCACTACGAGTTCGTGGTCATGCCCTTCGGACTGACCAACGCCCCTGCAGCGTTTATGAAGATGATGAATAACGTTTTTAGAGACTACCTGGATGAATTCGTTATTGTCTTCATAGACGACATCTTGATCTACTCAAAGAATCACAAAGATCACGAGCAACACTTGAGAATGGTTTTGGATAAACTGCGGGAACATAAGCTGTACGCCAAGCTTAGCAAATGCAGTTTCTGGCAAAAAGAAATTGGTTTCTTGGGTCATGTGGTGTCGGACAAGGGAGTGTCCGTCGACCCAGAAAAGATCAAAGCCATTGCGGACTGGCCAAGACCAAGGAACCCAACGGAGATCAGGAGTTTTCTCGGACTGGCTGGATACTACCGGCGTTTTGTTAAGGGATTTGCTAGCATGGCTCAGCCGTTGACAAAGTTGACTGGGAAAGATGTTCAGTTTGTGTGGACAGAAAACTGTGAAGTGAGTTTCAGCAAACTCAAGGAGATGTTGACCACTACTCCAGTATTGGCTCTTCCAATGGACAACGAGCCATATGTGGTCTACACAGATGCATCCAAAGTTGGACTTGGGTGTGTTCTGATGCAACAAGGCAAAGTGATCGCGTATGCGTCTAGACAGCTGAGGAAACACGAAGGAAACTATCCAACACACGATTTAGAAATGGCTGCTGTCGTGTTTGCGTTGAAGATATGGCGATCTTACCTCTATGGTGCCAAGGTCCAAGTCTTCACGGATCATAAGAGTTATATCTTCACTCAACCAGAGCTGAACCTTAGGCACAGGCGGTGGATGGAACTGGTTGCGGATTATGACTTGGATATTGCCTACCATCCGGGAAAGGCAAATCTAGTCGCGGATGCCTTGAGCAGGAAGAGAGTAGCTTCAGCTTCAGAGAAAGACATGCAGGAACTGGTTCACATGGTGGGAACCTTACGATTAGCTGCCTTAACCGACAAAGTGGAACCGTTGGGACTTGGTGCAGCGGATCAGGCTGACTTGTTGTCCAGAGTTCGCCTTGCTCAGGAAAAGGATGATGATCTGATCAAAGCTTCAAAGAATGAAAAGACAGAGTATCAGACTTCAAACAATGGGACGATTTTGGTTAATGGCCGGGTGTGTGTTCCTAATGACAAAGGATTGCGGGATGAGATCCTAAAGGAAGCACATCAGTCTAAGTTTTCGATACATCCAGGAGCCAACAAGATGTACCGAGACTTGAAGAGATACTATCATTGGGTTGGAATGAAGCGTGATGTTGCAAAATGGGTAGCTGGGTGCCCAATCTGCCAGATGGTTAAGGCAGAAAATCAAGTTCCGAGCAGACTACTTCAGAGTTTACCCATTCCGGAATGGAAGTGGGATATGATCACGATGGACTTCGTGACTGGCTTGCCAATGAGAAATGGCAAGGACGCTATCTGGGTGATAGTGGACAGATTGACCAAATCTTCGCATTTCTTGGCAATCAACAAGACAGACAATGCAGCAGTGCTAGCCAAGTTATATGTGGAACAGATCGTCAGACTTCATGGAGTTCCGGTAAGCATAGTGTCAGACCGAGACTCCAAGTTTTATTCAGCCTTTTGGAGGGCGATGCAGAAGTCAATGGGAACCAAGGTCCATATGAGTACAGCATATCATCCGCAAACGGATGGACAATCAGAAAGGACAATCCGAACACTTGAAGACTTGCTGCGATCTTGTGTTCTGGATTGGGGAGACAAATGGGATCAATACTTGCATCTGGCCGAGTTCTCATACAACAACAGCTATCATGCAAGCATTGGAATGTCTCCTTACGAGGCATTGTACGGACGTCCGTGTAGGACACCGCTATGCTGGACCCAAGTGGGGGAGCGCAGCATATTTGGCCAAGACTTTGTGGAGGAGACAACTGAAAGAATCCGAGTCTTGAAACTGAAGATGAAAGAGTCTCAGGACAGACAAAAGAGTTATGCAGACAGACGCAGAAAAGAGCTTGAGTTTGAAGTAGGGGACATGGTATATCTCAAGACCGTCACCTACAAAGGCAAGGACCGATCCTCAAAGAATGCCAAGCTGAGTCCAAGATACATGGGGCCGTATAAGATCCTGGAAAGGATTGGAAAGGTCGCTTACAAACTGGAACTGCCTTCATCGATGGCTCAGTTCCATAACGTTTTCCATGTATCCTTGCTGCGAAAATGCATAAGGAATCAAGACAATGTGGTTTCAGAACCACCACCTGACTTGAGAGAAAACCTTACAGTGGAGGGACGACCAGTCCGGATCATTGGTAGGAAAACCAAACCTGAAGGCAGAAAGAATATCAAAATGATCCAAGTCGTTTGGGACTGCGATGGAGAAGAAGAAACGACTTGGGAGCCAGAGGCGAGAATGAAAGCTGAGTTTCCAAAGTGGTTTGATAAACTCAAGGAAGATTCAGGAAGAAAGACTCGAGGAGGAGTCTGAGCCAAGTGGGGGAGAACTTGTAGCGACCGTGTTCCGAAGATCGATGATAGGATGATCTGAGGACTGACTGGCCGGACTGTTGGAACGTACTGAATGGGTTTGATGATGCTAGAAAGAGCTGGCCAAAGTTGTAAGGACTTACCGTGGGTGGATGGGAGTTCTTGGTTCGGAAGTCTGATTAGTAGTGGATGGAGCGGAACCATGTACCCGAATAAAGCTAGGATCTGATCTGTTTTTGAGCCAACAAAGCTCCATCAGTCGGTCTTACGCTCGGGTTATTGGACCAGGCCGTTCGATTTGCGGAACTCAGTAGTGTTCGGCCAGTTCGATGAAAATCCACGCAAAGCGGTATTTTCGGACAGCAATGGTCGGATCCGGACAAGTGTTGTCGGATTCGGACATGACGGTTGAGCTGGTCGGCTAGACAGAGATTGTCGGAAATCAGACAAGGCAGTTAAGACTGTCGGCTAAGCTGAGATGAGCTGATTCAGTAGTATTGGTCTGATTCGGACAAGGCGGTTAGAGTTGTCGACTGCATCAGTCAGCTTCAGCTCGAGTTTCGTCTAAGTAAAACTGGCGGGAACAGTTAAGGTCCGAAAAGGGAAAAAACTCGCGCTGGCATGCTTTGGAGCGCGGGGTGGCGGTTACGGACAAAGAGCCGCGTGTAAAATAAGCGGGAACGGTTATCTTTGCAGTTTCTCGGGCCTAAACCGCCCAACTGCCCATTTTAATCGTCTCCTTGGTCTTATTTCGCCATTTCTGTACGGGAAACAGAAAGAAAGAACCAGAGAAGAACTCAGAGAGAGAAAAGTCCGATTAAGAGAGAACTTTCGATATTTGGCTGGATTGATCAAGACCGAGTCAAGAACGATCGTCTGTGGGGTGATTCCGACTGTCTGAACGTTCGAAGATCCGACGGAAACCGCTCAAGAGGTGTCAGAAGAGACCGAATCAAACAGAACATACCGACTCTAAGACAAAGGTGAGTGCGTGACCGTAGCCTATCGTACTGAATCGTAGTCTGAATGATAGGAATGTTCTATGTACTGATTGCTTGTCTAATTCGAATTATCTGCTAAGTTCTGGCTTGGTCCGAACAGTCGGTTCCTTCCATCGACGCATCTGGATCAGATCATGCGCCTAGAGCCGTAATGGCCTGCTAGGGCTTGTCTGAATCTGATGGCGCGTTGGCTTGGAACGATTGGGTCGGCTAAGTAACTGACTGATGATAAGCATGTCCGTTTACTGATTGATTGACTCGATTGCTTTACATGGCTGAGTGAGACGGGATGACCGCATCACTAAGCAAACTGTTGCTTATGCCTCCTTGTTTTGGATGCAGATCAGGACCAGACCCGTAAGGGTAAAGACATAGCTTGACCGCGGGACTAAGGCAGGAAGGAAGGATGGGGATTTGGGTAGATGTAGGACGAGTTTAACTTGTAATAGCTTATAGCAAACTCACTTGTTAACTCAAACCTCAGTTAATCTATTCAAATCTTATTATGCTTGCTTGATTGTCTGAAAACGAACTAAAACTCGGAAATAATTCTAAGTAAAGAAAATTAGGAAAACGGCCCAAGTCTGATCGAGGAAGTCGAGCCAGACTCGTACTGATGGTATGAAAAAAATGGGTCGGGTCCTTTCACGTAGCCCGAGCAAAATCTCTAGTATATATAATACTTTATAATAATGTAATATTAGTTCTCTATATTAATTTAGGCTAAATTATAGAAAAGAGTATATGATAAAATACTCCCGAAAGATGCTACTGACAAGCATGTTTTTAAGAACATGCCCAACGTTGGGTATACATCTTAACAATAAAATAATAATAGTTTTAATATTGTTTGTTTACATATTTAAAGTTGAACTCTTAAACCAAAATTAGCCATTTAAACAATGACAAGTGTCTTAGGGAATTTTTACGGAGGTTCCTGCAGTGCCTTTGTTTAGGAACGAACGCTTCTAAAGGTTTGCCTTTCTCCTATTTTTTGAATTTTTTATCATTTTATTTTTTTTTAGAAACTTTTTCTCCGTACTAGCGTTAGCGTTGGAGTTGGCCTAATGTTGTTCCTTGCAAAATTTTCAATTATTCGATATTTTCCATGCAAATCGCTCTTATAGCTTAACATCTTTTCGTAGCTTAACAAATGTAAACAATTATCTTAACAAATGTAAACAGTAATATATAGCATTTGACTACATACTGTCACGCCCCCAATCCTGAATAGGATTGTTGGGACGGCCATGGTTCGAGGAAACGTGCAAGCCAGTCTTATGATATCAAGGCAAGCGTTCCATGGTCGAGAAAGAAGGTTAAGGACATAAGGAAACTTAGACTTAACCTTATACAAGCTAAGAGACAGCTAGGACGAGTAAGACGGTAACTGGACGAAGTGGACGAGTAGCTCGGCCAGCTCAATGAAGCTAGGTTCAGTTCACTCCAGCTCAGTCCCTACTAAGTCAGCTCCACTAGCTGGACTACTAGCTCACTAAGCTGAGACAGCTGAGAGTCAGCTCATCTCAGCTAGATGGACTGTCCGGGCTTTAGGCCGATAGTCCGGGTCCGGGTCAGTGGCGGGCTGTGAGGTCCGGCCATGAGGCCATGGGCTGTTGGGTCTTTGGACAAGGCCATGGGCTAAGTCCAGGAGGATTGGGGCGTGGGTTGGGCTTGTGACCGACCCCAAACCCAATCAGAAAGGGCGAAGGGATGCAAGTGGCCGAAAGGGCACAACCCTTGGCCGATGGTGCCCATTCGCTAGCAAGTCGTGCCTGTTCGTGGGGCAAGACTTACCCCCTCGTTTTCTATAAATATGGGGGGCTCTCTGGTCGATTTCATGAATCCAATTCGAGAGTAAAATACTCAGAGAAAAACGTAGAGAGAAAGAAAGAGAGAAAGAGAGAAAGAGAGAGTTCCGGCCAAGAGAAAGGCCGATTGTGGTGGTGTTGTGTTCCGGCGACTCTGATCGTTTGAGAACTAACTCCGGTCAAGAATGGGAGATCAAGACAAGGAGAAGAGCATGGAGAACCCAGACGTGGTTCACAAGGTATGTGATGGGCTGTGGCTCCATCAGACCGAACGGACGGTCCATGCGACCGCACCGCAGCTCTGCTCGGTTCCTAAGTCCCATCCGGCTCTCCTTATCTGTTTCAATTCGTTCCTCTTCTCTTCTCTCTGGTTAAACACGAAAGGTTGTGTTGGTTGAGTCCAAGGGACACGTCCCTAGGCTTTGGCCGAACATAACCAAACCGCTAGCCTAGACACGGGTTGGTTAGTCGGATGATCCGATCGCACCAAGACTGGGCGGTTAGGACGAACGGTTGGGAATGACCCAAAGGGCACGAGTGTCAAGAGTCATGAGTGTCCAAAGGTTGTGAGTTGCCAAAGGGTGTCAGTAACCAAAAGGTACGAGATACCAAAGGTTACGAACATCAAAAGGTACGAGGACCAAGAGGCATGATTGGCCAAAGGGTGCATGTTCCAAACGGTGTCTTTCGGGACAGGTTAGGACCGATCCTTATGGATCAGCCTATGACTTGTCTAGTAAGACAAGGTCACGGTTTGTCTAAGCCAAGGTAGAGTCGCAAGGTCTGACCGGTTGCTAAGCCTTCCGGATTAGGCTTGAGGCTTACTCGGCCGATTGGATCCAGGCCTAAGGCCGGATCAGGTAAGGGAGTCCGTTGGGCCATTGAGCCGGACTCCATTGGCCGGTCGCACCTAGATTCTATCCGGTTAGACGGATTGGTCTTTGGGGACGATCCGGATCTGTTCGTGTGTTCTGTTTATCTATTCTGGACTATCTATCTGATTCTAAGTCAAGGGGTGGTTGGTTGAATGACTTAGGATACGGTAGGTAGGTTCATACTGTTTATGATTGTGTTGACTAAGGTTTATCTAAGTTCTAGGAACCAAGCCAAGCATTGTAGAATCAATCCGTTCTATTCTCGGTTATGATTAATGCTTATCTGGTTGTGGTTTCAGGAACTAAGGATGGTTCTGGTCAAGCCAAGGAGCCGTGAAGGCTCGGTCAGTGAGAGGCTGTGTAACGTGTGGTTAGATGATGCTAGGGATGAACTAGTGATTGTCTATGAGACTGTTAAGAAGTTGTGTATTGAATCTCATGTTTCTAAGTAATACAAAGTTTATACATTATTATTCCGCTGTGCAATCTATTCCTTTGTTTATGAACCTCATATTCGAATATGACTTAGTAAAGAAACGACTTAGAATGAATCAGACAAGCAAAGAAATTAATGAGTAAGCATTCGTATCCAGTTGGGTCAAGAGACCAGGAACGGGTCTTACACATACTACTTTGCATATCTTTTATATAATGTTTCGGTACAAAAGATGAAAATGTAGGGAGACAAACATCTATTTTGGAATAATAAAATCTCACCATTGTCCATTTGATAAAACTTTTTATAGTTTGGTGTATTACGTAATAAAAGTTAAGCGTTTAATCGACCTTATATTAACAGATCATCTGTAGTAAAGCCTCGTACCACCGAAGCCTGGTTGCCTAATTCCGATGACTGAACTTATTTTAACCAAAAAAAAAAAGTTAGGCGTTTTTTTTTTTTTTTTTTTTTTTGACGTCAAAAGGCCATTCTATTTCTCAAACTTGAAGTGGTCTGGGTAACCAAACCGGAATAGAACAACCAATAAAAAATAACTCCCTATGGAAGGATCTTGCAGTCTTAGCTAAAAAATCTGAAGTCTGATTGCGCGCCCGTGGAACATGAATGATGTTGAAGTCCGGGAAGCATATCTGTAACGTCTCTATCTTCTCCAATTCTGTCGCAAAGCTTGGCCACGCCTGTGGGTCCTTAATCATTGCAATCAGTTCCTTGTTGTCTGTCCCGAAGCTCTGACATGTTGAATGTTGTAGCATATTCTCCATCGCCCACTGTAGTGCTTCTACTTCCGTATGCAAGGCTGATTCAAGTCGAGTGAAATTCTTTGTTCCCATGAGTTGAGAGTTCCCAGTACTGTCCATCCATACCCAGCCGCATCCACTAAAGTGAGCAGGATGTGTCCAAGATCCATCTAACAAGCAGATGTTACCCAAGCTTATGACTTGGGGTGCCTCATGAATATTATCTTGTACCACAGGTGGTATCACTGATCGTACCACATCATTAGCATCAAACCAGGCCCGACATTCACTCTCTGCATGTCGAACTAGCTCCAAGGGATCTCTATCTATACCTCTGAAGAGTTTGTTATTCCTAGCCTTCCAAATATACCATAATATCCAGGGATAAGGATCTCTGTCATGTTCCGGCTCGATGAAACTATTCTTCCTCCAGAACAGATAATCCATATTTGTGTAGACGCTTGATACCGAAAATATATCTGGACTTGTTGGAGTCGATGATAATGACCAGACTTGAAGAGCTGGCGGACATTCAAAAAATGCATGAGTCACCGTTTCCTCTAATTCTCCGCATCTTGGACAGTAATTGTCACACCTCATATTACGTCTTGTTAAGTTCCTCGTTACAGCCATATGACCCGTTAACAGTTGCCATATAAGATGACATATCTTCTTCGGCGCCTTTACCTTCCAAGCAAAGGCTTGGAGCTTTGTGATACTTGGCTCTACTACTTCATTCTCCGCCGCTGGTTTTAATACATTTTGTGCCACCCAATATCCAGATTTAACTGTGTATTGGCCACTCCTTGTGTAGTTCCAGCAGAAAAAATCTCGACGATGAGTTGAGCTTATGGCTAAACTCCTTATGAGAGGTATGTCCTCAAGAGAGACATAATTTTCCAGTAAACCAACATCCCACTCCTTCGATACCTGGTCAATGAGATCGCTGACTCTCATATTAGGGTGCATAGCTGGCGCTATGGGGGTAGCTGGTCTCGCAGGGGTCGTTGGAATCCACGGGTCTTCCCACACCTTGACTTCGTATCCTGAGTGTATCTTTTGTCTGATCCCTAGCAATAGCAACTTCCTTGCAGAAGTAATGCTTGTCCACACATAGGATGGGCTTGTAACATTATTCACTCTTAGTGGAGAACTCAATCTATAGTATCTTCCCTTCAAAACCCGTGCAACCAGAGAATCAGGGAATTGAAGTAGCCTCCATAGTTGTTTCGCCAATAGGGCTAGATTGAATTCATGAATCATACGGAAACCGATTCCACCCTCCTCTCTTGGTAAACAAACTTTTTCCCACTTTGCCCAGTGTATACCTCTTTTGGGTGGGTTTGAACTCCACCAGAACTGTGCAATGGCACTTGCAAGGTTTTCACAAATCTCCAAGGGGAGCAGAAAAGTAGACATAACGTATGTCGGTAGAGCGAGCAAAATAGATTTAATCAACACTTCCTTCCCACCTTTTGAGAGCCATCTTCCTGTCCACCCATTCACTCTGTACATTAACTTATCTTTTAGAAATGCGAAGAGTTTGCACTTGGACTCACTTATGTCTTCTAGGATACCAAGGTAAGTTCCCATTCCTACTTCGTTTTGTATTCCAAGCACATCTTTAAGCACTTGTCTAGTAATCGCATTAATCCGCTTGCCAAAGAGCAAGGATGATTTATCAAAATTTATACATTGTCTAGACGCTTTGCCATATTTCCTGACTACTTTCATTACTTTTTCACATTCACGGGGCTCCACCTTACAGAAGAAAAGGCTATCATCAGCAAAGAGAAGGTGGAATACTGCCGGACACGCGCGTGTGACGCGCATTCCTGTTATCTTCCCTTGGCTCTCTGCATGATTGAGAAGGCTAACGAGCGCTTCCGTGCATAGAATAAAAATGAAAGGAGACAAAGGATCTCCTTGACGTAAACCTCTACCTGGAACAATATTTCTTTTTGGTTCTCCATTCATAAAGACCTTATATCTCACCGACGTAATACAACGCATTATCCAAGCGATCCATATCTCTGAGAACCCCATTTTGCGCATTACAGCTAGTAAAAGTTAGGCGTTTAAAATGCACATTTCTAGTAAAATAAAATCAAACAAATAAATTTTGATATTCAGTCAGAAAAAGAAATAGCTACAAATGATAAATTTGAGAATTCTTAAATTGACGAAGCTAAATTTCTTAAAATAATATAAATCAACGAGATTTTCACTTTAAATTTTTATAAAACAATTATATTCCTTTTTTTTTCGTTTCACAAAAAAAAAGTGATACTCGTAAGAGACGGAAGGAAAATATTGATGTCTCCGTCACGGCGAAACTGGGGAAAGCCAGTCAACCACATAAAGCCTATCTCAACCTCGAAGCAACGGTTTAAACCAACCATTCACTCTCTCTCTCTCTCTCTCTCACATATCAGAAGAAAAATATAATGGCTGTTCATATTCATAACCCTAACTTTTTGCACACTCATCAGCTCCGATCATCTCTTACATCGGCCTCTGCATCACCTGCTTCATATCACTTCACCAGATATTCTCCTGCAAAACATCCCGGATTCATCTGCAAGTCCAATAACAAAGATGTATGATCGAAGTCAGTTTACTGAAAGATAAAACATTGAGCAATAATTAAACTCGTTTCTTAACAGGACTATCTTATTGATGCTCCTGTGTCTGCTGGAGATGGATTCTCATTCAGTGGAGGTTTTTACCCATTCTTCTTCTTCTTGGTTTAGTAGGAAAAGAACAAATAATTATGGTTTCTGCATGGCAGGGAAGTATTCGGATCAACCGAGTCCATCAGATGAATGGTTAAAGCAAGGCAAATGGGTTAAAGCTCACAGAGTTGGTGGATCTGGTGAAGAAGCCAAAGATCCCATTTTCGGACTAACAATGGGATCTAGCTCTCAAGCTTCAAAAGATGTTTTCAGGTAGGATTACAAACTTCTCATCTCTTATCTTTTTTTTTTTGATTATACACAGTTTCCCCAAAGGCTTTCTCGGCCCAAGGGAATAATCTGTGTTGCTGCAGCCCGAATGTGAAATCCGCAGTGGCCTGGAATCGAATCCAGGTGGTGGTACTCATCTCTTATCTTACATTAGGAGGACTTATGATTTTTGGTTTCCATAGGTGGTTTTGTGTAGAATCTGGGAAGGTAGACAGTCCTCCTGTTATACTCATCCATGGATTCCCATCCCAGGTAAGTAAATTAATATCTTGTTATCTTGAATAAGTTTCAGATTTTGAGCATGTTTTTATTTTGTGACTAGGCTTACTCTTACCGGAAAGCTCTTCCCGTCCTTTCAAAGAACTACCGCGCCATTGCTTTCGATTGGCTAGGATTTGGATTTTCTGACAAGCCTCAGGCTGGATATGGATTCAACTATACATTAGACGGTAACATCTTGTCTTAACCCTCCCGTGAACAGACTTTTTTTGCTTGATTTTATCACAATAATCTGCGGCTTTTCAGAGTATGTTTCGTCGCTTGAATCATTCATTGATGAAGTTACTACTACTCAGGTCTCACTGGTTGTGCAGGTAAATAGTATTTCTCACTTTAACTAATGTAGCAATATTTCAGATATGTTCAGTGTTAACTTGTCTTTTTTTATCAGGGTTACTTCTCAACCGCTGCGGTTAAATACGCAAGAAACCGACCAGAGAAGATCAAGAATCTCATACTCTTGAATCCTCCTGTAAGGAAGGGATTTTAGAAAAAAAAATTGAAACGTAACATTTTCTTCTCTTCTTTCGAACTAACTTTACTTAAGAGCCTGTATTTGTTGCCGTTGCAGCTCACTCCCGAACATGCTAAACTTCCATCAACCTTGTCTGTATTCAGCAACTTTTTGCTCGGAGAGATTTTCTCTCAGGTTTGTTTCCGTCAAACTTGCTTCTTACTGTTTTTGATCATATGAAATAAAATCCTGGCTTATCTAAAACCACCAATAGGATCCTCTGAGAGCAAGTGACAAGCCTTTGACGAGCTGTGGTCCTTACAAAATGAAAGAAGATGATGCGATGGTTTACCGAAGACCTTATCTTACCTCAGGTTCTTCTGGTTTTGCACTCAACGCCATCAGTAGGGCCATGAAGAAGGAGCTTAAGGTTACTTACCAAAACCAAGGTTTGATGATATCTAGAGGAAGATTGGAATATTCTTATGGATTTTCCCTGACAGGGCTATACAGAAGAAATGAGGAGGTCACTGATGGATAAAGACTGGAAAATCCCGACCACCGTGTGCTGGGGACAGCGAGACAAGTGGCTGAGCTATCAAGGAGTTGAAGAGTTCTGCAAGAGTTCGGGCCATAATCTTGTTGAACTTCCAATGGTACAGTCTATTATTTCCTTGTGTGCCCATGAGACCTCCATAAACAGGAAAGCTAACAACATTAACCTATTTTGATCTTATTATTAGGCTGGTCATCATGTACAAGAGGATTGCGGAGAAGAGATTGGGGGACTAATCTCAAGAATCATAAGCAAAGCTGCTCTTATCTAACTAGGGCGACTCCAGCAAGAAGATAGAGAAACACACAAAGATGTCATGAACAACCCCATTTGTTAAAAGAAAAAAACTCAAGTTTTATTTCACAACCTTGTGTATTTCCAGTGGTACATATATAAGTCATTAGTAAGATTTTTGTGCTAAACTTTGAGGCTCTATAAACTGAGAGATAGAAGAATCACCAAAGTAGAATCTCCAGTATTGGTAAATTCTATGTATACCTCCATTAATTGGTTAACAGCATCGAAAGATCTCTAGCTGTCATCTCTCCGTGTCTTTTGCCTTTCTATGAATTGTATAATTTGGTCCAAAACAAGAAATCCTCTATGGTTGGAATCGGTCTATCCAGCACTCATCGTTCTTGACGGCATTTCTCCATCTGTGTTTAAAAGTCTCCAGTTCGGCGTAAGTCTGCTTCCGAACCTATGTAATAACGACTTTTTAGCCATATAAAACAGTATATGAACCTTAAGAAGAGACTGCTGATATCATATTTTCAAATACCGGTCTGGTTACAAGTTTACCTCAGATCTAGCAGATGACATTTGAGAAGTTGATGATGGTTTCTGCATGACAACAGCTATTAGACTATAACTGGATATCTACTGAGAGAGCGAGCAATTACAAGAAAATGTTTTGAATTGCATACAGATTTGTCTGAACTATCGTCAGTCTTGGTCTTATCAAGTTGTTCCGAATCTATCTGCTTATATGCAGTAACTATTGTTACTTTCCAAATAAAAATAATAAAGGCTAGGCTAAAGGATTGGCAAGAGAGGCAGTATCAAACCTTATTTTCAGCCGAACCTCCTAACGTAGGAAGACCAAGATGGAGTATATACTCGGAATCAACAATGCCGATGTTTTTAGTTCGATCACCCTATTCAACGCAACAACTCAGTACTCTCAGAAAAGAAAAGAAAAAACACAAATGATGTATTGGAATGGCTTAGTCATAGTTTACCTGTGCGCAATATCCAAGCTGAAAGTCTATACCCCATCCATGGTTTAAGTCATTCTGTAAAAGAATAAAACAGTTCAAGTATACAGATGGTGATGGTCTTCACAGTCTGAGACATAATAAATCAAACTTAATGCAATACCTGAATCATATGCCATGCACACCTCCAGGCTGCTCTGGAGAACACAGGAGCCATCATTTCGACAAATCTGTATGTAGGTAGTTTTTTTTAATATCTAGTCATGCTTTTCACTGAAGGAGACAAGATTGTCAGTGTTCTTACCCCGTGCAAGGAGGTCCAGTGCTATTCTCGTTGCACCTAGCCTTACCAATGACTTTGTATGTTCTCCTGGTACACATAAAGACATTGCAATAGTATACATCAAGTGATCATCTTAGATAGAAAAAATTGGAACATGAGAGAAATACCTATGTACTCTCGATTTGTTGTCTCGTGAAGTAAGTTGATGATGCACTTCAGACAAATTAGGATCAAGAGCTGGTTGCGATATTTCAAGCCCTTCTTCTCTAATTATTGAAACATACCTGATGATAGCATAATACTTTAGTTTCACATGTTTACTAAATTATAAACAAAAAAAATAGCTCTTTGTCTGACAATATTACCGTGTAGCATCAAAATGGTCAACACCGAGATCTTCATCCCATAGAAATATGTAAGAATATGCTGAGACAATGTCCGGGTGTAGGAAACGCTTTGCAAACCACCTAACACGAATTAAAAAAAAAAAACAAAATTGTACAGCCAAATGCTATTATATCAGATTCATGAGTCAGAAAAGATAGTTACCACTTGGTTTGGTTTACAACAGAAACATGGATAGCAGTTTCACTCCACTCAAACTCCTTCCATTCATCTACGGTGCCATCATAATGGAACAGCATAACGACAAACTCACTTGATGAGAACTGCCACAAAAGGAAGGTGGATATCACATCAAACTTGTTTCATAACCAAGAGGCAATCTCTGTGGTTTACCTTCTTGAGAATCCTGTTGACACTTTCCTTTTGTTTGATTCCGACTGCCATAGCCAATAAGTTCTGTTTTGGGTTCTGAGCAAAAAAAAAAACAGAAAATAGATTCTCAAGTGCGGTAAGAAATGTCTAAAGAGAAACTTGAGAAATAGCTGGTAACGGGTAAACACCTTATTTCGTTTTGCGCCCCATAACGGTCGCATTTCCAAGTCAGATGTACTTGCAACAATGCCTCTCGGTAGCGTCTCGCTTCCAAGAGGCCTAAGTTGTGTCTAATTCAACAAAGTTACATGAACAGAGTCATCAATATTCAGACAGGCAAGGAAACTTGTTTATGTCCATAAAAAACTAGAGTAGCAGGCTATATCAACGAACCAACAAACCTTGCACATTTTCAGTTTTCCAAGATTTAGTCTAATTATCGAACTCCATCCCGAGATATTTCCCTGTCAATAAATTATAACCAAAACAGTTTATACTCAAGATTTAAAATATGCTTAAGATATGAAGTCTGAAGTTACAGAAGAAAGTTATACTTGTTTATAGTCTACTGTAATAAACGCATTCCCTATAAGGAAAACTACGGCAAGCAAGAACACGAAAGTGAACAAGCGACGAAGAGACGAGCTCTTTCTTTTCTGGTTCATATTTAGTGATACCTGAAAAAGCAACAAACAGAAGATCAACAACAACACACTAAACTCACAGATGACAAGAGGGAAAATGATCTCATTTATCAACAGTGCCACAATGTGAAGATTGAGCATCTATACACATACTTTGCTGTCTGACATTGCAGAGCTGCGGAAGAGAGAACTAGATCAAATAAGCACAAACCCACTAACTACAACAAAAATGACTTGAAATTCCATGGTTTAGGAAGCTTCATATCATTCAATGTTGACAGAAAACTTCAATTGGATCAAGCTAGATAAAACAAAACTACACAACTTTTTCTTGCTTTTCTTTTTGCAACTCCCTGGAAGCCCAAAAGACCTCGAAATGGCAAGACGTGAACAAGAAAAGAAAAGCACCAACTCCTACCGATGAAGCAAAAGAAAGAAGAGCAATATATAGAAAAGAAAAGCTTACGGAGCTCAAAGTCTTGGGTTTCTTGTTCATACTTCAACAGCAGTGGTGGCCATTAGAGAGGACGAGGAAGCCTAACGCTGTTTCTTTAATTAAATCAAATCAATTAAATAAATGCGACTCATAGTGTTAGAATACCCTTTTTCGTTAAAAAGACACTAAAATTTTTGCCCAAAAAAAAAAGACACAAATTAATTGCGATCCGTCAAGTTTGGTTATGTATTGTTTCAGTAAAGTACCACTTTAATTCCTTAAAGTCAGCTTCGAATAAGAAAAAACTGGGAGTGGAAGCAATCACTTATAAGATGGTCAATAAGTCAACGTTTTAAAACAAAAAATGTGATATTTTATTAACAATTGAATGGTGCTCAACTTGCAAAAGGGGAAGAAGCATGCGTGTCGGCATCATCGCCGAAAATCACTGACCAATGAGATTTATTGGGGCACGTGTTTTGCTATGCATTCCTCTTTCCCTCTATGTAACGCACACTTCCTTGCAATGTTCATGTGACTAGTAATTTTTTTATTTTTGTTTCCTTTTCTCATTTATGAGATTTTGTTTAATTAAACTTACTTGATATTCATCTAATCTATTAAAACATAAAACATAAAACATAAGTACAAAACTGAATTAATCCTATCTTTTTACCAATATTTACATTCTCATGCCACTGAAATATTAAATAACTTTAACTTAACTAATCATTATCTTTTCTTATTTTATCAAATTATTTCCTAAATCAAGTTTTGCTAATTTTTTGTGTTCAAGATATTTCCTAAAATGATTTAGCTAAATTTTTTTTTTAAAAAATCAAGTTTAAAAACAATTTTTTAATAATATAATGTAATATTTTTCAAGTATCATATAATTCCCACACATCTAGCTTGTAAGGCCTCATATATATATATATATATATGTATTTTGAATATTCCAAAAATATATGTTTAACTATTGCGGCTACCATTAATTATTTCAACAATAAAATCTATCTATGCTAAGATTAAATATTTTTGAATTACTTGTAAAACAATATGGATTGTTTATAACCAAATATTCATTTTAATCTATCTAAATCTCGTTTTCTATATATATATACTAGGGGTTGGCCCGCCCTACGGGCGGGTGAGTTTACAATAAAATTATTATATTATTAAAATTATTTTAGTTTTATAGAACACTTAAAAATTCGAATGTTAAATGTTTGTTTTGAATTAGTTTAATTGTTGTTTATTGACCATTGTGTGTTGTTGTTGTTTCATTTTTACTTGATACTGGATATTATGGTGGAGCTCGGTTATTTTGTTTTGTAGGTGAAGCAATGTGTACGGTTGTTTTGTAGTGAAGCAATGTGTCGTTTGTTAATAAGTTTAATGTGGTGTGATGGGGAGGAATGTTTATATAACTTTGTATATGATTTGGTATTTATTGTTTAGCAAATAACATGTCGACATGGGTTTGTGAAACTTGGCTATGTGAGAGTGATTGTGTATATTTTGTCGCGTAGTTATGGAGTTTTGGTTGGGTAGTAACTGAGTTGCGTGAGAGTTTGTGGGATGTAACCGGCTTGTTTAACCATGGATGTCTTCCATCAACACATGTGTTGTGATTTTTTTTATGGAAGAAAAATTCAGTTATGATCTAAGTTGATTGCTTAGCAAGATAGCTCACCTTGGGACGGTTGGGGATTGATGGTGGAAGATCCTCTCAAAGCTCGAGTATTGAGTCCAGCATAAGGCACTGTTTTCCTGATGACGAGGTTTCTTCTTTGTCATTTGGTAATGATTAGAGGAGTTCCAACGCAGAAAAAAGTAGAGAACCACATATTTGTGAAAATTAACAGTCAGGAGCTTCAATCGTTTAGTTGTGAGAGAGTAGGTGTTGAGAATATCTTCAACCTATATTGTTATTTGAAACCTTTTTGTTTAATGGGTTAACCTGTTCTAATCATTTGTAACTTCTCGTGGCTCGTTAGGCGGTGGTCCGGAGCAATATAAAGAGATGCAGACTTTCCTTAATAAAAATTTGCTTATGGGTTTGCGCTTGTGTCTTCCTTCCTCCCTCGGATTGTCTCATTATTTGGGTGTTTTGTTGTTATGATCTAGTTCTGTGATCAGTCTTACTTTAAGCTTGTGTGTATTATGTTTTGATGTATTTGCCTAAGAATTTTGTTGATTGTGTCGGTCTTAGTCTCCAGAGTGAGGTCATGTTTACTGCTGGCTTAAGCTTCTAGGAGTTGCATAACTCGTTAGCTATATATTTCACTCCATGTAACATCTCGTTTTGTTTCAATGAAATCTATTAGTGTTATATTTGCTGTTTTGCTTTGCTTCGGGCGGAGTAGTTATATTTGTTTAGTTGAATAATTGATATTTGTTTAAGTTTTTTTTTTTTTTTTAAACTATGTTAAAATATTGTAATATTTAGCTTCTTCATTATGGTTTCTGTTTATTCTCATTATTGTATGCATTTGATCATTTTCGTCTATAAGGTAGCTGAACTGAGACTAATACAAAAGTGATTTGTATTTTGGATGTGGTGATATTTCAAGATGTTTGCTTATATAACTTTTTATTAAAGAAATTTGTTTGCTTTATTTATATAACTTTCGCTAAAAATAAAAATCTTCTAAAAATGAGATGTATAAATTTTTATATTATTTTATATTTTGATCAAAAACATGAAACCGACACCTGATCAAAATCATGATAGACTTATTTCTTAGCTAAGTTAGGTGTTTGAAATATAATATTTAAAAATAGTTGACTAAAATTTAAGATAGAATTAAAAATATTGTTTGATCTGTTAATATTGTTAGTTTGTGTTTCAAAATGTTATATACGGCATGCATGTATGTGTTCTTCTTGCATTCACTTGTCCATGCAGTTCCCCATTATTACCAAAAAAGTTAAAATATGACAAATCTCTGAAAATAGACTAACGAATTTGGTTCTCTTTTTCTTTGACAAAAAGTAGTTGCCATGAGTGTGAAAAACACATGCATATATATAGTGTCAAATTATTTAATACAATCAATTCTTTTTTTTTTAAGTTTTGTCATCTGACTTAACGTTATTATGCTTACTGATCCTTTGGTACATTTATGTGCTCTTTTATTAGTCTCGAAAATCTCTTCTCAATATTGACCTTTTGGAATTTTTTGTTGGAACCATTTGTGTTGCTGTTAAAGTTCAGTCAGTTGCAAAGAACACTGGAAAATGCGTAGAAATATCTTATGTATATCAGTGACACATTCTGTTATATCGTCTAAGCATGGAGAACTATCTTATATTTCGTCTCTCTCTCTCTCTCTTGATGTTTTTCTTTTTTTCTTTCTACAACTCTCCTCGTCTTCTCTATCTTGGCGTGTGCATCTTCTTCTTCTCTAATTTTATTTTGTTCCTTTGTTCTTGCTTTCTCCTCAGCTAATTTAAGATTCGGCTCAGATGAAAACTCTTGTTTAGCTTTTTGTAGTTGTCGAAACCGAATTCTAATTCACAATTTCCTTCCTCCATTGCAGCTTCTGCAACGATCTCTGACCAAAATGAAGTGAGCCTCTCCTTTAACCCCTTGGTTCTTGACCTTTCAGCCCAAAATTGTTCCACTGAAGCTCTATCTTCTCCTTGGTTTCATCACTGCAAGAAAAAAACTCAGCATTTTTAATCGTGGTGTATTATCTAACTTAAAAAGGTACATAATACATGTGAACAATGAATTGCGAGCCCGTCATACACAATAAGACACCATAGATTCACTGCATAGAAGTGAATCTAGGCATTATAAATATTTAGGTTTGGTTTTGGAAGACCAATGCAATTAAACATTGTAGAGGTTGCACAGATGAGAACTGACTTCTTGTTGCTCTCCTTTGGTGTCTTTGTTGTATGCGTGACAGTTATACAGATACTGTCCGGTCATTGCCTGCAGGATACATTCATTGGATTAATAGAGAAGCTATTTATGTGGTTGGAACTCATTTTCGTAGCCAGGTTTGTCGGAAGTGATAGCCATGAAGGAGCAGAAAATATAAAAAGAATTACCTCAGTAACAGCATCAGATGCGTCCAAGGAGTCATAGCTAATGAAGCCGAAACCTCGTGACCCAGTGACCCTTCTCATTATCTGAAATGAAAAGTTCGGAGCATCAGATTCTGAAGCGCATAGCCATTCTTTTTCTCCACCATAATGGCATATTATTACTCATAGATTATAGATATTATATTATTAACAACATTAAAGATAATACCTTAGGATTAGAAGCAATGCCACCAAATGCGCTGAAAATATCATACCAAAATTAGCTATTGTAGTTGAAGTGCCAAAATGTCAGAGTATAATTACCACCAAGATGTCATTTATACATACATGGTCAAGGTTTCCAATGAAAAGGTTAGCACCATTAGCGAACCTCTTCCTATCTTGAGAGGCCTAATTCATTTAGAACCAGGAGAAACAAAATGTTAGCAAACTCCTAAGAGGAGCAATTCAACACATCTCTGCACAAAACTTGCAAGAATCCAAGTTCCCTAACAAATAAAAATATGATGCTTAATAACGAAAGATATAGGAACAAAGACGATACTTTGTTTAGTCCCTCTCTCTGTTCCCTTCTTGATAGATCCATGAGTGACACAACCGCACTGTGTGTACCTACTAAGACCACTGTACACAACGAAAGCAATGTCGATGCTGCTTTCTCTCAGTTTCTAGCTTGATCCGTCCCCAGAATACCTATCAATGCTGGTTAAATATTCGTGTTTACTATCTTGGCTTTAGCGTCTAGGTTACTTGTATGGTTTGAGAGTATTGCCAAAGCTTCATCAACACCCAAGCTTCATCAACACTTCACATTTAACCATTATAGTAACTATATTGGTTGTAATCGCTCTGCCTATGTTTCCAAGATTAATAGATCGAACAATGCTGCAACTGCATCTTTCTTCACTCTTGGAGACCCATTCCCGAGAAGGTCCAGTTAGACAAGTATTGCACGCCTAATATGATCTTGTTCTCATCGGCTAGCCAAAGAGTAAAGAGTGTCACTGTTGTGTTTTCTCTTGATTTCCATGGTTCCAGCTCTACGGACTTGAACTATTCAAGTGACTGCACCAGCAAACATCATCACCTCCTTGTTGTTTTCACAAATTTAGATGTTCACCCAAACAGGGAACACTCCTGCTTCAACAATGAGGACACAATTGTATGTGCTTCTCTTTGTCAAAGAATGCATTTCACAAGACGAGTTCAAGCGTTCCACTAACATGTATACCTGCCGTTGACGTAACCAGAGGATTTCTCGTTGTTCTGTTCAGTACTGAACCACCGAGAGATAGAGCTTCTTTGGACTTCGCAACCTGACGAGCAAGATCTTTTGTTGGAGTCAAAACGAAAGAAAGAGGGGTTTTACCATGCCTGACACACATGAAATCAACATAAGAACCATAGAAAAGTACAATCATAGCTATAGTATTAACAAACCCGTGTTTAGCATGGATTATTTTGTCAATGACAGGAATCCCAAAAGCAAGAGTCTTTTCAGTTCCTGTCCTAGCACGACCTTGCATTGCTGGCTGAAGCACAGCTTTCTTTACAGCAAACATCAATACTCAGTTAAGAAAAAAACATATTACTTTCAATCGATCCCATTCAAAAAAAGAATAGCATACCTGAGTAGGAAAGAGTTTCTGAATTCCTCTACCACTCAAAGCTTTGACAATCTCCGGGGATATCCCAATCTCAGATATCGCAAACCCATCATCGATGTTGCTGCTACCAACACTTTCCCAATCTCCTACGTCAATACGCTCGTACTTAGCTGCGTAATCTTGAGCTGTGAATCCGGCAGGAGAACCCATCGAGGCTCTGAACTCTGAGGGTCCAGATAAAGTCTCTGGCTGTAATACCATGGTTTGAAGCCTGAAGGACGTGATGCTAGGTTTGATCAGAAACTGTAGGGGCGGATGGAGAAAGGTGGTGAAAGAGCAGTGTTGAGAAGCTAAACGACAATGTTTCTTTAATGATGGAAACCGTTACCAGCCAGAAGATAAAACAACAGGTCCACACAATTAAAGTAACAAAATCATCCGTAAATTAGACATTTTTGAGCTGCCAGGTGTCAACAAAAGCCCCATGCTCTATGCTGAAGTGGCTTAAGGAGGAGAGAGTGTAGTCTCCTTTATTGTATAAGATATCAAATATTTCTAAAATAAATTTTTAACCTTTTCAGTTACTATTAATTATTTTTAATAATAAAATATATCTATAATCAGATTGAATATCATTAAATTACTTGTAGAATAATATTTAATGTTTCTAACAATATTCCTTTTTTGATGTATCTAAATCTCACCATATGACCTATATTTAATCAAAATATTTCAAATATTATTATATTTAGAAAATAATTTCGTGTTAAGAGAAAATTACTCAAAACATATTAATGGATCAATATTTGTCAATGGTTTAGTATAGTGCACAAGTCAATAATTGTTTACAGTATGTAAAATATTTAATTATTATGTGTATAAATATTTTAAAATAAGATAAACATTTAAAATATTAACTAATAAACATTTAAATAATATTCATGTATATAAAAATAGAAATAAATACCCGTACGAACGTACGGATCCAACACTAGATATGGCAGATTTACATAATTTTGGTTATCAGGAGGAAACATAAAGAACAAACGTTTAAAGTTACATGAATCTATCAAAAGCAAAACATGTAACGTGTAATCGTGGAGAGAGAGAGAGAGAGAGAGAGAGAGAGAGAGAGAGAGAGAGAGAGAGAGAGAGAGAGAGAGAGAGAGAGAGAGAGAGAGAGAGAGAGAGAGAGAGAGAGAGAGACCATCTGGACATTTTCAACTTCTCTGAAACTAGGTGTCCAAGTCGTTCTGCAAGTCGATCGACACTCACCGTCAAATAAGCCCGTCAGAGCAGGAGTCTCACGGCCACAGATGCTGAATACAAAGGAGAACCGACAATTGAAACCTAACCACCATAAAAATCACATCGTCTCGCCGCTGTCACACAAGTCTGAGGAACTACACACCGCTTTGTTGTCACGGCGGCGAGAAGAACAAGAACCCTAAAAAAACACCCGGGAAACTGCCATCCCCAAGTTAGATTTATCACCGGCAGTTTCTTTCGAAAAACAAATACAAGCGTTAGATCCCGTGACTGACTAGTGGAGACAGACTCCCTCATCCCTCTCTGTCGGCCTGTAATGGAGCCATTGACCCATATTTCTTGTTCCCGGTTTCTTGCCCATTCTTGGCACTTCTGGTAATTGTTTTTTGGCAATTGCATGCGTGATGCCACTTAACTCGGAGTCACCATATATTATGTTGATTATCCTATCGTTTCGAGGTGGTGAGGCAGGAATAGTTCTAGCCGGTTGGTTTTCTCCTCTCCATTGTTGAGGAGGTTCTTGATTTTGTCAGAGAGGAATTCTTAGAGGTATCATTTCTTTACCAGCTCGTTAATTTCCATCTTTAGTGAGATGCAATTTTCTGTGTTATGAATGTGGTCATTATGGAATTCACACCATCGGTCTGGGTTCCAAAATGTTTTTGGTGCTTTCATCTTCTGAGGCTACTTGAGCTGTGGGCCCATCTGCCTCATAACGCTGGCCAATTCTGGTTTAGAGATATATAGATTGGAGATATCTGGCCAGGTTGACACTGTCATTTCTTCTGCTTTCTCTATAGGTTAGTTGTGTTACCTACCACGATTCTTGCCTCATGCCTGATTCCCAGTCTTCTGATAGGTTTTGTCATATTTGTCGCTTTTCTCATTCTTTGCGACATGTGACTCCTGCTTATGGGAGTGTTTGGACTGATACGCTGAATCTTCTTCCCATTTTACATGTCCCCAACCCCAAGATAATACATCCTCCATGGTTCTACATTGGTATTTTGTTAGTTCCTTGTATTGGTCCCCATCAGGCAGCATGCCTCTCTTAAAAGCAGAGATGGCTATCGAGGCGTTACATCAGGTGATTTGTACCTTTTCCTGGTTGAAGCGCGTGATATAGCTACACAGTGGTTCAACTCAATGTTGTAGGATCTTGTAGAGAACTTCGGCCATCTTTTCTAGGTTCATGCTACTTGCAAACTATTCTACAAAATGGTTGGTTAGGTTACAAATGAGTGTATCCATCTGTTAGGTAGGTTGATGAACCACTGCAGGGTGGGTCTTGTCAGAGTTGAGCTGAAACTTTTGCACATGGTAGCTTCCAGAGTTCTTTCTGTATAGCTATAGTAGGCATCCGCTGTTTGTATTGAGACATGATTATCCAGGTCACTAGTTCCATTATACATCTTCATGTTTTGGAAAGAGAAATTCCTTAGCATCCCAATCAAGAAATCTCGTCTGTCAAGGGAGTGTCTGCATAGGAATCATAAGAACTTATTCTGATTAGGGGAACATCACTTGGAAGTCTCTCTATCAGTGATTGGACCGCTTCTCTTTGATTATCTTCTTAATCGAGAAGATTATAGTTGTCATTGAGTCCCATGAGAAAGTAAAAAATCCTATGAGGAATATTATAGTCAAATATATAAGGATGTGATGCTCATGATGTTTTCATAGTTGTTGATATCACTCAAATTATCCTAGAGCAATTATATCTCTCAAATAAGAGATCAGAGTGTAGTACTTATGGATCGAATCCACATGGAGTGTGGTCACACAAAAAACTTTAGATATCAAGATTAAGATATGCAAGTAATTATTGAAGCAGTAAATAGCAGTAAACAAATAAATAATCAGTTGTAAGATATATGGGATGAAAGCTAAACGTAGGGTTTCAGGAAATCAGAATTATTAGTTATAGATGCTAAGGGTGTGTGATGAACCGTCCTACTAAATGATTAAGCCAGCTCTTGCATGTGCCTAACAACTGATATCACTCAAATTATCCCAATAAGTGACTTTACTCTCTCAAATAAAAAGTTTAGTCGTAGTACTTAGAGATAAAATCCACAAGGAGCTAAGGCACACAATAGATCCTAACAAGTTTATGATTAAGCTAGGGAAACAGTTAAACAGTAAATAGCAGAGGTGAACAAGACAGTTGTTCGATTGATTGATTGAGATTGTAAACAATTATGAGAAATAGCTAGATTTAGGGTTTCATGTAACTGGGATTATAGTGATATATATGCTAAGGTTTTCAATCCTAGAACACGAATTCTAATTGCAAAATATTACAGCTTCTGTGTGCGAATAAATCATATTGATATAAGTATATATCTCAGTGTTGCTCGATGTTTACCTAGTCAAGCTTTACCGAGATGTTCGATAGGTTCACTAGTTTGACTAAATCAGCAGTCGCTTTTTTAGCAATCCTAGCTCAAGGGAATTAATTCAGGTAAGAGACCATGCTTTTGCTTGCGCCTAATTATCCTAAGTCTAGGGTTCTAGTTAGCTACTCTAGAACACAAGCATTAATAACAATTCATATGAAGGAAATCTTTAACACCTTAGCGTATCTATATTTTGGGCTAAACCCACATGACCTTACTTTTAAACCTAAATCTAACAAAGGTAACTACTCAGACATAGCAAAACAGAACATATCAAATATCTGAGTAATTGCCTAGATATAATAAGGTAGAAAAACTGGAGTTCTAATCAAAATCTCTGATTGAGTCTTGGATCTTCTCTCCAAACTACTATAAACTCTAAATATGATTTTCTATGAAAAGTAGAAAGAATGAAAGCGTGTGTTTCCCAAACTTTGAAACATACTAAATCACAAGTCACCTAACGAATTAAAATTTGACTTTTGGCAAGACGGTTCAAAAAAAAGGAACACAAGGAAATCATGTTTTCGATTCTTAATCTATATGTAATTTAAAAAATAAAATTAAATTCCTAAATTTTCTCACCACATCTCATCCCAGATTCAAAAGTTTTGGTTTACAATTTCAAACTGTTTTTATCCTTTAAATTTCCATTTTCTAATTTATTTCCTCTTTGCTCTTTTCACTTTCTCTTCTTCATTGTCGTCCTCATTGTAATCCTTTTGTTTTTGTTAAGATTTTGACTGTGTACAGAAGAACTGTACAGATTTATAACTGTTAATATTTATTGTTTCTGTTGTGTATCTTGAAGATTGAAGATGAAACTTGAATCAGAGCTTAATTCTTCAAAAGAATGTGAAAATAGAAACTTCATCATCAGCGACAGCAACTAAGGTAACGAAGTATGTTCCTCACTTGTGGCTTTAATGCATTTATCCCTCTCAAAATGCTTCCATTGACTTTCAAAGAAAAAAATTATATAACCCTGACTTCATCATGCATTTAACAAAAAAAATACATAGGCTTTGTATGAGAGAGAGAGAGGATTACTTAGAAATCCACACTAGCCAAGAGTATTAATATTAAGTATTTACGTATCTGTTTTGTGGCTTATGTTTATTGAGTTACTTGTGTGGCTTTGCATCAATTTTATGATTTTAAAACGAATACTCTTGATATTATGTTGGATGCTCTAGGACGTTTATCAAAAGTTATACCCTATATTAACCTATAAAGATTGAGAAGAACAAGTATTCATGACACACCTTTCATACACATAAAACCACCAGAACAATACTATAAGATCATGTGTAGCATTTTAAAATCGTACATCTACTTCAGTTTTATGCCGTGAATTGATCATCATATATAACTTTTATGTTAAAGTAGCTGATTATCCTAGAATAAGTCATTTTCTTTCAATAGTTAAAAAATCCTTTATATATAAATCTGGATTTCAATAGTTAGAAGAACAAGTACATGTGTATTCTATGTGATTGTAATTTAAACATAAATTCATAAGAAATCATAAATTTAGAAGGAAGAAACTGACCCGTGCGTAGCACGTGGGTAAATACCTCTGTTCAAAACTATGTTAGGTGCTAGTGGGGCGGCTGGTCTGGATCTAGCTAGTTAGCAAAAAATGGGGGATAAAACGGAGATTAAGCGGGGATTAATTTTTGGTACTATTTTCAGTTTTTAGGATACTTTTTGTAATACATTCGATTATTTTGGACAGGGACCATTAATTTACAGTGGCCTAGTGGTAAGAGATGTTGAATTTGTTCACCAGTCGCTGGGTTTGACACTACCTAAACGCATTTTGGGTTCTTTTTTATTTAATTTTTTTAATCAGTGGCATAATCGTAATTTTCATCATCTTCCCCTGATTTTTTTTTTAGGGTTTCAACTCTGAAGAGCTATTTCCATGGCGGCCATCAGCTAATTACATTCAAAACATCAAATTGTTGTGTGATTCCGTGTTAGCTGAGTCTCAAATAGATAGATTTGCCATAAAACATCAGTTTTACACATTCAAAACTCAAAAAAAAGATTATACACCTATCTCCGTGAAATGAATTTGCCATTGCCCAGCTCCACCGAGCGACTTCCCGGCGCCTAGTCGGGCGCTTATATACCATGGCTAAAAGCATGTAAAATTCATGTATATCAACAACCCAGCTCAGCATAATTATTATCATGTAAAAAACTTAATTTCGTAGATGCCTATTATCTTTAATTCAGAGTTCTAGTTAGCTACTCTATAACACAAACAGTTAGATCAATGATGTGAAGGATCCTAATAAATCACCTTTGCAGTTCTATGTATCAATAATTCATCAAAATCATAATAAAACCCTAAATCTAATAGGATGATTGCTCATACATAATTACACAAGACATAAAGAATAACTGAATGAATTGCATGCATAAAATAGAGTAAGAGATACTGGAGTTCCAATACAAATCTCTGAAGAAGTATTTGATATTTTATCCAGAAACTACTAAAACTAAAAGCTCGGTGAATATGTGTAAGGTGGTTTGTAAGATGTGTGTTTTGCCTAGACAATGGTAAAAACTAGAAATACTAGGTATAAACTTGGCAAGGGGAAATCTTGTAATATGTGGTATAGGTTTTGAATATTGAGATGTGTATTAACATATGAGAATGTACAAGGTATATAAGGAAATACATGAGGAGAGGAGAGCCTAGGTTAAGATCAATTACGATCAATGTGTATATACGGCTTTACATATTTAGATGCAATATCCTTAATACACCCCCTCAAGATGTAGGGGCTTCCAGTCACTATAATCTTGGAAATTGCAACCTGGTATTGTTTTCGAGGCAATGGTTTTGCTAGAGCATCTGCTAGTTGATCACGAGTTTAGACGTGTGCGACACGTAAAGCACCCACTTGAATCTGGCTACGAACAAAATGATAGTCCAGTGCTATGTGCTTCATACTGGTATGAAAGATTGGATTCGCATAGAGATAGGTTGCATGTATGTTATAACAATAGATGACTGGTATGGTTTGGAGCTTGAGACCAATTGCATAGAGTAGAGAACGCTTGAACGCTTGATCTCAGAGCTCGTTAATGAGGTTGAGATCGTCTAGCAGCATCATATTGTTCAAGTCTTCTCGCTCCGGGATTGTCTCGGCGGTCATGGTTTGACACCGGAAAATTTCCAAAATCTCTAGATGGATAGTCAAATAGTTCTGCTATTTCTCAAGCAAGCCTTAACGACAAGCTTGTGATAAGCTGCAGTACTGTTACGTGAGGGAGAGGATAAACAAAGGAGAAGAAGAAGCACATGGGAAACCAGAAAACATTTAAATTCAAAAGAAGACTTTGTATCAGCCAGCTAGTCTTAAAAGACTGGGTCAGAAAAAAATATTTTCCATTGGAGATCGCTGAACAGCTTAAATAAGGCACATAGAGTTCATTTGTTTAGCTACCTTTGTATGAGAGATTGAGTCGTGAAACTTGATGAGAGTCCGATTGGGTTAAACCATCGTTTCTAGATTGATCTTTGATACAAAATGCAATCTCATTCTTTTTATTCAATAAACACGAGTTTGTACTATTGGGATCGAGTTTTTGAAGAAGAATCCGAGTGCAAACTCTATCAGCTTTCCCCAATCGGCACAAGCTCCTTATCAAGAAGAAACGGTTCACAAGACATGAGCTCACCTTTCTTCTTCTCTATAGGTCGTCAAGACAAGCTTCTATGTGAATCAAGTGTGGGAACCGAAATTCGCACTGTCGATTTCCGTTTAAATAAGGAAACTAGGAAAACCCTAATTTTCCAGAGGTCCCGGATCTCTGCGAGAGCCAACGACAAGTGATCGAATATATGCGGAAATCATGAAAAGATAACAAACGAGTTTAGAGAAAACAGTAGATCTTATTTCGAGTCCGCGTAAGAGCGTTGCGATCATTACAAGAGATCATAAAAGCTTTGGCCGCAAAGGCTGTCTGCGAGTTACTTAGTTCTAGCGGCCTAAAAGCTCACACCTATTTGAGTCGCAGCTCGATAACAAAAGACGAAAAAGATAAATAAAAGGTTTTTGATTGATTTCGGACTGAACCTTGTTAAAGGCTGCCTACGTACCCCTTTCGAGGATCAAGCCGAACGTAGTTCAATTGATAGAGCTGGACAAGAGATTGAACTGCCTGGGCGAGTTCGTCTAGTAATTGAGTGCCAGTCATAGAAACCGAACTTGTCGAGAATAAAGCCTAAAGTTTCTAAGTGCAGAGAATTCCGAGTCTAAAAAGCTCTCCCCCATGCTCCTCGCCTAGGACTCCTTATATACTAGCTCCAAGGTCGGTTTACGCTTTTACTCTTCTGCCCTTAAGCCGTCATAGCATAAAAATGGAGATATTCCATTTTTCCCAATTTTCACAATTATCTTCAAAACTTCCGTATTTATCCGCGAAAACTTAACATTTATCCTTCCTTGTGGACCAAGCGTAAACCAGGCTGTGGTTTACGGGCCTTTGGTTAAGAAATCGCAGGATGGGCTTCGAGTCGTGTTTTAGGTCCCTTTGGGCCGTCTTCCGACTCGAAGAGTTTACTACGATTTCTTTCGACAAAGAAAGAACTTTCCGCGGTTTCTAATCCGCGAAGTTTGATCGATGGTTTAGAATAGCGGAAAACATAGACTGAGCTCGCTACGGTCTTCGGGAGATAGCATTTGAAGGTTTGACGAGAATGCATGGACTGGTGTCATACCGATGTTCGGAAGAGCTCAGTCGCTACGCAGCGACCAAACTTTGGCTCGAACCCGGTCGCTACATAGCGACCGAGCGAGATGGACGCTCGGTCACTACGTAACAACCGAGCTTGGCTCAGGCTCGGTCGCTACGTAGCGACCGAGCGGGATGGACGCTCGGTCGCTACGTAGCGACCGAGCGGGACGGACGCTCGGTCGCTACGTAGCGACCGAGCTGTGTGCATGCTTGGTCGCCGCGTATCGATCGAGCTTGGCTTGTCCGCGGTCTGATTTCCATACTCGAGCTTGTCCGCGGCCGATTTGGATACATGTCCGTTGCCTTCGGACAATCGGTATTTAGTGGTTCGATTGAGATTTGGATGATATTTTACTGCAAGGCTCTTCGTAAAGATATCTTTACGAAGATTACCTTTCGTAAAAACGTTTATGCTGATTTTTACGGACTTTCAGACATTGATTCCATCGTGACCGATTTTGACCCCAACAGTTAGCCCCCCAGCTCGTTAGAACCATGAGCTTCTAGCGTGAGGTTCTAGCGAGTGGCTTGGCAAGTTAGGCAAGTTAGGTGAGTTAGGCGGAATTAATGGTTGAAAAGGTCTTCGGTAAGTGATCTTCTCGCTCTCCTAAAAGTAGAAAACGCGATAAGATTGGGGCTGCGCCTTATGACGGCTGCCTACGTACCCTTGTTGAAGGGATCACGCCTTTCGTAGTTCGTCTTGGAGTTTAAGGTTCTTATGACTAGTTTTCCAGTAGGACCTTTATGGTCTAGTTTTTATGTAGCGGTTATAAGGCGTGTTGCTGCCGATGGCATTTTGTATGGGTGTAGAGGGAAGACTACGAGTTGTCGTCTCGTAATCTAACTATGTGTGTATTGCCATATCCATAATCTGTTTCGAGAGTTTTCTGCAGTGTGTAAACTTGCGGGATTTTTCTGAAGACGTTCGAATATTGGCAAAGAGACAAATTTTGGGATCTCGTATCAGGGTGTTTGATACTATGCCTAGAGATGTTAGAGACAAGTGCGCTGGGTTTAGGGCAAGACCTAGGTTTACTTTCGGTTTAAGGATTGTGCGGTGACTGGCCGGCTATCGTTTTTCCTGTTGCGATTTCTTCCTGATTCGTATCGATTTAAAGACCGTGATAGGTTCTCGGCTTATACGACTTGTTTGATACGAATCGATCATCTCTCCGGAAACCGGAAGTGCTAGACCAAAATTTCGGATTTCTTTTATAGCGCTATTATCCTTGTGTCGGATGTAAGAGAGTCATCTTCTACGAGATGGCTAAGTCTGTTTAGGACGTTTAAGAGTTTGTTGTGATCAGCAACAAACTTAATGGTAAAAATTATTATTTTGAGTCTTCGCGAAGAATATGTTTTGAGAAGATGTTAGTGCGTATGACTGTCTGGTCTTCCATGAAGGTGTTTTTATCGAGGAAGGAAATTTCGTCGAAGAACTAATCTTCAGGCGTCCGCGACGTCTCGCGATGCTGAAGATTTGTTATTCTTTCGTATGCCATGTTTCGTGCTTGTAATGTTCGTGGGCTTTGAAGATATTTCGCGATGTTGCGAGGGTTTAGTATTAGCCCTGTGTTTGAGAAACGTTCTGGTTTGACTATGAATGTTCGCAGCCAAAAATTGTTGTTCCTGCTCGGATGCTAATAGCTTTATTTACGATCGAGGAATTATGACTGAGGTGTCGTGTAAATTTGTCCATGGGAACAAGCGTTTTCCTTCATGGTTCTTTGTGAAGAGTTGGCCTTCCGAGATGTATTTCGTGCATTTTTTAGGATGTTTCGTATAGCTCTAGAAGCTTTGTTACGAATTTTTCCTTACATGCCGCGTATCATGGTTAAAACGTTGCGGGCTTAAAGTGAATTGTGGAGCGTATTGAACTTGGTCAATTTTCGAAAAGTTTAGATTTTCCGTTAACCGTTTTGTTGTTAGGACTTAGTTTCGTTACGAAGAATTTATCATATGATTTCCGACTGTGGGCTATACGATAATTTATCATATCATATAACCGATTTTACGAAGGTTGTAAATCAGTGATATGTAAACATATGTCAAAGTAGCATTGTTTCTGCGGGTTCTACGAGAAACGTTCCCGCTGTGATTTTGATCTTAGATAAAAGTGGCTTGGAGTTACCCATGGAGTATTACCGAAGTTTATTTCAATACGATCTAGTCGCGGAACGCTTTTCATAGGTTTTTCGAGAGGATTCTCATGACACATTCGTTTCTTGAACGAATTGGTCAACCAGAAGTGGTTCTAGCTAACCATCGGGAGGAAAATGCTCCTTTTAATGTGCACGATGCTACATATATTCTCGAGTTTTCTTAAATCGCAAATGTTTTCGATGCTTTTCCGTGACTTACTTGGTACAACGGAAACTGAAAGAAATGCTTTGGTGATTGAAGATTTCTCGTAGAAATTTTTAAAACGAAACTGGCTTTCTGAAGCCGGAAAAGGCTTCAATACTTTGGCTAATCGTCGAGTTTTAGTTTGATATTGGTACAAGTTTTCTGTATGCATGATTGCGACAAGAAATAATGTATAGTTTTTGAGATTATGTTCATGATCGTCTGGATATGTTGCTAGCGTTTAGACGAATATTAAGATTGTCGTTTGCCTATTCTTGACGATTTGCAGAAGTTTTTTGAAGTTTGGGAGTATACGAGTATAGTATACGTACCTACTCCCCTTTTTTTTGTTTTTACGAAAGAAAAACGGTTGAACCGATACTTTGAAGGGTTGTGTACGTTTCCTCTCCTGATGTTTGGAATGATCGATAATTCGGGACGATTTATAGACGACGCTTGGACTGTGATTTGGTTGTTTCCACGTTGACGACTTGGGATATGTCGGTTCCGAGAAAATTGCCAGAAACGAATCGGTTTTAAGACGACGTTCATGTCTCTAACTTTTTCTCTCTTTAGGAAGCGAGCTTGATATGTGTGGCGATCGTTTCTTGACTTTTGGAGAGTTTAGATCGGTTTGCAAGATCTGGATGAACAATTATGGAACAATATATCGAGACAGGAAAAATCGCTTAAAACTTAGTTCGCTAGACTATCCGCCTAGGTTTTACGTTCCCTAAAGTTCTATGGCAGCCTCAAAGTAATTTCCTAAGAAAATTCCAAGTCTGATTTCAAAAATTTCAAGTCGGAAATACCTTAGTTCTCTCGAAGATGCAGTTTTGTCCCTTCTCGCCTTTGCGTGCTCATTTCCGTTTCCTATTCTCGTGTATGTTTCGCCATTTCCGATATTGGTGTTTATCCTATGAAATTTGACATTTATCTTCCGAACTTGACTGTTATCTTCTCCTTAGATAAGACGTCGATTTTTGTAAAAAGGTTCAACGTAATCGTATAGTTAAGGCGGCTAAGGTGTTAAGTTAACCATTGCCGTTTTATACGATTAATCTGAATCCATGCGAGAAAATAGGTCTTTGCGGTTTTTTTTTATATCGTAAAGTCTCAATGGTAACTTCAATCGAGGCGAAACAAGAGACGTTTCGATCGAGATTCGAAAGTGAACGCAAAGATGGAGGTAGGGTGAGCAGAAACAAGCCAAGGAGTTTAAGATGAGGTTTACTTGTTTTTGTCGTAAAATCTCAACGGAAACTCCGATTGAGACGAAACGAAAAGCGTTTCGATGAGGATTCAAAAAACAACCCAAAGTAGGACCTTTCTGAGGCCTTACAGGTCGCTACGTAGCGACTGGCAGTCTGACAGGTCGCTACGTAGCGAGTGGAATCAAGCCGAGACGAGTCACACTTGTTTTCGTCGTAAAATCTCAACGGAAACTCCGATTGAGACGAAACGAAAAGCGTTTCGAAGAGGATTCAAATGAGAACGCAAAAGAGGAACCCTTTGAGGACTTTCAGGTCGCTACGTAGCGACTGACAGTCTGACAGGTCGCTACGTAGCGAATGGAAGCAAGCCGAGAAGCTTCCTACTTGTTTTCGTCGTAAAATCTCAATGGAAACTCCGATTGAGACGAAACGAAAAGCGTTTCGACAAGGATTCAAAATAGAACCCAAAGGAGGACCTTTCTGAGGCCTTACAGGTCGCTACGTAGCGACTGACAGTCTGACAGGTCGCTACGTAGCGAGTGGAAGCAAGCCGAGAAGAGTCCTACTTGTTTTCGTCGTAAAATCTCAACGGAAACTCCGATTGAGACGAAACGAAAAGTGTTTCAACGAGGATTCAAAGGAGAACCCAAAGGAGGACCTTTCTGAGGCCTTACAGGTCGCTACGTAGCGACTGACAGTCTGACAGGTCGCTAAGTAGCGAGTGGAAGCAAGCCGAGAAGAGTCCTACTTGTTTTCGTCGTAAAATCTCAACGGAAACTCCGATTGAGACGAAACGAAAAGTGTTTCGACGAGGATTCAAAAGAGAACCCAAAGGAGGACCTTTCTGAGGCCTTACAGGTCGCTATGTAGCGAGTGGAGAGTTGGCTTGAGCTCGGTCACTACGTAGCGACCGAGCAGCGTGTGCGTGCTCGGTCGCTACGTAGCGACCGAGCAGCGTGTGTGCTCGGTCGCCACGTGGCGACCGAGCAGCGTGTGTGCTCGGTCGCCACGTGGCGACCGAGCCGTAGGTATGCATGCTCGGTCGCTCGTGGCGACCGAGCAGCGGCGTGTGTGCTCGGTCGCCACGTGGCGACCGAGCCGCCGTGTGCGTCTTTCGGTCGCTCGTGGCGACCGAGCAGCATGTGTGCTCGGGTCGCTCGTGTAGCGACCGAGCAGCGTGCGTCTTTCGGTCGCCACGCTTGCGACCGAGCTGTGTAATCGCTTTTGTTGTGTTTCCTTTTTCGCGATTAACGTAGGGGTTTTTCAGCGGTTTTTTTGGAGAACAAGTTTTATCCTTCCGAAATGTTTTCGAAAACGTGTTTTGGTAAAACCCTTACGCATCGAGATTTCTTTACGGGGTTTTGATAAGATTTATCGTTTCCCTTCTTGTTTACAGGGAGAAATCGCAAGCTTGTTTTAGTGCTCTTCCTGTGGCGGAAGGTCGCGACTAAGTTTTCGATTTTGTTGAAAACTACGGCGTTTGCGTAAGCGTTGGCCATAGGAGCAGTCAGTGCTGCGAGTTTGTCTTTCATATATCCAAACATCGTTTCGATCAAGCGTTTTGTGGCCATGAGTAAGAGTAATCCGTAACCCCCCCTCCTTCTAGCGCCAAACTGTGGGAACCGAAATAATCGTAATTTTCATCATCTTCCCCTGATTTTTTTTTTTAGGGTTTCAACTCTGAAGAGCTATTTCCATGGCGGCCATCAGCTAATTACATTCAAAACATCAAATTGTTGTGTGATTCCGTGTTAGCTGAGTCTCAAATAGATAGATTTGCCATAAAACATCAGTTTTACACATTCAAAACTCAAAAAAAAGATTATACACCTATCTTCGTGAAATGAATTTGCCATTGCCCAGCTCCACCGAGCGACTTCCCGGCGCCTAGTCGGGCGCTTATATACCATGGCTAAAAGCATGTAAAATTCATGTATATCAACAACCCAGCTCAGCATAATTATTATCATGTAAAAAACTTAATTTCGTAGATGCCTATTATCCTTAATTCAGAGTTCTAGTTAGCTACTCTATAACACAAACAGTTAGATCAATGATGTGAAGGATCCTAATAAATCACCTTTGCAGTTCTATGTATCAATAATTCATCAAAATCATAATAAAACCCTAAATCTAATAGGATGATTGCTCATACATAATTAAACAAGACATAAAGAATAACTGAATGAATTGCATGCATAAAATAGAGTAAGAGATACTGGAGTTCCAATACAAATCTCTGAAGAAGTATTTGATCTTTTATCCAGAAACTACTAAAACTAAAAGCTCGGTGAATATGTGTAAGGTGGTTTGTAAGATGTGTGTTTTGCCTAGACAATGGTAAAAACTAGAAATACTAGGTATAAACTTGGCAAGGGGAAATCTTGTAATATGTGGTATAGGTTTTGAATAATGAGATGTGTATTAACATATGAGAATGTACAAGGTATATAAGGAAATACATGAGGAGAGGAGAGCCTAGGTTAAGATCAATTACGATCAATGTGTATATACGGCTTTACATATTTAGATGCACTATCCTTAATACACCCCCTCAAGATGTAGGGGCTTCCAGTCACTATAATCTTGGAAATTGCAACCTGGTATTGTTTTCGAGGCAATGGTTTTGCTAGAGCATCTGCTAGTTGATCACGAGTTTAGACGTGTGCGACACACGTAAAGCACCCACTTGAATCTGGCTACGAACAAAATGATAGTCCAGTGCTATGTGCTTCATACTGGTATGAAAGATTGGATTCGCATAGAGATAGGTTGCATGTATGTTATAACAATAGATGACTGGTATGGTTTGGAGCTTGAGACCAATTGCATAGAGTAGAGAACGCTTGAACGCTTGATCTCAGAGCTCGTTAATGAGGTTGAGATCGTCTAGCAGCATCATATTGTTCAAGTCTTCTCGCTCCGGGATTGTCTCGGCGGTCATGGTTTGACACCGGAAAATTTCCAAAATCTCTAGATGGATAGTCAAATAGTTCTGCTATTTCTCAAGCAAGCCTTAACGACAAGCTTGTGATAAGCTGCAGTACTGTTACGTGAGGGAGAGGATAAACAAAGGAGAAGAAGAAGCACATGGGAAACCAGAAAACATTTAAATTCAAAAGAAGACTTTGTATCAGCCAGCTAGTCTTAAAAGACTGGGTCAGAAAAAAATATTTTCCGTTGGAGATCGCTGAACAGCTTAAATAAGGCACATAGAGTTCATTTGTTTAGCTACCTTTGTATGAGAGATTGAGTCGTGAAACTTGATGAGAGTCCGATTGGGTTAAACCATCGTTTCTAGATTTATCTTTGATACAAAATGCAATCTCATTCTTTTTATTCAATAAACACGAGTTTGTACTATTGGGATCGAGTTTTTGAAGAAGAATCCGAATGCAAACTCTATCAGCTTTCCCCAATCGACACAAGCTCCTTATCAAGAAGAAACGGTTCACAAGACATGAGCTCACCTTTCTTCTTCTCTATAGGTCGTCAAGACAAGCTTCTATGTGAATCAAGTGTGGGAACCGAAATTCGCACTGTCGATTTCCGTTTAAATTAGGAAATTAGGAAAACCCTAATTTCCCAGAGGTCCCGGATCTCTGCGAGAGCCAACGACAAGTGATCGAATATATGCGGAAATCATGAAAAGATAACAAACGAGTTTAGAGAAAACAGTAGATCTTATTTCGAGTCCGCGTAAGAGCGTTGCGATCATTACAAGAGATCATAAAAGCTTTGGCCGCAAAGGCTGTCTGCGAGTTACTTAGTTCTAGCGGCCTAAAAGCTCACACCTATTTGAGTCGCAGCTCGATAACAAAAGACGAAAAAGATAAATAAAAGGTTTTTGATTGATTTCGGACTGAACCTTGTTAAAGGCTGCCTACGTACCCCTTTTGAGGATCAAGCCGAACGTAGTTCAATTGATAGAGCTGGACAAGAGATCGAACTGCCTGGGCGAGTTCGTCTAGTAATTGAGTGCCAGTCATAGAAACCAAACTTGTCGAGAATAAAGCCTAAAGTTTCTAAGTGCAGAGAATTCCAAGTCTAAAAAGCTCTCCCCCATGCTCCTCGCCTAGGACTCCTTATATACTAGCTCCAAGGTCGGTTTACACTTTTACTCTTCTGCCCTTAAGCCGTCATAGCATAAAAATGGAGATATTCCATTTTTCCCAATTTTCACAATTATCTTAAAAACTTCCGTATTTATCCGCGGAAACTTAACATTTATCCTTCCTTGTGGACCAAGCGTAAACCAGGCTGTGGTTTACGGGCCTTTGGTTAAGAAATCGCAGGATGGGCTTCGAGTCGTGTTTTAGGTCCCTTTGGGCCGTCTTCCGACTCGAAGAGTTTACTACGATTTCTTTCGACAAAGAAAGAACTTTCCGCGGTTTCTAATCCGCGAAGTTTGATCGATGATTTAGAATAGCGGAAAACATAGACTGAGCTCGCTACGGTCTTCGGGATATAGCATTTGAAGGTTTGACGAGAATGCATGGACTGGTGTCATACCGATGTTCGGAAGAGCTCGGTCGCTACGCAGCGACCAAACTTTGGCTCGAGCCCGGTCGCTACATAGCGACCGAGCGAGATGGACGCTCGGTCGCTACGTAGCAACCGAGCTTGGCTCAGGCTCGGTCGCTACGTAGCGACCGAGCGAGACGGACGCTCGGTCGCTACGTAGCGACCGAGCGAGACGGACGCTCGGTCGCTACGTAGCGACCGAGCTTGGCTCGGGCTCGGTCGCTACGTAGCGACCAAGCTTGGCTCAGGCTCGGTCGCTACGTAGCGACCGAGCGAGACGGATGCTCGGTCGCTACGTAGCGACCGAGCTTGGCTTGGGCCCGGTCGCTATGTAGCGACCGAACAAGACGGACGCTCGGTCGCTACGTAGCGACCGAGCTGTGTGCATGCTTGGTCGCCGCGTATCGATCGAGCTTGGCTTGTCCGCGGTCTGATTTCCATACTCGAGCTTGTCCGCGGCCGATTTGGATACATGTCCGTTGCCTTCGGACAATCGGTATTTACTGGTTCGATTGTGATTTGGACAATATTTTACTGCAAGACTCTTCGTAAAGATATCTTTACGAAGATTACTTTTCGTAAAAACGTTTATGCTGATTTTTACGGACTTTCAGACATTGATTCCGTCGTGACCGATTTTGACCCCAACATCAAGCTTCTCTGTCAATCAAGTTTGAGAATGTTAGTTTCAGCATAACTTCTCCACGCGGACTCAGAAATTAAGGCTTAAACTCGGCGCATTCAATATATAAACTCGTGATTGAGTAGTACTAACATTAAGGCTTAATGTCAGTTTGCTCCAAATAAGGCAGGTTTGAGTAAATGAGGATCCTCCTGATCCAATATATAAACTTCTCCACGCGGACTCAGAAATTAAGGCTTAATGTCAGTTTGCTCCAAATAAGGCAGGTTTGAGTAAATGAGGATCCTCCTGATCCAATGGTTGCTGGTGCATGGTATGAACTTGCAGAACTCCTCCTGGACTCCTAGAGTATCTCCTGATTGGTTGAAATGATATCCTGGTCGCCATTGTCTGGTTTGAAGCTGATTGAACCGGCTAGCGTCCAATTGAGGCAAGTGTAGAACTGGTTTAGCCGGTTTTGGAGATTGGATCATAACTTCATAATTCCCTGGCCATTTCTCCTGGTATTGGGCTTTCTGGAAAGCTGAGAGATTCCTCTTGAATCCTATGATGGGCTTTGGTTCAGGCCGCTCCTTCCTTGGACTGGAATCTACATCGAAAGTAGGGTACTCGCAGATGGACGGGCTGGAAAACCTCTGACTTGTAAAATTCATAACTTCTTACTCCGTTAATATTTTGGCTCGATTCCAATTGGCCTGGACTCCTTCTTGAGTTTAGAATCTATAAAAATTAGCCTCGTGATTTAAACCCTCCTGGTTTGTAAGATATGGCATTGTTAGTGCACGTATGTCCTGGTTTGCGCCTTGGCTGGTTGAGTAGGGCTTTGGGTTGACCTCCGGTTCAGTTGCTGATATGATGACCACATCATCCCCTCCCTCTTGACAAGGTTTCGACCTCGAAACTGTATAATCTGCACCAAGATAGAGCAATTCAGCTTTCATTCTCTTTTGAGATTCTAAAGCCTTACCTTGGCATTGTTTTGGTTTTGCTTCTTTAAGCAATATGGACTGCATTGTCTCTTGAACAATCTTCTGGTCCATCACAGGAGTCACGCCTGGTGGTTCTTCTTCTTTAAATTCTTGCTCCTTAAGTCCTGTTACAACACCTTTTGACAAAGACAAGTGCATTATACAAGAATTTGGAACCAATAAATCATATTGAATAAAACTATCACTTTTCAAAGATAAATCTGTTTCTTTTCTAGTGATGTCTCTATCAATACTTGTTTACTTGGACAAACTACAGCAAAGTGTCCTCTTTTATGACGTCTATAACATGTCTGATCTTTTAAATTTTTAGAGTTAGAAGACTTACATTGGCTTGTTGTCTCTTCTTTCTTTGGGCTTGGAATCTCTTTATTCGTTAAGTCATGGACAGCTTTTGATTCCAACAAGGATGTTGAGTTCGTGTCTTTATGGACCTCAGGACCTGTCTTAACATTCTTGGACAAAGACAAGTGATTCATACCAGTGGGAGATGATTTATAAACAAATTTATCAAGTATAGGACTTACCTTGGCCTTTCCTTGAAGAATTGGTTTGTCTGATTTTGCTTTGTGTCTAGCCAATGTGTCTGGGCTGAAAAGGTTCTTCTCCATGGACTTTGGGACCTCATAAGGTTGGTATTGATCATAGAAAACCGTGGACCTCTTGTCTGGCCGAATCTGGTCTTGATGGAACAAGCTTCTATAGCCTTCTTTTGGTACTCTTCTCTTTGCCTCTTTATATCCATGGCTTGAAAACCTCCTTGGGTATCTTTCTCTGACTTCTGGTGAGGGACGTGATGACACATATTTCCTGATCATGACATCTTTAAGATCTTCCCAGTTGGTGACAACCTCTTCTGGACTTTTACCATGTGTCTTATCTACTCTTTTCCACCATGAGTAAGCTTTTCCGGAAAGTTGCTTGATGGCATGAGCTAGCCTCTCCTTCTTTGGCACGCCATAGTATGTAAACCAATCATCCATGGTTCTTTCCCATGTTAGATACTCACTTGACAACCTGCTTCCTGAAAAAGAATAAATATTAACATCATCAGCAGAGTTATAATCATGATAAGAATTATTTGAGTATTCATGAGTATAAGAAGTTTGGTGTTTGGTGATCCATGAAGGATCTGGTGGCTTGGGCTCAACATAGCCAGCATCTAGTGCATCTCCAAATCTTCTTTCTCCTTGCTGTGGTCGTTGGCCTTGTGCCTTGTTTCTTTTCTCCAGCTGAGAAATCTGATCTTGTACACCCTTCATAGGAGCCAACAGCTGTTTTTGAGAGGCCAATAAGGCTTGGCTTTGTGCTAATTCTTCCATTTCTTCCTGCAAGCAATCACAAAGATCAAGTGAAGAATAGGGAATTTATGGTAGGATCAGAATAAGAACCAAAATGCAAGCTAATTAAAACTAAACCAAGAAAATAAGCAATGTTGAACCGAAATGAAATAAATTATGCAAAATGATTTTTCGTTTGGTTTTCTTAATGCAAATCTCGAAATGAAACAAATGACAATTAACAGAAATGAAAAGAAAATATGGAAAGCAAACTAATGCTGATTTTTTTTTTTGAATTTTCTTTGGATGAAATGCAACAATTAAATATGCAAATGATATAAACTAAAGCTTAAAAATATTTTCTTTTTCTTTTCTGATGCAATCACGAAATGGACAAGTAGAAATGGTATGAAACAATAACTAGGATGATTTCTTTTGGATTTTGAATTTATGAATGCAAATGAAAAGGAATCAAATTCAAAACAGAAATTTTTATGGGATTTTCTTTTATGGAAACTAATGAATGCAAACACTTTCTTTTGGGATTTTCGATTTTTAAATGAATCAAACAAAACTTTTTCTTTTCTTTTTCGTGGCTTTAAAGTATGATGAACAGCAAGAACAAAAATATGCAGAAACAAAACTTGAAACAAAAAGAAACAGTTTTTATGGATTTTCGGTTTATGAATGGAAAAACAAATGCAAGCAAGTATGAGATGAAAGGATAGATATCACCTGAGTCAGGAGCTTAAGCTCTGATACCAAAATGTTGTAGGCACAGAGGGGGTAACTGTTATGTATGAGGCCCGTAGGCCGCCTATTGTTTACCAATACCGCAGGAGAGGCCCAAGTCAGAGGAAGGGAGGGAACGCACGTGTGATCGAGTCGGAAAAGATCTAGAGCAACACGTGAGAAGGAATAAAGATCTAGCGAGGTGGATCGTTAGTAACAACCTGGAGAGAGAGAATACATGGGAAGACGTGACGTGTAGATTCCTTAAGCTTTCTATATATGCTAAGAGAGAATAAGAGTTTGTTATCGAGTGTGAAGGTCGATCATTTTGTGAGGAGAGAGAGTACTTCTTTAGTAAAACTCTAAACGTTGTATTACTTATTCTTGAAGGAATTACATTGCAGTTTCTACAAGTCTAAGTTCTACATACTAGTCGTATCAAATTTGGTATCAGAGCAAGACGAACCTGGACGTTTGCGATGGCACCGAGGAAACCTGAGGACAAGGCGGTGGAGCAGACCCAACGTGACGATGAGCGTTTGATCGCCATGGAGGGGAAGCTGTCCACGCTGGAGGAACGAATGGAGACGAAGATGACCGAGATGATGAAGCTGCTCACCATGGGTTTTGAGAAGCTCGACCTGAGGAAGGACGATCAGATCGGGGGGGAAGTCCGGCGAGATGCAGGGCTGGTTACCTCCGGTGTGATCTCCAACCCAGGCGAGCCGATCAAGCCAAGGGTGTATCACGGCGAAGGATCGGGAAAGGAAGTCATGGAGGAACCGCGAAACTTGTTCGGAGCAAGGTTCGCGGGAGACTATGGACCATCATCGGGATCTGTCACGACACATCCACCGCCGTGGGGAGTGTTGGAGGGCAGAGAAGGATCGATGGTTCGTCGGATGGAGATTCCGTTGTTCGACGGCGAAAGCGCGGAGAGTTGGGTGCTTCGTGTCGAGCAATACTTTGAGCTGGGAGATTTTACGGAGGAAGAAAAGTTGAGAGCGGTGAGGATGAGTTTTACGGGAGAGGCGCTGCCGTGGTATCGGTGGGAGCGTAGTCGAAACCCATTCCTCAGTTGGGAACAAATGAAGGTACGGGTGCTAGAGCAGTTCTCGCCGGCGCAGGACACCAGTATCGGCGAGCGACTCCTCAGCCTGCGCCAGACGGGAACGGCGCGAGCATTTCGGCGCGATTTCATCGCGTTAGCGTCTAACGCACCCGAGATCCCTGACCCAATCCTGGAGATGGCTTTCCTGAACGGGCTCAAACCCAAGATCAAGGCGGGGGTTAAGATGATGGAGCCACGAGGGTTACAGAGGATGATGGACGTGGCGATTTTGGTGGAAGATTGGTCCGTCGGAGAAACACCGGAAGAAACAGAAGGGATTGGGCGAGGAAGCCGTTCGTCTAATGGGCGCTTTCAGGCCCAACAAGGGAAACCGGCCCAACAAACGGTACAAGGACTAAACCCACAAAAGAGCAGGACCGGTTCAACCACAATACCGTTGAACAATGCCGCGAACCCGAGACCTAGTCACAACCGTCTGAAGGCCCCATTCCGTCGTTTAACACCGGCGGAGGTGGCGAAATGGAAAGCGGAGGGCCTATGCTACCAGTGTGATGAAAAATATAGTTGGAATCACAAGTGTCAGAAGGCGGAGTTGGTAGTGATGATGGTGTTGGAAGATGGTACTGAGATTGATGTTACAAATTGTTCGGTGGAATTGGAGGAAGAAGAGACGACGGAGGATGTTGAGATGGCAGAGATTTCACTAAACTCTTTAGTCGGAATCTCGTCACCACGTACTATCAAGCTACGGGGGACGGTGAAGGACAAGGAAGTAGTGGTGCTGATAGACAGCGGGGCGTCACACAATTTCATATCTAAAGCAGTGGTGGCGGATTTGAATTTAGCAACTGATACGACGCGGGGCTACAATGTACTCACCGCCGGTGGTATCACGATCAGGGGAGATGGGCTTTGCGATGACCTTGAGCTGAAGTTGCAGGGGTGCACGATCGTTTCAAGTTTTTTACCATTAGAGTTGGGAAGTGCCGACGTAATTTTGGGAATGCAGTGGCTTGAGACATTAGGCGACATGAAGGTTAACTGGAAGCTGCAAACCATCAAATTCAAGATTGAGGGAGCGAAGTATACAATGCGAGGAGACCCTAGCCTTTGTTGTTCCGCGGCATCTCTCAAGTCCATTTTGAAGTCAATCCAACATGACGGAGAAGCAATGTTGGTCGAGTATAATGGAGTGCAGTTGGTGGAGAGCTTGCAAGGAGACGTGACTACGGGACCACCTCCGTTACAGGACATGTTGGAAGAATATGGAGACATCTTTGCGGAGCCTGAAGGACTACCACCATCACGGGGAAGAGAACATGCGATAGTGCTGAAAAACGACGCTGACCCCGTAAGTGTGCGACCCTTCCGGTACCCGCAAGCACAGCGAGAGGAGATAGAGAAGCAGGTAGCTGCAATGCTCGCAGCAGGAATCATCAGGGATAGCAACAGTCCGTTCTCAAGTCCGGTCCTGTTGGTCAAAAAGAAAGATGGAAGTTGGAGGTTTTGCGTGGATTACCGAGCTTTGAATAAAGCGACTATTGCTGATTGCTATCCCATTCCCATGATAGATCAGCTGCTAGACGAGTTACAAGGAGCGGTGGTGTTTTCCAAATTGGATTTGAAGTCAGGCTACCATCAAATCTTGGTAAAGGCGGAGGACGTGCAGAAGACGGCGTTTCGCACTCATGATGGGCATTATGAATTCCTTGTAATGCCCTTTGGGTTGTCCAACGCGCCGGCTACATTCCCGTCACTTATGAACGAGGTGTTCAGAAGCTATTTGAGGAAGTTTGTCCTAGTGTTCTTTGACGACATTCTTGTTTACAGTCGGTCAGAAGGGGAACACGAGGAGCATCTGAGGGCGGTGTTAGAGTTGTTAAGGACTCACAAGCTCTATGCTAACAGAAAAAAATGTGAGTTCGGGAGTTCAAGTATCGAATATTTGGGGCATATCATCTCCAAAGATGGTGTCGCAGCAGAAGAGGGAAAGATACGCGCAATGGTCGAATGGGCGGAGCCTAAGACAGTGAAGGAGCTGCGGGGGTTTCTTGGCCTCACTGGTTACTATAGGAAGTTCGTGCAAGGATATGGAGATATTGCACGGCCACTGACTACCTTACTGCGTAAAGATCAGTTCAAATGGTCACTAGAGGCAGCCGGGGCTTTTCAACAACTGAAGAACGCCATGTCCACGGTTCCGGTCCTCGCTTTACCAGACTTCTCGGAGGTGTTTGTCATCGAATCTGATGCGTCTGGTATAGGATTGGGGGCAGTACTGATGCAGAGGCAGAGACCCATTGCCTATTTCAGTCAAGCACTGACAGAGAGACAGCGGTTGAAATCAGTATACGAAAGGGAGCTGATGGCAATAGTGTTTGCCATCCAGAAATGGAGACACTACTTGTTGGGGAGGAAATTCATTGTGAGGACTGACCAAAAAAGTTTGAAGTTCTTGTTGGAGCAACGAGAGATTAATATGGAGTATCAGCGTTGGTTGACAAAGATCTTGGGGTTTGATTTTGACATTCATTACAAACCTGGATTGGAGAATAAAGCCGCTGACGCACTATCACGGAAGAACCCGGGGTCTGAGCTGTTTGCGGTGACAGTACCAGTAGCAATACAAATGGAGGAGGTGGGATCTGAAGTGGAAAAGGATCCGGAGTTAGCTAAGATCATACAGGAGCTCCGACAAGACCCCACTCAACACCCTGATTATCAGTTGGTACAAGGAAGGTTATTGAGGCAAGGGAAACTAGTCATTCCTAAGGCGTCACAAATGATTAGTGTGATCTTACGGGAGTATCATGACAGTAAGTTTCGAGGCCACGGAGGGGTTCTCAAGACACAGAAACGGATTGGCGCGTTATTCTTCTAGCCGGGAATGATGTCGGATATCAGGAAGTACGTGGCGGCTTGTCAGACGTGTCAACGCCACAAGTACTCTACACTGGCACCAGGAGGACTACTCCAACCATTACCTATTCCAAACAGCGTTTGGGAGGACATTTCCTTGGATTTTATTGAGGGATTACCCAAGTCTGAGGGCGTCAACACCATTCTGGTAGTCGTGGATCGCCTGTCAAAGTACGCTCACTTCCTCAGTCTCAAACATCCATTCACCGCAGTAGACGTAGCGCTGTTGTTTGTGCAAGAGGTAGTAAGGCTTCATGGGTTTCCAAGGACAATCGTTTCTGATAGAGACAGGATCTTCACGGGTCAGTTTTGGAAGGAGCTATTCCGTCTGTCAGGAACTAACCTCTGCTTCTCGACGGCTTATCACCCTCAGTCTGATGGCCAGACGGAGGTGACAAACAGGGGTTTAGAGACGTACCTCCGATGTTTCGCAGGAGAAAAACCAAGGACATGGGCGCAGTATCTACCTTGGGCGGAGTTCAGCTACAACACCTCATTCCACTCGGCGATTCAGATGTCACCATTCAAGGCTGTTTATGGTCGAGAACCGACGTCGTTGGTACGTTACGAGAACGGCTCAACTAACAACGCCGACCTGGAATCACGCTTGAAAGAAAGGGACGACACTCTGGTCCTGCTTAAACAGCAGTTGTTGCGTGCTCAGCAGACTATGAAGGACCGAGCTGATAAGCACCGGCGAGAGGTGGAGTTTCAAGAAGGGGATATGGTCTTTCTCAAACTTCGGCCTTATCGACAGCGATCGTTGGCCAGGCGTGCCAATGAGAAGCTATCAGCACGCTTTTATGGTCCTTACAAAGTTGCTGCAAGAGTCGGCAAGGTGGCTTACCGTTTACACCTACCTCCGGAGGCACGCATTCACCCTACGTTCCACGTATCGCAGCTGAAGAAGGCAATTGGAGACTCGATAAGCCCTGCCACTATTCCACCTCAACTCACGTCTGAAGGAATATTGGACTCGGTACCTGAGGCAGTGTTGGCACATCGAGTTAATGAAACGACAGGCCATGAGGAGTTGCTGATTAAGTGGGCAGGACTTTCTGACGCCGACTGCACTTGGGAATGGAAGAGCTTGATCGAGAAGCAATTTCCTGAGCTTGACCTTGAGGACAAGGTCAGTTTGAATGGGAGGGGTAATGTTATGTATGAGGCCCGTAGGCCGCCTATTGTTTACCAATACCGCAGGAGAGGCCCAAGTCAGAGGAAGGGAGGGAACGCACGTGTGATCGAGTCGGAAAAGATCTAGAGCAACACGTGAGAAGGAATAAAGATCTAGCGAGGTGGATCGTTAGTAACAACCTGGAGAGAGAGAATACATGGGAAGACGTGACGTGTAGATTCCTTAAGCTTTCTATATATGCTAAGAGAGAATAAGAGTTTGTTATCGAGTGTGAAGGTCGATCATTTTGTGAGGAGAGAGAGTACTTCTTTAGTAAAACTCTAAACGTTGTATTACTTATTCTTGAAGGAATTACATTGCAGTTTCTACAAGTCTAAGTTCTACATACTAGTCGTATCAGTAACCCACGAATTAGTTGAATGGTGGAACCAAGGTTTAAACCTGAAAACAAAGAGAACCGATTTTTATGAGTTTTAAGTTTTTATGATGCAAACAAAAACAAATATGAAAGCAAATGAGATGATGATGATAATGATAATAAAACAAGATAAATAAACAAAGGATAGGATGGAATCAAGCTTCTGGATGTGTATCACTCTCAGCTTGATTAAAGGATGAACTGAAGTGGATTTGCGGAGGAAGGTTTGATTGAATCTCTCAATCTGATGGAATGATGGATCGAAGTGATTGACTCTCTCAATCTGTGTACTGAGCTTGTTTTATTTTCACAAACAAACTAGACTCACGAAATCAATAAGACAACAAAGAATCTCTCTTTGAATCCTAAAGACCGATATTTTATACAAAGAACAACTTTGATAAAACTGAATAAACTTTTTATTAACTTGGTGATTAAGGGTACTCTTTACAATGGACATCTAGGAGCTTATATAATGCTCAGAGACAAAGGTCCTAACGTTCTAAAACAAATAGAAAAGGAAACAAATCAAGCAAAGTAACAAAATCGGAAACTAGCCGTTGGAGCCTTCTATGGGATTTTGGCTCCAAGTGAGAAACTTGATTCTTCTTGAACCTGGAAGGTTTTAATGGATAAGAGAGCTTCATTGGGACCTTCCTGGGTGCTTGATAGGTTCTGATCTCGTGCCTGATCTGAAGAGAAAAGAGCTGTTGGACATTAATGTCGGTTTGCTCCAAATAAGGCAGGTTTGAGTAAATGAGGATCTTCCTGATCCAATGGTTGCTGGTGCATGGTATGAACTTGCAGAACTACTCCTAGACTCCTAGAGTATCTCCTGATTGGTTGAAATGATCTCCTGGTCGCCATTGTCTGGTTTGAAGCTGATTGAACATGCTAGCTTCCAATTGAGGCAAGTGTAGAACTGGTTTGGCCGGTTTTGGAGATTGGATCATAACTTCATAATTCTGTGGCCATTTCTCCTGGTATTGGGCTTTCTGGAAAGCTGAGAGATTCCTCTTGAATCCTATGATGGGCTTTGGTTCAGGCCGCTCCTTCCTTGGACTGGAATCTACTTCTAAAGTCGGATACTCGCAGATGGACGGGCTGGAAAACCTCTGACTTGTAAAATTCATAACTTCTTGCTCCTTTAATATTTTGGCTCGATTCCAATTGGCCTTGACTCCTTCTTGAGTGTAGAATCTATAAAAATTAGCCTCGTGATTTAAACCCTCCTGGTTTGTAAGATATGGCATTGTTAGTGCATGTATGTCCTGGTTTGCGCCTTGGCTGGTTGAGTAGGGCTTTGGGTTGACCTCCGGTTCAGTTGCTGATCTGATGACCACATCAGGACTCAAAGCACACCGACATCCAAGTCTTCAATTTATTCAAGGCGAAGTCGCGACATTAACATCTTGCTTCCTTGTGAAGTAAGCTCACCCGGCGAGCTTTCCGCAACCGGCACAAGCTTCTCGTGAATGTTTCACTACGAAAAGGGGTATTGATAGCATATTATGATAGCATTTTTTCAAAACTGCTAAGAAATATTAATTTCTGATTTTGGCTTATATTAATAGCAATTAATTAACGATACTATGGAAAAAAGTGAGCGGAAATGAAAACCACTAATACCGCCAAGACATAACTTTTAAATCTAAACTATCACTTTATTATTTTAAATATAAAATAATGAAGTGATAGTTTATTAAACCACTAATATCGCCAATACTTAGGCGAAAACTAGGCGAGCGCCAAGACATAATTTTTTCTCTTTTTCGATAGCACATTATGATAGCTTTGTTTTGAAAATTGCTATGAAAGATCAATTTCTAATCTTTGAAACCCTAAACCTAAAAATGTTTAAAATCCTAAACTCTAAACATAAACCTTAAGACTCTAATTTTTCATAATATAACCTGAAATCGTAAACTTAAATTCAAAAAAATTATTCCTTTTATCTTCATCTATAACTTCCAAAACACAAACCTTAAATATTTAGTCAAACTTTATACCCTAAACATACATCTAAGCCCTAAAATTTATACATACACCTTATACTCCAAATTTTAAATATAAACACTATCATACTGTATTCAACACCCCTATTGTTCGTACTTTATGTCCAAATCTTAAAATAATACTCAAATTTTTTATTTCCAAAATTTAATCTGAAAACTAAGCCTTAACATTACACTTCAAACCCTAAACTCTCTATCCAAATCATAATCTAAATATTAATTTAATAATTTTAAACTTAAGCACCAAATCTTAATATAAACTATCACTTTATTTTTCTAAAAAATAATCTCAAATCTTACCGTAACTCCAAACCCCATATATTTAAAATTCATAAGTAAAAATTCAAATCTAATATTCTCTACTTAATTCTAAAAATTTTAAAATAAAAAGAAAGATAAAGTTCTTTTGGCCAATTAGATCCATATAAACCACAAAATAAAACATAAATATTTAATATCCTAAACATGTAAATTAAAATTCTAAACTAAATTTATTTGAAAATTAATTAAAAGGAAAGAAAAAAGTTTATGACCAATCATAAGCATATACAAGGATAACCCTTATGAGCTGTTAAATTAACTTAAATCTAAGGGTATCAATTTATTTTAGTTTTTTATCTCTCTCTCTCTCCCTTTCTTTTTCTCTGCGGACAGATCTTCATTCTTTTCTCTTACTTTTTTTTCCGGAAATTTGCCAAAATAGAATGAAAAAACAGCCTTTTTAATTTGTCCCTATATTATGAAACCTTTTTTTATCCCATTTTTTCTTTAATTACTCTTTCCATTTTTAAACTTAATAAAATAAATAGTTTTAGGCATAAAAAATTATAAAAAATAGAAATAATTGATGAAATACCCATATACACAAACTGATATTTTTTGGGTTGAAAAACTTGTTAAATTAAAAAAATTAATTCTGTTCTACGAAAGTAGATTTCATCATCTACGAAAAATGTCATGGTAGAAATTGAATTCCACGTTAAACAAGATACTCTATTTTGTCTAGAACCAACAATCTACTTTTGTAAATAACTCTTAATATGGAGAATGTAAAGTCTACCCATTGTAAAGGGTTCTACAATTATATCCAATACATCTTCTATTTTTATGAACAATTCTAAAATTTTAAGAATATGAAATCTAGACATAACTCAAAAGGCTACTTATAGTAGAATCTGCTTATAGGAAAATTGTATGGTTTCTACGTTAGGTAGAAGATACATTATATTATACGAATAAGATACACATGATCTCCAAAAATTGTGGAAGTTATTTATGAAAATATTCTAAAAATATATGAATTTTTTTTTTTGCTTTCCTAAAACGTGTTTATGCAGTTTTGTTTACAACACAAAAAATTAGAGATTCCTTTTTGTAAACAAATAAGAAAGGGAAATACCCTAGGATAGCACTAAAAAAGTTTATATCACAAATATAGACTCTAAGAATCAAAATGACCAAAATGTTTCATTAAAGAGGTAAATATACACTTATAACCCTCGGGTTAACTAATCCAAACCTTAGAATTTATAATTAAGGGGTGGAAATTTGGGTTTGAGGTTTAAAATTTTATAAAATAGAAAATAAATATTAAAAATTTGAAAATAAAATTTTTAAAAATAGTTTCAAAATTGTTTTTCGAATTACAAAAGGAAAATTCAAAAAAAAAAATTCAAAAAAAAATTTATAAAAAAGTTTGAATTTGAAAACATATAATCTAAAACTATAAAAAAATTATAAATTTTTTTTTTATATATCTAGGGTATTATTGTCTTTTTACCTATTAAATGAAACATTTTGGTCATTTTCCTCTTTGTGGTTTGTTTTTGTGACCAAAAATTGAAAATAGTCTATTTATGAGAATTGCCAAATAAGAAACTTAATAAGAACTCTTTAATTCTACTTAGAGCTTTCATATTACATCTTAGCCTTACAAAGTGCTACCTTAGTAAAGCCTAGACAGATTACAAAATATTATCCAATGCTTCGACAATCTATAGCCTGCTTGCATCATGCAGCATGGCTATGTTGAGACATTTTTTCTATAATATTTTTAAGCGTTGACTTGAAATAAAGCCATGCAGAAGAACTTTATGAAATGAGATGTGTAGTTCACTCTAACTCCCCATTGGTCTCTAATCAACTGCAAAACTAATATTTGATTTTCTCGTTAAAAATACATGAAACCAGAAAACAAAGTTAAGATGCTCATACCCTTCTTGGGACTTGTTAGTGACGAACTCAGCCAAAACGTTTGTACTCGTCAGCAAGCCATTCAAGAAGAGACATCTTCTCCTCCTGGACTCGTAGCTCAGCGTTGATCTCTGCACAATATTGTCTGTCCACTTTGGACCTTAGGCAAGGCTGCATGGATTTATTTTTGGTTTCCTTCCTAAAAAATCTCATATTAATTAGAGTTGAATATCTCTTTATATATTAGACACTTCTTATCTAATTTTTCAATGTGGAATTTAGTTTGATATCTCACAAATCATGTTCTAGATTTTTAAGCTTCGTGAGAATGGTCTATTTTTGAAGCTTTGCCACTTTCTTGAAGCCTGTACATTTAAAGGCCTGAACATTTAAAGCTAAATTACAAATTACCAGCTTTAGCTTTGTATCCATGTTGTTGACCAAAAAGAAAAAAAGCTTTGTACATGTCACACGGATCCTTAAATTCTAAGTTGTTGATACAAGTGATCCCGCATTATTCATAGTCAGTTCAAATGCAAGGTCTCTTCCAAGCTTAGAAGAACTCCTTGATATTCCAATATAAGGTTCGAAAAGTATGATTCTGAACAATTATCATTGTTACAAAAATGTTATCTATCATTTTTATGCATTCTATGTTAATGTTATTTTTCAAATTTTACAAAGCATTCTTTATGATAAAATATTTGGAAAACAAGAATATTTTGCAGCAGTTATAACAATTTGTAATCTAATCACACTGGTATAAAATCGCAACTATATTGTGTGATACTATCTGAATTGAATTACTTTCATAATAGAAAAAATTGTAATCACTGATTATTGTAACTTAATAGATCTCAAATATTTGATATCCCTTGAAAATTCCTCACATTAAGCGATTTAAATTTTTTTGCTATCCAAATCATTTACCTACGTTAAGATGTATATATAATTTTAACAAATACAAGAAATATATATGCCTACTAATTCATATATATATAATTGAACTTTAATCCAAATAAAAAAACAAAATCTTCAAAACCCTCGCTAAGTACATAATAGTATAATTATATATATATATATATATATATATATATATATATATATATATATATATATATATATTTGATAAAATAAATACTAATAATTAGATACTATTAATATTTAATTATATGATGAAACATGTTATGAGTGATATTTTTATGAGTATAGTTTTACAGGTTTTTTCAACAAATATGTAAAATATTTATCAAATATAAAACTAACTGAACAAAACATAAACACACATTTTAAGTTAGGCTTGAGCATTTAGGTATCCGTTGGGAAACGGGTTGGATATTTTAAATTTCGGCTATAATTTATATCACATCATAGATCTCATTCTGGTAAATTTATAAATACGGACCGAGTTCGGATATAACACATCGGTTTTGATTCTAATTTGTATCACATCCTTAGACCCATAAACTAACCTATGTAGTTTGGATTCTAGTTATCTTAGTTCGGTTCAAATATATCTGAAGTTAAATCTAAAATTTAAAAACAAAACATAAGAAATAAAAAAATTTATTTATGATTGGATATTTAAGGTACTTATTTAAAATATAAATGCCTATTTTTAAATATCATTTAAAAATTAATATAGAATTGAATATTTGAATTTTTCAGATTTTTATGTTTCTTTTAGTTACCCATTCGGGTTCGGCTAATAACATTTCGAGTTCATATATGTTTTTACCATCCTACAATACCCATTTTGGTATTTTGTTACCTTTTGGACCGGGTACAAATATTTTTTTGTTTGGGTTCAATTAAGACTTTGCATTACGGATTTTATGCTCATACCTACTTTAAATAAAGAAAAAACTTGATTATATAAATATAACCAAAAATTTGTCTTATCTATTAAAATAGAAATCACAACTTCTTTTCATGTGTGGTTTTTTTGAAAAAGTAAACCATCCTTAGAAAATGTATTAAATATATTTATATATAAATACTACTAAACCATGATCTTTTTAATGTTCTCAAATATTTTTACCTCATTTTAAGGATACTTAGATCTTTTGTTATTTGGTAGAATTTAATCATTTCTATTTATTTTACTATTTAATCATCATGAAAATATTAAAAATATTTATCTACAATCCAGCGGTCTCTCTCACGATTGTTCTCTACTCATAAATGTAGTTCACACAATATGCCAAAAATTTGGTTATTTTATTTTACCTTACTATTGTTAATGTATAAAAAATAAATAAGAATCAGATAAGAAATGTTTACCATCGTTATATTGCTTATAAATGTATAGTTGACCACCATTGTTATAAGGGTCTACAACATATTCATGAAAGCTTACAATCAATAATATTTGTAGAAATAGTTCTGTTATATATGAATAATATGAATGGATGTATTAACTTATTTAACGTGTCAACATATCATAAGTATATTCTAATTATTTATATTATCTACTAAAAAATATAAATCATGGCGTCTTTCAGGTATTTTTTTTATTTGGATCATCTTTTAGAAATTTTATTAAATGTATTTCTTCAGGTATAATAATATAATACTTTTAATTATTTTTTCATAAAATATTTTCATTTTAAATATAAATATACAAATTTGTTGAAATATATTAAAAATTCTAACAAATTTGTTAAAAAAGATTATAACGAGATCTTAATTTTCAAAAACAAAATATAGAAATATTTTCTCTAATTTCATAATTAGTAATGAAATATTATTATACATTAATATATATTCAGTTATTGTTTATAAGAGCTAATATTAAATTGAAAAGTCTTACGATAAAACATATATAAAATGTTAGCAGAACGGATTAATATTAGAAAACCATAAAATACATGTATAAGAGATTAACATATCCTAAACTTTTATATATACGATAATATATTATCTTAAAAGAATAGATATAAAAACTTCTACAAGATAATATATCACATTAAAGTGGGGATCAGAAATAAGTATAATTAAATACAAAAAATATTCAGATATGTTGTTTCATACATATATTAATTGGTTTAATAACAAAAATCTAATAAGATAAATATATAATAAAAAGCGACAAATTAATGTGATGTTTGTAACAATTAACTAAAATGAAAATTATTAAATATAAAATTATTGTATTTGAAATAATAATATAAATATTTAAATATATGATTAACATTAAAAATATATACCATTAATGATGTAAAACAAATATTTAATCAAATATTTATTTATATGATTAAAACAAGAGTTAGTTTTGGGATTATGAGAATATTATATTATTGCGACAAATTTTTGTTGGTATTATAATGGACAAAGATGATGAATTTTTGTTCTAATTTTGGTAATTTTCCCCTTTTTTTGTCTCTCTTCATCTTCTTCTCTTTCTTCACTATCATTTCTCTCATCTTTCTAAATTTACCAATCCATCTATTCTTCAGGCTTATCTCTCAATGACACCATTTCTAATCTTAATCTCTATTATTTATCTTTTTATCTTTATTTTTTATTTTCTTGTTTAATTTTTTGTTTGGTTTGTACGAAGGTTAAAGAAGAAATCGTAAGGTTGGAGAGAGAAAGGTTAGAGAAGACATTGTACAAGAGGGTCGTCACCTTCTTGGCCCCTAGATCTCGAGAAACAATCGCCTATACCCTTCCCTAATCACCTATGCCTCTCTCCACCTTAATAAAACTTGAATATCTAATTTTACCCTTTTGTATTTTTTAAAATTATTTTCTTTTAAATAAATTCCAAAATTTCAAATTTTCAAATTTTAAGTTTCGATGTGTAACTGGTCGACCGATATAGTTTTACTTGGTTGTACTGAGTTCTACTTTATTATACAAGTAATACTAGTTATATTGAGTTATAGTAAGATATAATGTGTTATACTAAGTTATACTGAGTACAACTTAGTACAATTGAGTTAGTTATACTAAGTTCACTTGTCTTATTAAACCTTTTTTAAACCTAAATCGGATAAACCCAGAAAAGAATAACTCTAAATCAAATCCTAAATCAATAGCATCCAGAAGAAAAAAAGAAAACCCAAAATCGAAAAAACCCAAAATTCTTCATTACATCAATATTAATAGAGGCAGAACCCTAACCCAATGAAACGAAATATAAAACAAACTCCTAATCTAAAATCACAGATCCATGACTGTAGATCCAAAAAGACTTCAAGCTCTTTTTTCTTCAATTCCTTCATTTTCTTCACCGTTTTTGCAGGCTGAGCAGCCATAGATCCAAGTTCTTTCGCTGTTGCATCAGCCTGAGCGGCTACATATATGTTTCATCACTTAGATTTCAGATCTAGGAAAAAAGAAGAAAAAAAAAGAGAAATCATAAAAGATTGGAAAAAAAGAAGAAACTGAAGAACAGTTCACAGAGAACGAGAGTAGAGAAAAAAAGAGAAAGAAGAAGAATAATGACCGACATCTTTTATGGAGGACATGATATTAGGATTAGTAAAAATAAATGGCAAATATGTAAGAGAAATTTCTTAGGATAGACCTAAAAAAGTTTTTGTCACAAATATAGACCTTAAAAATAAAAATGACCAAAATAGACTTAAATGTTTTATCAAAATAAGTAAATATACACTTATACCCTTAGGGTTAATTAATCTAGACATTAGGATTTATAGCTAAGGGGTGGAGTTTAAGGTTTAAGGTTTAGAATTTAGGGTCTAGGGTTTAGAGTTGATGAGTGGGGTTTTGGTGATAGGATTTCAAATTTTAAAAATTAAAAAAAAAAATTAAAATTTTCAAAATATAAAATGCTATTTTGGTTATTTTAGTTTTTGGAGTTTATTTTGGTGACAAAAACTTAAAAATGTCTATCTGAGAAAATTCCCCAATATGTAATCTCCTTGATTTTGGAGCTAAAAATAATTCAAAAAGAAATTGATTTTAAATGAGGTCCTTCCTCGATTATACTAGGAGATGTGGGTGTTTGTACAGGATTCGGTTGATTAGAATAATGAACTTAGAGGGGTGACTAAAGACGCTTTTATTAGAATCAAACAAAGGGGTTACAAGATTAACGGGAAGTAATGAGACAAGATCGAAGGTTTAAGCAACAGGATCAAAGAGATGATTAGGAATTCCTAGATCTAGCCGCTTAGTGTGTAAGTTGTCCAAAAGTCCTTTCTTCTTGTCTCCTCATACCCTCTTATAGTGCCTTTGTCCTTGATCCGCTAATAGCGTATGTCCTTTGGGCCTTGTCATGAAAGGCCGAGTACACGGGCCTCAGTACTGTTCTCTCTAAGCCGGGTATATTTAATCGGCTTAGTTAACCGGCTAAAAGTACTATGGGGTCGAGCCGACGTCTTTAGCCGCTAAGCCGACTAAACTCAGTCGAGCTTGCCGGGCTAGGGCATGTTATTCGATGGGCCTTGTGGAGGGATGTAATCCATCTCCTACAATAAGTCCCCCCCCCAGTTCACTTGTGAGCGGCGTAACGGTCTCAGTGAATTTGTGGGTCAGGTTCGTTTTATAACAGGTCCTAATGCAGGCGACAGCTCGTCGTGCCGGTGTGTGATTTTAGTCGTGCACTGCTTCTAGTCGCTCCGAGCTGCGACTTTCGTGATGCGTTTTGTTTTGCTCCCATTTCTGTCATGATAGCATGTTTTACTCGGGTGATATCTTGCATATTTTTATTGTTTTATCCATTCACCCATGTGCATTTTGATCATATAGATTAGGATTTAGCCATGTTTAGGTTGCATTTTGCATACATGAGTCCTTATCAGGTCTGGGAGTACCACATGGAGTTCTTGGAGACATTTGGGTGCATTTGGAGCTCAAAAGAAGTGTTTAAAGTGATCATCGGACGAACAGCGCATGGGAGCGAGTTGTCGGAGCGACACCATCAAGTCGCTCTGATCCCCCTATCAGAGCGACCTTACCAGAGCAACATGGAGGAGTCGCTCACGTTTTCATCACTCGGAGACGCGAGAACGAGTCCGGAGCGACCTCTCGCAGCGACACAGCGAGGTCGCTCCCGAAGCCTGGAGCGACTTGTCGGAGCGACGAGCTGAGGTCGCTGCACGCCTTAATGTTGCTCGAACTTATGATTTCTCAAGGGCCTTTTGGTCATTTCATTATGCACGTTTTTATTTTCTAAACCTATGTTTTAATACTCTGTAAGCCACCAGGAGGCAGATCATCTTTGTTCTTAGAAAAATCACAAAAAACCTTTGGAAAGTCATCTCTTTGAATCAATTGATCAGTTTATTATTGAAATTCTGTGTTCTTATCTATTTTTCTGTGTTTCTCTACATGATTAATCTGAAATCCAACATGGGTTTAAGAGGAATCATGGAGATTAGTGAGTAATCACCTTTTGAATTCATGGGTTAGGGAGATTAAGGGTGATTAGGTTAGAACTAGGATGTTTTAGTGTAGATCATTCATATTACCTTGCTAGTAGAGTGAATATAATGCATCTTCTGAGTTGGCCACTCAGTAGTTGATCCTTAGGCATTTCTCACCCGAAAGGTGTTCGAGGAAATGCCCGAGACAACTCTTCTAAGCTTTTAGCATACTCTGCCAAAGACATTTGTTGTTAGAGGTGCTAAGATAGCCATTGGACTTGCTAGTTATGATTGCTTTCATATTATTCAACCAAAGACATTTGATGTTTGAATTGTGTTAGTAAATGAACATTCATCTAGACATATAGTTTGTTTAGGATTGTGTCTAAGCTTAAGGTTAATAGATTGATTGATCGTTTGCCATCTTTAGATCGAAACTCGATCACCCGAGGTCTAATCCCTATATCCATGAGTTCTCTTTTCCAATAGTTAAGAAAGTATCATTTAGTTATTTCTTTTAGTTAGTCATAGCTTAAAAACCCATCTAAATCATTGGTTGCACTTAGATTAAGTGATTACTTGCATTCTCGGTGCTTTGATATCTCTCAGAACTGGTTCGACAATCATTTATACTACAACATTTGTCTTAGGAGCCTTGAAAACTCCTAACATCATCGGGACGTGAACTATCTCGAACTAAGAGCTCGGGTTGGTTTTTGACGGTTAACTCTGGGGAACCGGTTCGGATCGAAACTGGGGATTGATTTCGGTTTAATTTCCCGGTGGAAAACCGGTTCGAGCGAGAAACTGAACCGTCGCAAGTTAGTTTTTGGGCATTTAGGCGGCCCTTGAAGCTTATTTAGGCCTTTGTAGACCTAATGATTACGCTTCAGAGAGTGTGCCTTCGTTTTTGCTATAAATAGGCTTCTCTCCTTCGTTTTCGTCATTCTTCTCTGCAAACTCAGGTATTCCACTTTCTCTCCCTTCTCTCTACTTTTATTTTCTCTCTCTAGATAAGCCTTCTGTAGAATATAATTTTCCGCTTAGGACCTAGCTGGTTTAGTCGTCCCCCCGAGTAGAAAGGATATGGCTTTGGGGAATCGATTATCGCGTGGGGAAAAGGGGAAGGATATTGCTACCCCGTCGAGCCCGGCTAGGGATGCGGACGGCAGTCCGCTGGATGAGTTTGACATAATCGTGATGCTTTGAGGGATACCGAAAACATGAGTCTTTCCCAGCGTCTTTTGGTCGCTGACGCCCACAGGCAATTTCACGAAGAAGCCAAAGAAAACGTTGGGGATGAGGGTGGAGAGGCAAGTGGCTCTGAAGCGCCTAGCCAAGTCGTAAGGCCCACAAGGCGGGCTCAACGGAGGGCTCGTTTCGACCAGTCAGACCGTCTTCCCGCACCAAGGAGTATCCGTTTCGACGAGATAGACTGCCGTCCTGTAATTTATCATCCTGGTGGGATCTTCGAGGAACTTCCTTCACTCCCTCCCGAAGTGTTACGTGATCCGCGAGTTCAATCGTGGGGAAACGTATTCAGTTCCTGTTCTTCCGACAAGACCGTGAAGAATTTACTAAGGGAGAATGGTGGTGCCGGCGTCACTTAACTCATTCCGTCTACCAAGCAGCGCCCATGGTCACCACCGGTCGGTTACCAATGCGTATACGACTCTTACTTCAAGGATCAGACTAAGCTTTGGTTCCCAATCCCTTGATTGATCACGTCGTACGAGTTTCGTCGGGACATCGCCATTTCTCAGCTGCTAAACGGGTCGCTACGCATAGCCGTCATGTTAATGGTTATGGCCGCGGAGATGGATATTTCGATGAGCGTGAGAGTGTTTGAAGAACTGACTTTCACGAAGGCGGAGCCAAACGGGATCTTTTCGGTAAAGATGCGGGCAAGCTACAATGTCTTGACAGGTCACCCAAACAAGACGCAGGATTGGCAACGAGCATACTTCTATGTCAAATCTGATGAGCACGCCTTCGAGGAGCCGCCGGGGGACGATTATCGCGTTTTATGGAATCTGCAACTCGGTAGAGATTTGTCTGTTTACTCGTACTCTGGTTGATGGCTCTAACGCTTATCTTTTCTTTTGCAGTTCGTCATCCTAACACGATCGCCTACCCTGAAAAGTTCTTTGAGAGCGCCTAATTGATCGCAACGCACAGTCATCTCCGTTGGCCGGATCTTAGTCGGGAGTGGATACGTCGTCAGCAAGCTAGGATTGCTAGAGGTAAAGTTGCTGTTCACCTTCGGGAGATACTTTGAGCATTTTCGTAACTCTCATGTTGGCCTTCTTTTTGCTTCTACAGTTGATTGGGAATCAAGACTTCCTTGTGTACTCGGTCCTCGCAAATCACGCCTCTCTTTGTTTACTCAGAAACAACAAAAACTTCTCAACAAGGCCAGAGAGATGGAGGGAATTCCTGACTTGAGTGCTTTGCTCAAAGGGAAGCTTCAAATGCTTTCATCGAAGTCGTCTTCTGCCGGTGCCTCAGAGGTCAGGCCTGCTCCCGCAGATGGGGATGTGAACTCTGAACCGCCATCTCAGAGTTCTCCGAAGAAGAAGACCAGTAAGGCCAAGAAGCAGGCCAAAAAGGGACAGTCTTCCTCTCTTGAGGGGAGTGTTCCTTTAGAGGAGGCCCCATCTTCCGCTGATGCCTCTGAAGTCGCGGCTAAAAAGAAGAAGAAGAAAAAGGACAGCAAGAAAAGGTCTCGTGAGGAGGCTTCTGTTGAGCCTCCGGAGACCTCGATGGCCGTAGGGAATGATAATGCGGGAAGACACGATCCAACCGATTCTACTCGGGGATCGCCTGAAGAACGTCCCAAGAAGAAGTCAAAGAAGACGACCGTAGAGGATGATGGGACTCCTGCTCCTGAGGCCCCTTCTAAAATCGGGGGACAGGCTACGGAAACCGGAGATGGTTCTCGGGATGAATCTCCGTTGAGTAAGAGAGCCCTTTCTTCTTCCACGAGGAAGAAGGGTGTTGAAAGTGGAGGTTCTCTTCCGCAGATGGCGGGAAAAGGATTCCCGGATCGCGTAGAGTTCTTGTACGACGAGACGACCCCGCTGGTGCTAAATCCGCTTCGATGTGCGGAACTAACCCATCAGATCCGTGGTGGGACAAGAGAGTTGCCACCGATCGATGATTTGTACTTTAAGAAGGAGTACATTGATGCAGCTATGGCGAGCAAACGGGTAACTTCCCTTTCCCTTATTTCCCTTTTTCCTTTCTCATAAAATTTCTAAGTCTTCATTGTTTTATGCAGAGCGACGGGAGTATGAACTATCTCGTCGAGAAGTACGACAGTACTCTAAAGCAGACGATGGTCCAGCTGGGTGCCTTGGAAAAACTTGCGCGAACCAGGCTGAGCGTGATTGAGAGGATGCGCGCTGAGAACAAGAAGGCTAGCGACAAAGCAGCCAAAGAGAAGGAAGTCCTCCGAGTCAAATTTGCAGTAGAAGACAAGTTAAAGTCTGATCGTCTTGCGAAAAAGGATGCTCTGCGCGAGAAGGCTCGTTTAGAGCGGTTGGTCGCTTCTCTTGAGAAGGAGAAAGCCGAGTTAGAAGGGGAAAGGGATGCCGTTGTTGGAACGCTGGTCAAGGAGAGGCAACGCTTGAGAGACTCTAGGATTCAGGAGGTCACTCGCGAAAGGGTCAAAGTCCAGACAGCTATGGCGGACAAGTCTACTCGCTGCTTTGGTCGAGTAAAGGACTATCTGGACTGTCTTAACGCGTTGGAGAATGCCAAGAGTTTATATGGGCAAGCTTCAGGAACCAAGAAGTGTCTTGAGGTGATAAGAGATAGCGGGACGGAGATCCCGCAGGACATGATAGACATCTTCTCGGAGCAGGAGAAGTTGCATGAGGCTGAGGTCGCTAAACTTCGCCTCGATCCGTTCTCAGAAGCGGATTTCGCTCTCTCTCCACTCAACCTCGCTTCCCGGTTCGTAAGCGAGGAATTGATGGGAATGCTTGACCCGTACGGATCGAATGTTGGTTTGATTGGCCATGAATCGGCTTCCCAACTGATTACTTCTTGCGAGGCCGCCGAAGATCCGACTGACGAGCCAATGATTGATATCACTTCTGCTCTGTCAAAGCGCATCGCCGTCCCTGAAGGAACTGCCGTCGAGGAGTGTTCCGACAAGAACGATTCTGAGGTAGGCGGCAACGCGATTCAAGAAGAAACAGGGAACATAGCCGCTGAAGATCCGGTCCTGGTTTCTTCGTCTGAAGAACGGGAAGACGACGAGGGGGGTGACCAGGAGGAGAACAGGTCGTCTCCGGCGCTTATCGAAGAAGCGGGCCTTAACCCGTCAGCCTCAGACCCTCCTGCGCAGATTGAAGGCCTCAACGCTCAAGTCGCTGAAGAGACCGTGGAGTCGCTTGACCCGGTCGTGTCGAATAAGGACGACCAAGACACGGTCGCTTGATCTTTTCCTTGTTGTATTTATTATTCGAATGCTATCGTTCGTGGTCTTGATAGACCTTGTTGTTGTATTTTATGACTCTTTCTTTTTTGTGTTTCTTATCAGTACTTGAAACTCTTTCTAAGTAAGTTTCAGTTATTTGTAGTGTTTCACGGTGTTCTCGTTTGGAAACATCAGACTCCTGATCCTTAGTCTCTTGCAAATAGATAATTGAGAATAAACCGCTAATGGGTGTTACTTAGCTGTTGTCGTGTTTCGATTGAAGTTACGTCTAAGTAAGTCATTCAATTTCGAAGACAAAGAGCTGAATATAAGAGTAGAAGGTTCTTCCGCCCGTCTACTCAGTGGCAATTAAGTAACCGGGTAGCTAAGCCGTTACGTTTTAGTCGAGAAAAGGCAAAGATTCACTCTATTTAGTCGGTTCAATGCTTTGAGCACAGGTGATTCGCGACTGTTGGGTCCTGAAGCCAAGTGTCTGATCAGGACATAGCTGTAGGCAAAGGAACGTGAGTGTCCGCGTGTCCTCTGCTGGAGGCACGGAAACCGTTGGATATGAAAGTCATTATTTACTCGATTGAGGCCTAGCTAAGGTTTTGACTTTGGTTTTGTTATAGCTGGACCTGTTAAGGCTGCCTACGTACCTCGGTTGAGGATCAAGCCATTCGTAGTTCGTGTTTCTCGAGTAAAAGTGGCCGTTGGTAGCGCATTTACTCGGTTGAGTAGAAGTGACCACGGGGGTGCATCTACTCGGGTTTTTTTTTCTTTTTTTTTGACTAAATACGTCTACGAGTAGAAACGTCGTAGGTGCATCGAGTTCCATGATCGCGGGACTTCTTCGCCGCGCGACGTTTGAAGTCGGTATACGCCAGGTTTGACGACTTTGATGATTTTGTAAGGTCCCTGTCACCTGGCGCCGAGTTTGCCGGCGTTTAGCTCCTTAGTGTTCTCAAACACTTTGCGCATGACGAGGTCACCGAGTTCCAGTGGTCGGGCATGGACCTCATTGTTGTAGTAACTCTCAATCTGATGTTGATAGTTCTGGATGCGCAGCAGAGCTTGATCTCGTCGTTCTTCTATCTCATCAAGGGCGTCGAGTAGCATCTCCTTGTTGAGTTCGACGTATTGAGGCATTTTGGAACGTCGGAGGCTTGAAACGTTAACTTCAGCGGGAGCCATGGCTTCTACGCCGTAGGCGAGGGAGAAAGGTGTCGATTTAGTCGACCTTCGAGGAGTTGTGCGATGGCTCCATAGGACTCCATCGAGTTCGTCAGCCCAATGACCCTTTTTCAGGTCCAGACGCTTTTTAATGCCATCGATGATGAGTTTGTTAGAAGATTCTGCCTGGCCATTACCTTGCGGGTAACGGGGAGTGGAGGGGCTCAGTCGAATATTCCACTTGCTAAAGAACTCCTTGAAGTTGCCTGACATGAACTGCGATCCGTTATCAGTAACGATCTCGTAAGGTAATCCATGGCGGCAAATAACGTTTTTCCAGACAAAACCGCGGACTTCTTTGTCTGTGACTTGAGCGTATGCTTCAGCTTTGATCCATTTGGTGAAGTAGTCGGTGAGGACGAGGATAAAGCGTCTTTGGCGGGAACAGGGAAGTGGTCCTATAATGTCCATTGCCCATCGCATGAACGGGTATGGAGCGGTGGTTGTTCGCAACATTTCAGTTGGACAATGGATGCTAGGCACGTGCCGTTGGCACTTGTCGCAGCTTCTCGCGTAAGACTCGCAATCCGCGTTCATCGTTGGCCAGAAGAAGCCTAAGCTCCTTCTAAACTCGTGCCTAGTAGAAGGGAGGATGTAAATCCACTCCCTCCACGGTGGGCGCCAATTGTTTGTACAGGATTCGGTTGATTAGAATAATGAACTTAGAAATGGGGTGACTAAAGACGCTTTTATTAGAATCAAACAAAGGGGAAACAAGATTAACCGGAAGTAAGGAGACAAGATCGAAGGTTTAAGCAACAAAATCAAAGAGATGATTAGGAAACCCTAGATTTAGCCGCTTAGTGTGTAAGTTGTCCAAAAGTCTTTTCTTCTTGTCTCGTCATCGCCTCTTATAGTGCCTTTGTCCTTGATGCCCTAATAGCGTATGTCCTTTGGGCCTTGTCATGAAAGGCCGAGTACACGGGCCTCGGTAAGGTTCTCTCTAAGCCGGGTATATTTAATCGGCTTAGTTAACCGGGTAAAAGAACTCTGGGGTCGAGCCGACGTCTTTAGCCGCTAAGCCGACTAAACTCAGTCGAGCTTGCCGGGCTAGGGCCTGTTATTCGATGGGCCTTGTGGAGGGATGTAATCCATCTCCTACAGTGGGGTAGGGAAGGTGATGTTCCTTGTAAAAGGTGATGGAGAAAGCAGAGGAACGGCAGCGGAGATGGTATTTGAGAGGGGCTGGAGAAGGACAGATGAACGGTGCCGGAGATGGTAGTGGAGCGGGGCTGGAGAGGAAAAAGAGGAACGGGGGAGGAGATGGAACAAAGGAACGGCGACGGGGATGGAACGACTTGGATGTTGAAGTTAACGACGTGATGTCTGAGATGTAGAGTTAATTTTTTTTTTTAAGTTAGGCTTTAGGCTTTGTAAATCGGTTTTATTAAATTTTATTGTTACTTAGATTTTGTTTAGCTTTGTAATAATTGTAAGCCGATTAAATTTATAAAGCCTATTTCTATTTGGTAATTATTTTATTTTTTAAATCAAATTAAACCACTAGTTATTAATGAGACAGTTTTAGTTTAAAATTAAATTATTGTAAAAAATATAAATTTTTTAAATATAAATAAATAATTAATTAATTAATTAGTGCTATCATATCGGATGCAATAGCATTTATAAAAGAGTGATTTTGTCAGATATACACAAAACGGAAGGATATTAGCTATGTACACATGACGTAACACAAGGGTAGTTTACAGTAACTTCTATGTCTTGCACTTCCCAAATTGCCCATGTGACACCCCCGATCGTAGTTGACCAGAAATAACACGGTTGATGTTCTTCGATGGTCGATCCGAGGTTCTCAAAATACTTCTGACCGCCTTAATTAGACCAACAACCAAAGAACACCAACGCTACTATCAGATATCACTCTAGGCTTTTCAGTCCGAAAAAACAATACTTGATAGTTAGTTCATCCGGATAAGGACTAATATCATATGAAACCCGTACTTTAAAAACATTCTTTATATATCATTCAAAAGCATCTTACAAAATTTGTTATAAATTAACCTCGAGGTTTTCGGTCAATAAATCTTATAAATAAGAAATATCAAAACGCCTTTGCAAGGATAATAAAACTACTGCTGGCTAATGATGTTCCTTCCCGTCCTAGAGTAAGGTCTCCCGCCTATTGGTTACCTGCATCACAAATGAGTCATGAGTAACTAGTTTACTCAGTGAGCCTAGTCCCGCACCCCAACATATATTAATAATATCTCAAGCAATCAACTTCATTTATATGCAGTGGAAATATATTCCATAACTAATAAAAATACATATATAAGGGATATCATTCCATCGATGTGAATCTTATCTTAAACATCACCTCCACGACACCCGCCATTCACTCATACTTATAATATATATATACTAAGCCCGGAAAACCACCAAGGCTAACCGAGCCAAGCGGAGAAATAAATATAACCATCATCTCCATTAGATATTCCAAGATCGAACATCTAACGCTGCATGCAGTTACACGGCCTCCAGGGTGCGACACCATCATCGTGTCTTCCTGATCTTGTTCCGTATCGCAGGAACAATTCACGGTAATGCGAAAACTTTCGGGAGAGTGAGTATACAATAAGACTTCACATGATTTATACTCATATATTTAATACTATACCTATGTATTAGTACTTGAGAACAAGTACTTAGGTTTGGAATAAACCTCTATGATCATTCATAAATATTTATTAAGTGTTTACACTAAGTAAACACCTCACTGATACAATATTGATCAAGAGATAAAGCCTATCAATCATCTACAATCAGTATTGATCAACCATCTATCTAGACTCACCTTTGAATCCATGAGATTGCCTATGGAAAACTAGACTCGAGCTCAAGCTAAACGTTCATCACTTGCTGATAACTCCCAAAACAGAATGAGGACAAGGCATGATCCGGCTGGTAATTTCAATTTCTTCGACCAACTGAACCAAAAGCACAACGGTTGGATATAAGGTTCATCAGTCCAGTTCAAGAAGAAATCAGTATGGTTAGACTCAGCTAAGATCAGCTGGGTTTGATTTTGATCAGCTCCTAACAGTTTGGTTGAGGACAAAATTACTTCAGTTTGGATTATATCCAATCAGCTCATATCAGTTTAGCTAATGATTCCATGAGACTGATTTAATCCAAAAATAAATAAAACTTAACCATACAAAGGTATAGACAACTGATCCAGGACAAGAAGCTTAGCAAATCAGTCCACTAATTCCAAACAAAAATGTTCTGAACTAGAAGCTAAAGCTCACCGGTTTTCTCAAGGTTTAAATGAACATTGTTGCTATAAGCTTCAAGCTGAACACACGTCTAACCTGATCAGAACAAGATATCCATGATAGGTTCAAGATCAGAAACAGAACAACTCGTTTTGGTTACCTAACAAGAATTGAATCTCAAGCAAAACTGATCTCGATATTACCGATAAAATCAATGGCTGAAGAACTTGGGTTATTCTAAACTCTTGGACGCCAAACCTTCAGCTCTAAACACACCAGAACACAATGATAAAAGTCGTAAGAGGGTGAGAAAGGGTCGTGCAAGCTCACTTCTCTTCTCTGATTTTTTTTCTGATTTGTTTCATTGATTTTCCTCACAGATTTTTCTCTCTTTCTTTCTCTCTTTCTCTCTGAATTTTTCTTTCTTGTTTCTGAGATGAATGAGCTTGACCAGGAATAGTACAAGGTAATAAATGACAGGGGAAACAGCAGGAGAAGAGTCAGCAAGAAAGGACAAAAGTTTCAGATCAGTATGAGACATGTGGTGAGCTGAATCACACTTTCCTTCCTATGAAGTAATGTCATTTCCTTTCCATGAAGAAACTTCAAGCAGGTGTACAACTCACATGAATTTAATGTAGCAAGCAAGCATGAAGGTGCAAGTCCCATGTTCAGGTCAGGAAGCAAGCAAGCAGCCAGGCAGCACATGACATGCACATGACTTGCAAGCAGCTGAAAGTATTCAAGACCAGTTTTCGATAAAATGTTTCCTATCCATCGGTTCTCGTCCGGCTTAGATAAAACTCGACCATAATAATTAACACTTGGTCAGAACTATTAAGAGTACGTATTTTGGCCTCGAGACAGTCCCATCAAGAATACTTCACCGGGTCGATTTTTATTTTTAATTCTGGTCGAACCAACTCCAAACTGGTCGAGCGGGATTTTTCTCGACCAAAATTCTATCTGCTCGTGAGGGTTATTACAGCCCATATCTCATCTACACCATTTCTCTTTCTTCATCTCACACCACCGAATCTCTTTCTTCTTTTCATCTTCATACATCATCTCTTTTTCTTACAATCTTTTTTATTTTCATATAGCTTTCATATGATTATCAATATATATATATAATTTTAATTAATAACATCGTCTTCTCAAATCCACCGCTCCTATACTCCATATAACCAACATTTTTATTCTCCAACAACGTCCTCCTCGTCTCGTCTGTACAACCTACACATCATTTCGTTGAGGATGAATGCAAATATTACAGTGAAATCATAGTCTCAAATTCTGTCATGCTTCTTGGAACAATATCCAAACTCTAAAACCTTGATCTCCCGTGTTCTCATCTTGGCCTCCATCACAGTAAAAGACAATGGTAGAAAGAAGATAACTCAAGTGTTATCAGTTAATGACCATGTTATTTAGGCGCAAATAAGATTATCAATTAATTGTTAACACATATTTGTTACTTGTTGACAGAACATGAAACATGTTTAAACAATAATATATATATATTGATACATTTGTTAGCCATATACAACAAAAGATTCAATTAAAAAACCTAAAACGTCTGGAGGCGATAATGGCGACGCCGCATTGATATCATCTTCTCAACGCATCGATCCACTCTTTGGTGGCCGATTAACCATCATCAGATTGATCTTTGTCATCTGATTGAAGGCTCGTTGTCCAATCTAATCGCATCTACACTTTCTTCCCCGTCAAGCCTTCGTTTCCATCAATGCTTCTCTCGGACAGTTCCTGGTTCTTGACTGTTGTCGACGTTCCGATCGTGATCTTCATTGAGATTACGGATTCCTTCGACGTTCTTGACCAGTGGTTGAGATCGTGAGACTGCAGATTGTAGGTGCTCTGTTTCGTCCACCCTCTGGTTGAAGGCGTTCTGTCTCTCTACGAACGGACCGATTGTTCTTAAGACATCAATCCATATCCTCATCACTACGATCCTTGTCGTAACGGTGTGTTGGCCTACGATCTGATTACGATCCACGAATGGGATCCTCCTATAGGAACCGTTCTGCTCACATGGCGGATATCAAGGGGAAAGGAATATTTTATGAGGATGATGATGAACCGATTAAACTTACCAGCCAGGGCGACTCGACAATCCTTGATGAATTCAGTCTGTCTTTGATTGGAAAGATCCTCAATCCAAAGAAACAACACGTCGAGAAATTACTCCAGAAAATGCCATCGCATTGGGGGTTAGCTGATCGCATTACGGCTAACGATTTGGGTAATGGAAAGTTTCTTTTTAACTTTACCACAGAAGAAGACCTTCAATCGGTGCTTTGCAAGGGACCGTTCCATTTCAACTTCTGTATGGTGGTGCTGGTTCGTTGGGAGCCCATTGTCCATGACGACTATCCTTGGATAATCCCATTTTGGGTTCGTCTGATAGGGATCCCTTTACACCTATGGACTGAAAACAATCTGCGAAACATAGGATCTAGACTGGGACATGTCGACAAAGTGGAGCACACCGAGAGCCGGATGCTTATCGGGGTGGATACCCGTAGACCTCTGAAGTTTACGCGCAAGGCTGAGTCGCCGGAAGGGGATGAGGTCACACTGGAAATTAAGTACGAAATGTTGTTCAAACATTGCTCAACCTGTGGTATTTTAACTCATGAGAAGGAGTATTGCCCGTCTTTGGAGGTCAAAAATAGGTTACAACCACAGACAGAGCGGCACGATGTGTTTGCTAGAGTGCAAGTCCCTTCGGACAAGAGGCACAATCAACCTAAGCCATATCAGAATAATGTGCTGCAACCCCACCACGGTATGGAGCTTAGCGCCGGCAGATACAAACCATCTCGCAGCTCGAGATACGATTTTAGTGACAGGAAGCGTGACGAGGAAACCAACTATCGTCATTCAGACCGGATCATGCGCAGACGAGATGAACACTTGAGGAACCATAGATATGGTGGATCACGTGTTGGTACAGGTCCATATGACCGAAAACCTGAGCTGACTTGGAGACAGAAACCATTAGGTGAACGAAATGGGAATCGTGTGGAGCTGGGTACTAATAGCCGCGACGTTGTTCCATATGAACAATCGGTGGTTTTGAGAAGTGATGGCAAACCAAGTAATGAGGTAATGCGATCGCCTGAGCTTACGGTAACCAGGAGACTAGCCAGTACCATTATTACTCCATCTCGCGCTGACATTCCCATGGAAGAGAATGTAACCAAACGCGCCAAAGAGGTCACTCGATCTCTATCATTTACGGCTTTGAGTGACCAGGAGCTACAAGATGGGGTTGGGAATGGTCAGATCATAGGTGCTTTGAGCGATATGGAGATTGCTGATCCGCACGATGGTGAGATGATGGATTATGACGTGAGTAACGATGATCTTTTAGGCTTGGAGCTCACGGAGATGGGATCGGGCTCGCGTCAGGACTCGACCAAGGAAGCAGGAAGATCGGCTGCTAAAGTTACCAAGAGTAGGAGACAAAGCGGAAAAACAAATGTCTCTTTGGGCATTTCGAGTAAAAAATTTGGGATTCTTCGTCGGGGATCTCCGCGGAAGCGTTCGACATCGTCTCATGCTGATGCAGGAAAATCTAGACGCCAACACCAGAGTTCAAAAAAGCATAGAGTTGGTTCGTCAGCAACTGATGGTTTGATGGGTTCCAAAAACTCATCCCACTATCAGATATGAGGACACTCAGTTGGAACTGTAGAGGGATTGGAAACGACCTCACAGTTCGACGCCTTAAGGAGATGTGTCAGAAGCATCGCCCAGGACTTGTGTTTCTTTCTGAGACGAAGAACAGAAGGCTGCTGTTGCAAAACATTCAGGCAGACTTAGGATTTGATCACTTGTTTACTGTTGAGCCACTTGGACTCAGCAGAGGTTTAGCTTTATTTTTTATGGATGAATTTCGAGTTAATGTTTTATTTTCGAATAACCGTATGATTGACATTGAGGCAGTCATTGATGGAATAAAAGTCTATATGACGTTTGTTTATTGTATTAGAAAGACGTGACCAAGTTTGGGAACGTCTTACGCGTTTCTCAACAACACGAAATGGACCTTGGTTCATGATAGGTGATTTTAATGAAATAACAGGTCATAATGAGAAAGAAGGAGGACGACAACGCCCTGATAGTTCATTTATCCCCTTTAACCAGATGCTTACTGACTGTGGAATGCTAGAATTCCCTTTTATGGGGGATATGCTCTCCTGGGTAGGGAAGAGAGCTGGAGGAACAACTGTTCGATGTCGCTTAGATAGAGCAGTAGGGAATGCAGATTGGCATGAAAAGTTCCCTCACTCGACCGTGAAGTATATGAGGTTGTGGGGATCGGATCATCGTCCGATTCTCGCAGACATACTTACCAAGCCAATAAGAAGATCAAAAAAGTTTAAGTTTGACAAAAGATGGCTGGACGATGAGGAGCTAAGGCAAGTTATTCTTGAGGGATGGAAATCTCCTGATCTTCCTCCTAATGCGACTATTATGGAACATATTTCCAGTTGCAGAAAAGCCTTGAGCGAATGGAGGAGACAACATAATGTAAACTCGGCAAAATTAGTTGAGGAGCTTAAGGAAAAAGTTGAGGGTATGTATGCTGATGATAATGCTACAACAGAGGAGATTGCAGCAGCGTTGAAGGATCTCTCTGATGCTCTTAAAGCAGAAGAATTGTTCTGGAAACAGAAAAGTCGGGTTTTTTGGCTGAGAGAAGGGGACAGAAATACAAAATTTTTTCATGCCTTGACTAAGCAAAGAAGAGCAAGGAATAAGATCACACAGCTCTTAGACGCGAATGGGGCTATAGTTGAGGATGAAGAAGGATTAGTAGCCATTGCTACTAGTTATTTTAGACAGATCTTTGAATCATCGAATCCTGAGGATATTGAAGACGCACTTTCTCAGGTTCCTACGACGATCACTGGACCTATGAACAACAACCTTACTGCTCCGGTCTCTGAGTGGGAAATCAAACTAGCACTTTTTGCTATGCATCCAGAAAAGGCTCCAGGGCCAGATGGGATGACTGCGCTTTTCTATCAGAAATTCTGGGATATAGTAAAGGAGGATTTAACTCTTATGGTTAATAAATTCCTTTTTGAGGGAACGATGGCGAATGGACTAAATGATACAAACATATGTCTGATCCCGAAGACAACAAGGCCCAATGAGATGGCTCAGTTTAGGCCTATCAGCTTATGTAACGTCAGTTACAAGATAATCTCTAAGGTCTTATGCCAGAGATTAAAGAGAATTCTACCAGGACTGGTATCAGAGACTCGGTCAGCTTTTGTTGCTGGGAGACAAATCTCAGATAATATAATGATTGCTCAGGAGATGTTCCACGCTCTTAGGACTAAACCGAGTGGACGCAGTAAAAGGATGGCTATTAAGACAGATATGAGCAAGGCATATGACAGGATGGAATGGTCCTTCATTGAAGCTGTAATGCGCAAAATGGGGTTCTCAGAGATATGGATCGCTTGGATAATGCGTTGTATTACGTCGGTGAGATATAAGGTCCTTATGAATGGAGAACCAAGAGGAAATATTGTTCCAGGTAGAGGTTTACGCCAAGGAGATCCTTTGTCTCCTTTCATTTTTATTCTATGCACGGAAGCGCTCGTTAGCCTTCTCAATCATGCAGAGAGCCAAGGGAAGATAACAGGGATGCGTGTCACACGCGCGTGTCCGTCGGTATCCCACCTTCTCTTTGCTGATGATAGCCTTTTCTTCTGTAAGGCGGAGCCCCGTGAATGTGAAGAAGTAATGAAAGTAGTCAGGAAATATGGCAAAGCGTCTGGGCAATGTATAAATTTTGATAAATCATCCTTGCTCTTTGGCAAGCGGATTAATGCGATTACTACACAAGAGCTTAAAGATGTGCTTGGAATACAAAATGAAGGAGGAATGGGAACTTAACTTGGTATTCCAGAAGACATAAGTGGGTCCAAGTGCAAACTCTTCGCATTTCTGAAAGACAAGTTAATGCACAGAGTGAATGGGTGGACAGGAAGATGGCTCTCAAAAGGTGGAAAGGAAGTGTTGATTAAATCTATTCTGCTCGCTCTACCGACATACGTTATGTCTACTTTTCTGCTCTCCTTGGAGATTTGTGAAAACCTTGCAAGTGCCATTGCACAGTTCTGGTAGAGTTCAAACCCTCCCAAAAGAGGTATACACTGGGCGAAGTGGGAAAAAGTTTGTTTACCAAGAGAGGAGGGTGGAATCGGTTTCCGTATGATTCATGAATTCAATCTAGCCCTATTGGCAAAACAACTATGGAGGCTACTTCAATTCCCTGATTCTCTGGTTGCACGGGTTTTGAAGCGAAGATACTATAGATTGAGTTCTCCACTAAGAGTGAATAATGTTACAAGGCCATCCTATGTGTGGACAAGCATTACTTCTGCAAAGAATTTGCTATTGCTAGGGATCAGACAAAAGATACATTCAGGATACGAAGTTAAGGTGTGGGAAGACCCGTGGATTCCAACGACCCCTGCGAGACCAGCTACCCCCATAGCGCCAGCTATGCACCCTAATAAGAGAGTCAGCGATCTCATTGACCAGGTCTCGAAGGAGTGGGATGTTGGTTTATTGGAAAATTATGTCTCTCTTGAGGACATACCTCTCATAAGGAGTTTAGCCATAAGCTCAACTCATCGTCGAGATTCTTTCTGCTGGAACTACACAAGGAGTGGTCAATACACAGTTAAATCTGGATATTAGGTGGCACAGAATGTATTAAAACCACCAGTGGAGAATGAAGTCGTAGAGCCAAGTATCACAAAGCTCCAAGCCTTTGCTTGGAAGGTAAAGGCGCCGAAGAAGATATGTCATCTTATATGGCAACTGTTAACGGGTCATATGGCTGTAACGAGGAACTTAACAAGACGTAATATGAGGTGTGACAATTACTGTCCAAGATGCGGAGAATTAGAGGAGACGGTGACTCATGCATTTTTTGAATGTCCGCCAGCTCTTCAAGTCTGGTCATTATCATCGACTCCAACAAGTCCAGATATATTTCCGGTATCAAGTGTCTACACAAATATGGATTATCTGTTCTGGAGAAAGAATAGTTTCATCGAGCCGGAAAATGACAGAGATCCTTATCCCTGGATATTATGGTATATTTGGAAGCTAGGAATGACAAACTCTTCAGAGGTATAGATAGAGATCCCTTGGAGCTAGTTCGACATGCAGAGAGTGAATGTCGGGCCTGGTTTGATGCTAATGATGTGGTACGATCAGTGATACCACCTGTGGTACAAGATAATATTCATGAGGCACCCCAAGCCATAAGCTTGGGTAACATCTGCTTGTTAGATGGATCTTGGACACATCCTGCTCAATTTAGTGGATGCGGCTGGTTATGGGTGGACAGTGCTGAGAACTCTCAACTCATGGGAACAAAGAATTTCACTCGACTTGAATCAGCCTTGCATACGGAAGTAGAAGCACTACGGTGGGCGATGGAGAATATGCTACAACATTCGACATGTTAGAGCTTCGGGACAGACAGCAAGGAACTGATTGCAATGATTAAGGACCCACAGGCGTGGCTAAGCTTTGCGACAGAATTGGAGAGGATAGAGACGTTACAGATATGCTTCCCGGACTTCAACATCATTCATGTTCCACGGGCGCGCAATCAGACTTCAGATTTTTTAGCTAAGACTGCAAGATCCTTCCATAGGGAGTTATTTTTTATTGGTTGTTCTATTCCGGTTTGGTTACCCAGACCACCTCAAGTTTGAGTAGTAGAATGGCCTTTTGACGTCAAAAAAAAAAAAATATACAACAAAAGATTCAAGATAGCTATTAAAACATCACTATTGCGTAATCTATTTTTTAGAAGCTAACAAATCATGTATCAACTACTACAAGGTATGTCAGTCGGTATATAAATTGTTAACTAGTATATTTTTTGTTACATGATACATAATTTGATTCTAAAGAATAAATATTCAACTAACAAATAACATATCAAACAAGTGTATCAACTAACAAATAATTTATCAGCTAAAAAATAATGCATCAATTAAGAATAACTATTTGTACTCCTTTTTATAAATATTTATCAGTTAAAAGTAATTTGTTTGTAACTGATAACAAAGCATATATTCAAACAATAATATAAAATTGAGATTCTCCTAAAACATAATTAATATATGGTAACTTAGAAAATGTTGGCTAACATTGTTGTTATCCAGACCGAAAACTAACTTTAAAAACTCGCTCAATTGGCTCTCCTTTGGTTACTACTCGGAAAATTTCACCGATTATGTTTCTCGCGGAAAAGAACTTCAGGAGGATTGTGTCTTAACTCATCTTAAGGAGAAGGAACACCGCCTAAACATTGAAGTAGTTTCAGCGGTGACAGACGCGGTGATCTCCAAACGAGTGAATAAATAACAGAGAAGATTGATTCTTTAATTTCTTACATGATACTTTGATTAGAAAACGAAGGCATCAGTAATAGGGGAAGAGCTATATATTGCCGATGAGTTCATTGTTGTTATGGTATGGAAAATGAAGAGAATTTTTGAAAATTGATAAAGAATAATCTAAAGTTTCAGATTTATAATTGATGGTTACAAAAAAAAGAGGAAAAGTCACTGCAAAAATGAAAAGCAAGAAAAGAAAAGAACGAGGTAGTAGAAGAGAGAGAGAGAGAGAGAGAGAGAGAGAGAGAGAGAGAGAGAGAGAGAGAGTTGAGAAGATAAGGGTAATACAGGGATCTAGAAAAGATGAATAATAGAAGATACTTTCCTAATATCAGTGGCTTGTGGGTGTATTTACGCTAATTACTCTTTATAAAACTTGTTATAATAAAAGTAAAACATATTATAGGTGGGACAGATAATGCTTCCAACAACTTTAACAATGATATATAATAGCTTTTTCATACGCTAAAAAACCTTTTTGTAGTGTATTAAAGAGACATGGCTTTCTCTTCTTCGAAGTCAACAATAAGGCGATGTTTGAGATTTCACTCAAAGTCTCATTTCACTTACATCCGTTCAGAATACATCATATCATTCGCAACATGAAGCTGTGGGTTCCAGTACAGCAAATAATTTGTCCATGAATAAATTATCTCGTCATCTCTAAAATCAGATGAGACCTCTCCAAACTCGTGCAACGTCAACGTAGCTCGTCTTCATGAAAGAAGAAGAAAAAAATTAGTAGCTCATGATGACAGATTGTTTAACTAGAAATTCGGTGAACCCCATCTTTTAACTCCTCTTTGTGAAGATGGATACGATCTCGTCGTCACGCCTCGGAAATCACATTTTTCACTTCAGCTATTGCGTGACCTCGTCAGTCACATGGTTAACAGTTCGACTTCACTCCTTCCTATCTTCAAGTTTTTAGACCAAGGTCTTTCTAAAAAAAAAAGATATAATTCTAATTAACTCTCGGCCCACCTTTGCATCTCGGCAACACGGTCTTGAGAGGAAGTCATGGTTTGATTCCAGCAATCATGGATCTCAAGAAATCAATAAGGCCCAGAATCTAATCAGAGAAGGAGTGGTGGTGAACAACAACAATGGGAAATTCTCCATCCCAAGAATCGATTACTGACAACAAGATAAAGGGGAGATTGACACCCGGGCCTTGTCAACAAGTCCGCAAGCTCAAAAGGAACATTGATCCTGTTCGTGGGTGCTAGCCAACACAGTAACATCTTCACAATTCAATGGAGACAATGTAAAAATTAAAGAAACAGTCTTATTTGACTATTTCAGTAATTAGCGACGATCTGCTATCACCGCGCGTTATCATGCCATGGATCTCGCATGTTTATCAAGCTCATCAACCCATCAGAGAAAAAGTATGAGTACAACTCATGGACAAAAAGTGTGACAACATCATGAGAAAAGATATTTGCAATAAGTGACAAAGCTTTGATCTTGACGATTAAGAGCTCTTTGTCCAAGCCAACTCTCACATGTCGAGTACAACTGACCCTGACAGATACGAGTTACAAATAAGTTTTTGAATAATGCCATTCGCAAGTTGGGTATAGCCTAACTTGACAGGTACGAGTTATACACCGGATTGAATAACTTAAATAAGTTACATTCAAATAGTCTTTATAATAAGGCTGAGTTGAAAGATACATCAATATCACACTAGAATTGCCAAAGCGAATGATATTCGCATATCATGTCCACCTCATTACCCATATATCTGACATAGTAAACTTGGCAGATCTTCGAACGTTGGCATAGTTGGTTTTCTTGAAGGATATAACTACACACTATGCTGAGTTAAAGTAACGCTCAAAAATATGTTATCTTAGACTCGAGTTCGCAACATATCGTCTCTGTTTTAATCAGACACTTAGATCAATACGTTTGATTGATAATGTTGGCTCTGTCCTGATCAGACACTTAACCAATATGTATGACTGATCTCATCGACTATATCCTGATCAGACACTTAGCCGATATGTTCATCTAGGCATAAGTTCAACTCACCATATATGAAGGTAAATTCGCATTCATCAAGCAATGAGGTCAAAGTCAACTCACCTTCATCTAAGCATGAGTTCACAGTAAACTTGCTTTCATCTAGGAATGAGTTTACAGAAACTCACCTAGATCGTCATAGGCACAAAGCGCCGAGTTCATTTTCTCATGACCCCTTTCGTAAAATTCAGATATATCAATTTCATTTCTCTCAACGAACTGTGGGGAGGAAGGCGGCTTATTGTTGGAGATAGGCTTTGCCCCTCAACTAGTTCTATTAAACAATGAACTGGGCCCATTAAAATATTTGAAAATCACCAAGGAAAAGTATGTCGGCCGAAAACACTAGAAGGAAAAAGAAAGAGACAGCATACCTAGGAGGGTATATACAGAAAAACACAGAGAACAAGACAAATAATCTCTGTTAAACACTCACATCTCAAGGCACAATTGTCTTTCATCTACGGCACGATCACCTCTCTCCAAGCACATGCCTTCATCGAGGCAATGTGTTCTTTGTAATGAACTAAGATTGGTTTAATCCTTATTCAAAGAGTACATAAGAAACTTTTAACCGGGTGCAAAAGTAGTGAAAGTATACTTTAGCTCTATTATGCTCTCCGCCTAGATCCAATCTCAAGACGAAGACTTCTCCTAAGCCCACTGTAAAAATCGTGTATACTTTCAGTAGGTATTGATTTCATATTACACAATTAGCCAAGAAATAAAGCTAAAGTTTGGGTCAGTATGATTTATTTATTTTTCAACAAAAGGCTATTCTAATCCTAAGAAGATTTTGAAGCTGACATAGTCAGCCTAGTGGAACTGAATCAACATGAACAATGGCATAAGGCAAACTTCTATCATTGTATTCAAGCTTATCAGCCATTTTAAAAGAATTCCTTACATCACAAAAATTAAATGATCGACATCAGAAGAAAAGAAACCAAAAGATCTGACAGCTTACTAAATGATTTTTAAATGAAACAACAAAACGGTGCTGTCTATAAAAGTAATAGGAGACAACAATCATTTTAACACAAATCCTCAGTTTCTTGATTAAATACAACCTCGTTAATTTTACTTCTTTTTGCAAAATCTAGTGTTCATTACGAAAATTCAAAACGTTTTTTGATAAATATCACAAAATTATTGTGAGCGGAAACAGAAGGAAAATACAAGGAACGTTTAACTGGAACTAAGAGCAGCAAATCCACCACCTCTCATCATTTGCTTAAACTCCTTAAAGTTAACCATACCATCTCCATCAACGTCAACTTTACTAATCATCTTCTTGCAATCTTCAAGTGTTCTTCCTTGTTTCAAACCCATCGATGCAAGAACCGACCTCAGTTCTTCACCTGTGATAAACCCATCACCGTTCTGATCGAATACACGGAATGCCTCTCGCATGTCCTCTTCCTCCTCGTTCTCTTCCATCATTTCTTGATACAATGATCCAAACTCATCTATATCCATGAATCCGTCTCCATTCACATCCATCTTTGCTATCATCTCATTAATCTCTTTTTCAGGGATGAGAATACCCACACTTTTAAAGAACTCCCTCAGCTCGTTCTTTGCGATCTTCCCGTCTCCATTCTTGTCAAATATTTGGAATACCCTACTTAATTCTCCACTGTCCATTTTTATCAATAGCGTGATGATTTAAAGGCAACGAATGATCTTAACTATGAAGAAGAATCAAGGGCATGACACAGTTTTACAAAAACCCTAACTTGGTAAAATATTGTAACAAAAAAAAATTCAAACAAAATAAACGAGGTCAAAAAGCATACAAGTACAAATGGAAGAGAAATTTGAGGGAGAGGGAGAGGGAGAGGGAGAGGGAGAGGTTAACGGGTATTGTTGATAGGTTCAACACTTTCTGATCTTTCATTTTCCTTTTGTGCTAAAAATAGATATACACGCCTTGAAATAGACTACATGATCATCTAATTCTGACATAAATCAGGAGATCACATTAGTTTATCTATAATGCAACACCCGTTTCATCATTTCTCGAAAACGACGTGTCTCTTACCCTAGCGTCTCTCTCAAGAAATCTCACAAGTCATCTATTCTATTAAAAGGGAATCAGTTTTGAGAAATCTACTTATAAAATGTTGTTTGGACCATTTCATTTTTAATCCAATCTATTATATACAATCAAATATTATAACCAACCCCTACTATATAGCAACCAAATAATATTCTCTAACATTTATAAATATATGTAATATCTTCTTTAATTTCAATTTTTTTTTGTGACCCACTTATCTTATCTACATATAAAAATGCTTAATGGTTACCAAACGTACCTACCTATAGTATCTACAACTTATAACATCTACCATTAATGATATACCAATATGAACACTATTAAAAGCAAATTATAGCAGACATTGTTGACAATGTAAAAGGTTTTGTATTATGTTCTTATATTATGTTGAGATTGCAATATTAAATTAGAAAAAATGTGCCAAGTAAATATTAAATCTCATCAACTTAACAATAACTCTTATAAAATGCACAATTGTATGAGAGAGAGAGTACGCTTTAGTATTCGGGTTTCGGACCAGGTATGGAATGATTCCTTTCGGGTTCCAGACATTTAGACCAACTAGGTATTTAAATATTTTCAGTTCGGATTCAGATCGGTTCTTTTCAGGTTCGAATCAATTCACATCAATAATTTAAATAACTATAATTTTTGGGTATATGACGAGTCGGGTTATTTTGGATATTTAGGATACAAAAATACTATAAATATCCGAAACACACAAAAATATCTGAAACATAATTTTTTCGAAAACTCAAACAAATACCCAAAAATAGTCAAATACCTTAAACGACCAAATTTTTCTACCCAAAATATAAACTAAATATTAAATAATACCCAAATTTTTATTCAAATACCCAAAAAATATAAGTAAAATTTTTATAGCTTTACTCTTTTAACTTAAAAATATCCATAATACCGAAAACATATCTTAAATACCCAGATACAAAAAAAAATCTGGGTACTTTAGGTAGCCGATCGGTTCTCAGATAGGAATCAGACCAAACCGAAACCTGCATGTCCAAAAATATACCCAAATAGGTACTTTGTCTTGGACCTGGACACAAATTGAATTTGTATTTCAGTGTCAGTTTTGATTTGAATTTTTTAGGTTCGGATAAAATGCAAGTGTCTGATAGAAAGTTACATAAAAGTGTACATTCAAAATCTCAAATAAACTAATTAAGTTTAAATAAATTTTTTTCATCGATATATACAACTTTGTAATATAATAATGTACAACACCCAAAATACTAATTCATATCAAAATGTGTTTTATTTATAATTCAACAAACCCGCGCTTCTGAAGCGCGGTCAAAATCTAGTTAATGAATTATATCAGAAAGAAAAATTCTTTTAAAATTAAATGAATAGAAAAATCGAATAAACCGAAAGAAAACCCCCGATTGTCTATGGATACCAAACCATCGAGATATCCAATTATTTGTCAAACTCATCTGAAGAGGAGAAAAAAGAGGGTTGAATAATATGAGAGCCTCTCAGTGAAACATGAATGCTAAACACATAAACAATTGACTCAACTGTAGAATACATAACATGTGAGCATAGCTATATCATGAAACAAACACGATATCTAAAACACCTCACTTAACATAGCAAAACAGAATATAGCAAATATCTGAATAAACTGCATAAATAGAATAAGGTAGAAAAACTGAAGTTCCAATACAAAGCTCTAAAGGAGTCTTGGATCTTCTCTACAAACTACTAAAAACCCTAAACTTTGTGGTATGAAAATAAAAAAGCGTGTGTTGCCCAATATAATGGCATAACACATAAATATTATGTACAAATCGGCTAGGGGTAGTTCTGTAAATATGTGGAACTTGGGCTTCAAGTCAATCATGAACAAGCGGCCCGCTTTGCTGTCGATCGACGACAAGAGCTGTTTGTCGATCGACATTTGACTCTGAATGTCGACTCTAGCTGGTTCGATGAACATGTACAAGTTTCTTCTGACTTTTATCTCCAAAATGCTCCATAATCACCACATTGTTTCAAAACATACCTAGACCTGTAAAGACTCTAAAAATACTCTAAGAAGACTCCAAAACATAATAAATAGATTCTAAAACACTTATATACCATGGCTAAAAACTGGTAAAATCTTGTAAAATCTATGGTATATCAACTCCCCCAGACTTACCCAAGTAAAACAATAGTGGTCTTTATGAAAGAAGTTTTGAAAACAGTAGGGACACACATAATTTTACCAAAGAAGTTTTGACATGGAAATCCACTAGAACTAAGGCATTACCAATCTGCACCTCAAGGTTTCTGATGATTCTTCATGAGTTTCTCTGAGAACAGTGCACAAAAGTGAACGAATCCTTCAAAGGCTCTATCTCCAAACCTAGATGGTCTGCCATCATCTTAGCTAGAATGCTGACCGAAGAACTTGTGTCGCAGAGCGCACTAGGGTAGTCAATGCCTCCTATCAAGCACGATACTACAAACTTTTCAGGATCACTCCTATTTTTCAGTGTAATCCTCTGTTTCATCTTCTCTCGGACCTGATTGAACAACTTCTCAATGTCTTTCTTAGACTCCTTGGTGTCTGAAAAAAATCCACAATCTGTGAGTAAAGTAAGCCTCACCGAACGACTTATCCAAGGGTATCATGAGAACCCTTTTAGTGAAGTTATCCATCTCTTTCTCAGTAGCTCCTCTCTAAAGATGCTTGGGAACCTTTTCCTTTCTCTTTCTCAAGGTTCGTCCCTCCGTAGCCTGTTCAACCACCATAGGCTCTTGTGCATCTTCAGATTGCTGATTGTTGTTGTCTGTTGATATCTCTAAAGGTTTAGATGGATTTCTGAGTACATTCAGTCTGACTCATCGATGCTAGGTAACTCCACTCAGTAAGTGAAAGGGAGGTGTTGATCGAAGCTGGAGGAATCTTGTCGATCGTTGCCTAATGTCTGGTGTCGATCGGCGGATGGTTGTTGTTGCCTATTGATGTCTTCCGTGGTGACATGGTAGGGTTGGGGTGGATGAGGATGTCGAGCTGCGAAATCCTCGTGAGTCATGATCCTCACTGTCTTGCATGATGCAACATATTCCATAAAAGGTGTCGATTGATGCTGGACAGGGTGTGTCAATCGGTGCTCTGATGACTCCATCGGTCGATGTTTGTCTCTTCGGTCGATGTTCGTCTCTTGGTGTCGATCGACACCAGTGTGAACTTCTGAAACTCATGGAGCTTTCAACTTTGAAATCGCCCTCTTAAAGCTTCTACTGCTTAACCACTTGTTAGAAATCATTATCTATGATGGCACCGCATCCACGTGGTGTATCAGTGTTTCTTCTCATTTACCCTTGACTAAGGCTTCTTGCCTCTTAATAGCTTCTCCTGTCTGAACCACCTGTATCTCCAACTTCTTCACATGTGTTTTCAAAGTTTCAAACTATGTGTTCTGGTTAGTGTAGACAGCATCTATCTTCCCATTGAAATGCAATGTCAGCTGTTGTTGGCCCTGAAGAACTTGATCAAGTATTTCCTCAATCTTGCTTACATGGGTTTCTGGTGGTGGTTTCTGGTGGTGTTTTCTGGTAAGAAGAGTTTTCATAGGGTTTGTTGATGTTGTTGTTGTAAGGTTTCTGATACTGCAAACTCTAGTTGTTGTTGCTCCTCTATTTATTGCCATAGGAGTTTATTTATCACTCTGATTCCCAGACCTTTGATTCTGAAAACTAGTACCACTGATGAAGTTCACATCTTCATTGTCATTTCGGTCATTGTCGACATCAACAGCTTCTACATCTTCTGCAAAACTAACATGCTTCTTGAGAAGCATATGAACATTATCCAGCTTAGCCTTGATACCGTCCAACTGTCCTTCTCAAGAGTAGTGGCCAAAATATTCCTCTCAAAATCAGTGTTCTTCATGCTGTTGTTGGATGCCAAGTTGTCAATGAGTCTCACAGCCTCTCCTGGATTCCTAATGTTGAAGTTTCTTTCACTAGCAGTGTCTAGAGCCATCTGATATGCCAGTGCGATGCCTCTGAATCCATGGTGTGGACAATCTCTGTGATAGGACTTGAATCTCGTCCAAGGGCTTCTGGATGACTCCATAGGCCCCTCTGTGAATGTAGCAATCTTACTTCTCTCAACTCTTCAGTGCGTCCCTCATCAAAGAAATTACGAAGGAATGCATTCTTGACATCAATCCAGGATATGAGAGATCCTGGTGGTAACTGCTTGAGCCAGTGCAAAGCATCTCTCGATAGTGAGTACTTGAAGAGCTTGCAAAAGAGATAAGGACTCCATTGGCTTTAATGGCAGAAACAAAATCCTCGAACTGGTCCAGATGGTCCATAGGATGCTCATGTATGAGACCACAGTAGGGTGTTTGTCCCAAAAGTGTAAAGTACTGAGGCTTCAGCTCGAAATCGTTCCTCTGAATAGCTGGAGGACGAATAGTAGATCTGTTGGCATAGTATTGATCTGAACAGTTGTAGTAAGCCAACGTTTTGGGTCAAGCAGCATGTGCTTCATCACCTACAGCCTGAGCATCGGCTGCGGCGGCATCAGCTTCATGATCAGGAATTACAGCCCTCTGATCATCTAACCTCTGACCTGTCTTGCTGACGGATATCGATCAATGTTCGGGTAGAAGTGTCGATCAGCAGTAGCTCACAACTGTTGGTCGACGGATTTGGGTTGTTATCTATCGATGCGGCTCGTCTCTCTTTGCGGATCGTGCGTTCCAAAAGTGCAGGGTCTGAGAATAGAAATGATTTTTCCTTGTTGCTTCATGTACTGTTGGGCATGCACCTGAAAGAAATCAAGAATTTTTTTTATGAGAATTTGAGTAACAATAAAAACCTAGACTAAATCTAATTAACAAGATCTAAGTGGCGATCAAAGCTCCCCAGCAACGGCGCCAAATTTGATATCACTCAAATTACCCCAAGGAGTGACTTTACTCTCTCAGATAAGAGGTTCAGTCGTAGTCAAAATTTCTTTTTGGAACGAAAAACCATGTTATGAGAAATAGCTAGATTTAGGGTTTCAGGTAATTGAGATTATAATGATATATATGCTAAGGTTTCAATCCTAGTACACGAATTCTAATGACAATATATTTCATCTTCCGTGTGCGAATAAATTATATTCATCTAAGTCTATATCTCAGTCGTCGTTTGTTGATATAGTTTGAACGTCGATCGACGCTATGTGACTAGCGTCGCTCGATGTTTGCCTAGCAAGCTCTACCGAGCTGTTCGATTAGTTCACTATTTTGACTAAATCAGTTGTCTTTTGTTTCTAGCTATCCTAGCCCATGGAAATTAATTCAGGCAATAAACCATGCTTTCGCTTGCGCCTAATTATCCGAAGTTCAGGGTTCTAGTTAGCTACTCTAGAACATAATAACAACTCCTATGAAGGAAATCTTATCACCTTAGTGTATCTATATTTTGGGCTAATCCCTCATAACCTTAGTTCTAACCCTAAATCTAATAAGAGTGACTACTCAGACATAGGAAAGAAGAACACAAAAAATATCTGAATACACTGCAAGAATAGAATAAGGTAGAAAAACTGGAGTACCAATATACATCTCTGAATGAGTCTTGGATCTTCTCTCCAAACTAGTAAAAACCTTATATATATTTTGCTGTGAAAAGTAAATAGTATGAAAGCGTGTGTTGCCCAAAACAATGTCATAGCACATAAATATTAGGTTAAAGTCAGTCAGGTGTAATTTTGTAAATAATGTGGAACTTGGGCCATAAGTCGGCTGAGAACTAAGTCGGGTTTTGCGCGCTTCACCGTCGATCGACGACAAGAGTTTTCTATCGATCGACAGTTGACTCTGGACTGGTCCGATGGGCAGCTACGAGTTTCTTCTAGATTTTGCTCCAAAATGCCCCAAAATCATCATATATCTCCAAAACACTCATGAACATGTAAACACTCTAAAAAGACTCCAAAACATAATAAATAGTTTCTAAAACACCTATATACTATGGCTAAAAATAGGTAAAGCCATGGTATATCAACTCCCGCATACTTACTCTTTTGCTTGTCCTCAAGGAAAAAAAGAGCAATCTTAATGAAAGAGTTTTTGAAAACAGCAGTGACTCACATAATTTAAAATCACTACTCTCACTTCTGCAGATAGGAAAGGTGGAAGTGAATCATTACTAACTTTGGATCATTCAATGTACTGCACTCTAACTTAGTCACCATTACCAAGTATCACACAACTCCACTGATAGCGCCTGATCTCATTTCTGCATAAAGTAAATGTGTAGACTACATTTTAGGAATATCTATCAAGGAACACATAGAATCAATTCAACCAAGTATCTAGACCTATAAATAACTTTTTCTGGCTTTCCCTCTCTCTTCTCTCTTCTCTGAATCCAATTTTCCTCTCATTTTTTTTAGTTTATATAAAATGTTATGTGCTTATGCAAAAGAATAATACGCAGACAATAACGAAGATCATGAACAAACTCATGAGGGTACAAAAGAGATGCCAGTGTCATTTATCAAAACTAGACATAAACTTAATTAACCAATTGAATTACAAGAAGAAGAAAATAAAATCATGAACTTGGTCACTTGATCTTCCTAAACACAACTCTACCCTTTTTCAAAAAGTCAACAAAACAGATGAAGTTTTTGCAAAAGAAACCATTCAAACATTTTGCTTCCTAAAAACAGCCCTCACCCATTTTCATCCCGAGATTGCATCAACATAATTGTACAAACAAGATAATTTAATAATTTTTGATGTTTTGTTGACATTGTGACATCGAGATTCAAAATAGCTTACGAAAAAGCAAGGTCACCAGATTTGTAGATTCTTCCTTAAACACTGATAACCTCTGAGAAAAACGACGGTTCAAATTTTTTCCGGCTCAAAAAAGAGAAGACCGATAACCTTCTTCATATCACTAATTTTTGATTCTGTGGGAACCGAAATTCGCACTGTCGATTTCCGTTTAAATTAGGAAACTAGGAAAATCCTAATTTTCCAGAGGTCCCGGATATCTGCTAATACCACACGCCAAGCAATCAGAACACAAGATAACAACGAAAAAATATATGGAATCGTAAAAAGAGGGCAAAGAGAAGTCTTACTCCAAATTTGCATATAAGCGTTTACAACAAGGTATAAGCCTGGGCTCGAGAGCTGTCGGCAAAATTTCTAGTTCTAACAAGCCCTAAGACGGCTAAACCTAATTGAGTCGCAGCTCGAAATAACAAAAACGGAAAGTTGCCTAATTGCTCTAAGTGCTAAGTTTTCTGTGAAAAAAGTTCTTCTTGTCCCTCTCGCCTAGGACTCCTTATATACTCGCTCCTAGGTCGGTTTATGCTTTTCCCTTCTGACCTTAAGCCGTCATAGCTTAAAAATGGAGATATTCCATTTTCCCGATCTTCGTAATTATCTTCCAAAACTTCGTATTTATCCGCGGAAACTTGACATTTATCTTTCCTTGCGAACCAAGCGTAAATCGTTCTACGGTTTACGGGCTTTTGGTTAAGAAATCGTAAGTGGGTTCGAGTAATGTCTTAGGCCTCTTTGTGCCATCTTTTGGCTCGAAACGTTTATTACGGCTTCTTTCGATAAAAACAAACTTTCTGCAGTTTTTATCGTAAAGTTCGATTGATGACTTTAAATGACGAGAAACATGAAATGGGTTTGCTACGGTCTTTGGGAGATAGCATCAAAGAGAAGACGAGAGTGCATGAATTTGTGTCGTATCAACGTTTCGGGAAAGCTCAATCGCTTCGTAACGATCGAAATGTGCACGTGCTCTGTCGCCACGTATCGACTGAGTTTGGCTCGAGCTCGGTCGCTACGTAGCGACCGAGCGGGACGCTACGGTCATTTTATTTGTCATTTTACAATTGATGAAGATTATAGTGTTACAAAATGTTAAAACGAACAAATATTAGTATAAAAACTCACTCTGCGCATGCGCTCGGGTAATCATGTAACTTATAAGTATATGTAGAATCTAATATTCACTAATTAATGTTTTTTTTACGCTGACTGATTATGACATTACAATTATGAGAAGTATTACATAGACAACTTAACAACCGGCAATACTACATGCCTTATGAGGATCTATGCCTAACTGCATCACCTGAGTCGTCCTATGAAGATCCACGCCTGATTGGATTTACTTGCACTATGTTGAAGATCTCTTGTAAGTCTTTCTTCTGTAATCTGCAGTAATAAATCGTTCTTTCCGGAACTTGAAACCTGGATTTCCTGTATTCTGCAATTAATTGCATAGTCCGAGATTCGAACCCCAGACATGGATATAAAAGCTTTTAAACCTTAACCATTAGTGCTTCCACATTCACTAATTAATGCTAGTGAGTAATTTTATAAACTAACTATTAAAGCTACTCACTCTGGGTCTTAAACATGTGGACACAAGGTCAAACAAAAAAACAATAATAAGGGAAACTCCGCGTGGAAAATGTTACAAATGTATTAAAAATCAATTAACCAACGGTAAAATAAAGCTATCTATAAAGATATCTCATCTATAAATGCATACACAAAGCATTCGTCATAAACCACACTCGATTCAAACTCTAGAAATAATACTTTTTAACAATGGCTTCTTCTTCTTCAAACAAGCTTGTGTTCTTAGCTTTCCTTCTCCTGTTCGTATTCTCAAACAATCTTGTGGCTGGAAAACCCCAGAAAGTGAAACTCAGTCTTTACTACGAATCACTTTGTCCATACAGTCAGAAATTCATAAACGATGATCTGGTGAAACTCTTTGAGTCCGATCCCCACAGGATCACCGATCTCAAGCTCGTTCCATTCGGTAACGCAAAAGTCTCCGATAACCTAACTGTCACTTGCCAGGTTCTTTTCAACATTTTTTGTCAAAAGGAGATTCTTTCAGTTTAGTTGACCATTTTTTTCCCAATATAAATGTTTAAGAAGACCATGGATGAACGATATTTTTCTTTCTTTTTTTTTGACAAAATGGATGAATATTCTTCAGGATTATTCTTTTTAAAAAATATATACGTTCTGTTCTTTCTTGTTTATACACTAATCAATCTCTGTTAATAAAAAACCACTTAATCCCCTCCTATCTATAGATCGGTTTAATCACTTGTATATATGCTTATTCTATTCTGTTTTAATTAATAATAAAATTTTGTGAAGCATGGTGAAGAGGAATGTAAACTAAACGCCATTGGAGCTTGCGCCATAAAAACTTGGCCTAATCCGGTAATAACAAATAAAAAAATTACTTCTAATATCTACTGTCTTCAAAATATATACAAGGCAAATGATATCTGAATTTGAAATGGGATGATTTTTGGATCACAGAAAATGCACTACTGGTTCATAAGGTGCGTTGAAAAGGACACGAAAAACTGGGAATCATCATGTTTTTAAACATATGGTGGTGAGAAAGCCATAAGAGATTGTTACTCCAGTGATTTCTCTAAAAAAGTACGTATGCATAAAACAATCTTAATAATATACACATATATTTTATTTGTACGTATAATTGTCATATAACCCTATGCTTCATTTCAATTCAGCTTATACTTGGTTATGCAAAGCAGACTTTGAATTTGATGCCGAAGAAAGAATACGTCCCATGGGTCACAGTGAACGGCAAGCCACTCTATGAAAAGTATAACACTTATTTTCCTTAAGAAAACCGGAATTCATTTATTTGGATTGTTTAATAATCAGTTACATATATATTGCTTGTTTTGGTTTCTGGGATGCAGAATTATGAAGATTTTGTGGCCCAAATGTGCAAAGCGTACCAAGGAAAGGCTCCTCTCCCAAAAGTTTGCAATTCTTCTGCCTCGGCAAAGAAGAAAGTGTTGAAGCTTCAAGTCTCGTATGCTGAAGCTTTCCATCACTGAAAAAGTACTTATTGAACTATGTTGGATTTAAGCTTATGTTTTAGGCTGAGTGATTAATAAAATAATATTTGTACGACCCATCACACTAGTAAAAAACAGGGCCATAGCCACCAAAATGCCACGCGTATTTCGTGGCAAAAACGCAAAAGCTACGATCCACCTACGAAATGCTACGCAAACGAAAAACGTAGCAAATCGTAAATATACGTAACAAACCTTGCTACAAAATTGTTACGGGTATATTCGTGGCAAGGGCTAGCCACGAAATTGCCACTAAATAATCGTGGGTATACAATTCGTAGCAAACACTCCTACGTTTTGCTATGTTTTAATCATGGCTATCGAGATTTATTATTAATATATATTAGTCGGACAGAAAAAAAACAAATAAAGTGATTGCCACGAACCTTGTCGTAGAAAACCGTGGCAAGCCCACCGAAAAAAATATCACACCAATCAAATCCTGCACATATGGCAGGGATAAATACAAAAAACTGAAGCCACGAAAATCATTCGTGGGAAATTTCGTGGCATATTTTCTCTGTGTAATCACATCCGTCTGGTTGGGCGCAGGAAAGATTCTTATAGGTTGCCACAAAAAGAAACGTAGCAAATCGTAGCAAATTTCGTGGCATTTCGTAGCAAAAAGCGTAGCAATTTTCGTGGCAGTTCGTAGCAGAAACGTGGCAATGTTTTTCTTATATAAGCAAATACATGAGAGTTCATTCACATTGCAACCAACTACCATAACAATTCACAATTCAAACGTGAGATCAGACGATTTGTCTAAAAAAAAAAAAGAGAGTTTTCAATGTCTTATTATTTTCAAAATCGAGAGTGGATGGATCGACACATTGATCCAAGTACTAATAATGTTTCAAGAGAGTTTAGCGAAGGTGTTGAAGTTTTTATCGCCTTTTCCTCAAGTCAAAATTTCTTTTTGGAACGAAAAACCATGTTATGTCCTTTTGTAACATGTGGAAACCGAAAGCAACGTGTTGTAAGAAGCGTATCTCGCCATCTTTACTGAGTTGGCTTCAAAAGTAATTATTATGTCTGGTCAAGCTATGGAGAAAACTACTATGACGCTGGAGAATCATCGACATGAGGTCAATTTATGGGTATGAGAAATGAAGCAAGTTATGCAGAAGATGGCCCATATGGAGAGATCATTGTTGGAGGAGACTACGGGTCAACTGAAATACCGGAGAATTTGATGGAAGAAGCCAATGAAGAGCAATATGAAGAAAGAGTGTTTGAAGATTCTGAAGCCGCCAATCAACCACTATATGATGGATGTGTTGAAGGTATTTCTCAACTATACTTGGCATCTCGTTTAATGAAAGTAAAAACTGATCATAATTTGGCGGAGTCATGTATGGATGAGATATCACAAACTTTTAGAGATGTTTTGCCACAACCAAATATAGCTCCTGGGTCATATTATGAGATGAAGAAGCTGGCGAATTCGCTTGGTCTCCCTGTTGTCAAGATCGATATTTGTGAGGATAATTGCATGTTATTTTGGAAAGAAGATAACGGGTTGTTGGTGTGTCGGTTTTGTGGGAAAGATAGATATCACAAGAACCATGGAAAGGGAAAGAGGCGTCCAAAACAGAAAATGTTCTATTTTCCTATTACAGAGAGGTTGAAGAGTCTGTACCAACAAGAGTCTACTGCATCACAAATGCGATGGCACACAGATCATGAATTGTCAGAAGGAGAAATGCACCACCCTTCTGATGCTGCAGCATGGAAGCATTTTAACAAGGTATATCCTGATTTTGCGGAGGAAAGTAAAATGTTTATCTAGGATTAGCAACAGATGGATTTAATTCAGTGGGTATGAGTGGAGAAGCCCACTCAGTCTGGCCCGTCATCATAACCCCATATAACCTACCTCCTGGTATGTGTATGAAAAGAGAATATTTCTTTTTATCAGTACTAGTTCCTGGGCCAAGGCCTCCAAAGAAGAGCATTGATATTTATCTGCAGCCGTTAATTGAAGAACTAAAATGTTTGTGGAGCGATGGAGTTGAAGCATATGATGTCTCGAAGAAGCAAAATTTTACGATGCGAGCCGCACTAATGTGGACAATTAATGACTTTCCTGCTTACGGCATGATGTCCGGATGGATGACTCATGGCCGGTTAGCTTGTCCATAATGACTCAGTGGTGGCATGCGTTCATTGTAAGTGCTTCTTTCCCTCTTTTTTTCCTTTTCTCAAATATAAGTAACGGTAAGTGTTTAACTCTAATGTCTTATGTTCTTTTGTAGCAACACTACTACTGGGATGACCAATTCCATGATGAAGTCTACTTGAAATGGAAGAAACAAACTCAGGTTACCATCTGTGGCCGCATCAGCCAGAACAAGAGAGATGACATGCAACATTCTTACATGTCAGACGCTCACTGGGCAATGATGGTTGAGAAGTACAGCACTGAGCAGGCAAAAAGGAAGAGTGCAAAAGCTGCAAGATCTCGTAAGTCTGCTCCAGTTGAAAAGAAGATGCACAAGCACGGTGCAGGCCCACGCTGCTTCCTGAACATTGCGTATAATATGGTCAGTTATGCTTAAGTTTTTTTTCATAATTTTTTTTGCCTTACGTGTTGTCTTACTTCCATCTGTTTTTTTTCTTGTAGATGATTGATGAAGGTTTGGATGAACCACCTTCATACACAGCCCTTGCAAGGAAGACTCACACGGATAAAGATGGTACCTTCCTAGACGAAAATACAGAGGAACTGGTGCTGGAGGTTGAGGAAGCTGTTGAAGAGATGTTGCAAGATGGATCTCCACTTGGCGACAGTCAAACTGACTCCACTGCTGCTTCAAATGCAAAGCGCTATCTTCTCAACCAAGAATACATCAAGGTCATCTCTTCTCTCATCCTCATTTTTTTTTATTTCAGTTACTGTTTGTCTTAGTTATTTATTTGAATTGAGACTGCCTTAGTTAATTATTGGAATTAAGACTGTTTATGTTAGTTATGGTGCTTGTGATTGTCTAAGTTAATTATTACAATGGAGACTGTCTTAGTTAGTTAAGGTGCTTGACTGCTTGTAATTGAAAATGCTTGTGATTGTCTAAGTTAAATATTGGAATTGATACTATCTTATTGTGCTTGTGATTGGAATGCTTGCTTACGATTATTTTCCTGTCTTTTTGCAGAGAGGAAAGATAAAGAAGGGTACAATATATGGTTTTGGCAGTGTTCAGTACAAGAACAGCAGTCCCTATGTGCCAATTCCTGTCTCACTGCAGCACAACCTAGACGTGGATATGCGCATGTCTGGCTTCGAGACCACCATTTCTGAAGTCAAGGAAGACATTGCTGGAGTCAAGGAAGATTTCAGTGCTTTGAAGGCAGAAATCTATGCTTTCAAGACTGAAGTAACCGGGGGGATGTCAGCTAGCCAAGCAACTCTCAACACTATTCTGCAAACTCTCCAATCTCAAGCTTCCACTCCTGCCTCAACTGCACAATCATCTCAGCCTCAAGTTCATTCACAGCCTCAAGGTCAGCCCCAAGCTCCAATTCAATCTCAACATCAGCCACAAGCTCAAGCTCAGTCTACGGCTCCACCACAACATCTCACGATCAATAACCCATCTGAGTTAGATAGGTGGTGCCAAGAACTTGGTATGTAAGGCTTTGGTCAGTTCATGTATTAAGCTACAATCTTTTGTCTACTTTGTTTCCTTATGTATTGTCTTTTGAATGTTTAAAACTGCAACTTTTATGTAATATATTTCGGTTTCTATGATATTTTAGCTTTTAATTCGCATTTTGATCATTTTATAGAAATTTCAAATTTGTATTTTATAATTGTGTTTAATTTTTTTTATATAATTATTAAAACTAGCCACGAAACAAATCATAGCAAGCTGTAGCTTATTGCTACATTACCTTTCGCATCAAACCGTAGCACATTGCCACGCAGGTTTCGTCTCAAATCGTAGCAAGTTTGCTACGAAATGTTTCGTAGCAACACGTGGCACTTTGCTACGTTTTTTGACACATGCCTTTTTTGCTACGCTCGTATACATACGTTTTGTGTTTCATAGCATTTTGTGGTTTCTGCTCCGTATAGCCACAAAAATGTGCTCATACCCACAAAACTTAATGTGGCTGTGGCCCTGTTTTTTACTAATGTTCCATATCTCATTATCACATTCGTCAATATCACAAAACCGGTTTACCTATTGACAACCTATCACAATATATGTGCTTCATCACATTAACACAAATCAACAACTAGATCTAGAGCATATTATCACATCAACATAATTCAACAATAAGATATAGGTTAACGTTAACGATGTACTAACGCACCAAAGCATTACAAAAGAAAAACAGAAAGTCTACAACAGGTCCTCACTTTTGCCTTACTCCGCGACACATATCCAAATATAGAATAAGAAGGCAGCCAAAAAGGATTTAAGTTCGGATCTGCCACTGGTTGAGTCTGGGATGAAGACGAGTGAAAGAGGTTGAACGAGGCGGCGTGAGCGGTTGAAATTGGTGGCGTGAGCGGTTTACGGACGAGGCAGCGATGGCGGTCGTCAGAGCAGGGCGGCGGCAGCTGGTGGCTCGCTGTCCAGAAGAGCTTAGCTACAAAATTCTCTGATGAGAAAAAAGAGAAGGCAACACCTCCGTGTAAAGGGAAAAAAAGGAAAAAACCCTAGTGTTTACCTTATCGGCCTATGGGCAAAAAAATCTTTTCCATAAAGTTGGACCTAAGATATCATGACTCTCTCCTCACTAAATAAATTATCATTCCGAATTCAACATGACATTCTATGATTTTCATAAACATCTTGGGGTGACTATTTTCATTTGTGATTATGGTTCCCAAATTTCGTTGTGGATCCACTACCGTCTGGTCTTCAGGTTCAAAATGTCCGTTGACTACTGACACACATTTACACACATATGCCGACCGTTTTTAGAATCAACTCATGTCCTCTAACAACCTTTTGCAATACCGACACACAAAACCCATTGTAAAATCAGACATCTGCTCAACCGACATGCCATTACATTAACCCTCTCTATCAATCACAATCGGTCCCATGTACCACATCCTTAAATTAATTAACTTACAATACATGTCACTTCCCCTAACATTCATTCCAAGATATATTGTATCCCCCTTCTGATTAAAAATCCTTAAGACTTTTGCCAGAATAACCTCTTATGTATATGTGCTTCGTTGAGCCTTTCATTATGACGCTTGACTTGTTCAACGGTTTCCTTGATAATTTCCAGATATATATATATATATATGTGGAGAAATCCCTATGATGGAGTAATAGCTATTCCCGTATTTGAATTCAACCATTAGTAGATACATTTTCACTTGGAGTTCCATTTAATCTGAAATGCACACAACATAAGTTGACCTCCATGTCTTTGGCAAGGTCCATAGTTACCATGTCTCATTTTCGTTGTGGTATAAGTAACTCTTGCAGTACTTCACTATGGATTCACCATTACGCTTTATTATATGTCTAAACTATGAAACTCATGTAACAACAACCTTGTTCATACCATCCTTGTAATAACCCGTATGAAAAACTGACACGTGGCCTCAAGAGAACTGGTTTAACCAGTAACAGAGAAACACACAAAGAAAGAGTAATATTTTTAGTAACACTTGAAGACTATTAAAGGTTGAGGAAATTTATATGCCCTAAGGATAAAGGTCTGGCTATTGAAAATTATATATCGTTAAGGCGCCTTACTCGGTTTGGCCAGTAAAGTGACCAAGCTCCCTACAATGGTCAAAATGCATCCATAACTATTGTTTTGGATTATTAAGGTTGAGAAAACCTTGACGGAGCCCAAATATAATGAAGAATAAGTAGGAATGACATGAATTGTGCGAAATGATAGATAGGACATTCTGAGCATATGTCGGGAATTGTTGAAGTCAAGACCGTTTGAATTGGATCAGATTGAATGTGAGAATCAGAATTAGGTTCATATAAGACACTTATATGATTAATTTCAGGAATTTGACACTAGTATTTTAGTTGAGTTGATTACAACATTCAAGTAGGACATTTCAGTTTTATTGGTTAAACTCGCTCAAAAAGGTTTATGGGAAGCTGGACGGTTGCTAGCCTTGTTCTTCTGCTTCACCAGCTTAATGGTAACTCACCTGCTTATTGATATACCATAGATTTTACCACATTTATACCATGATATATGTTTTTTATTGAATTTATTATATGTGATTAGATTTTTTTATAGTGTTTTCAGGTTCAGGTATTTTTGTAGAACTTTGGTGATTATGGAGCATATTGAGGTGCAGAACTGCACAGATGTGTCATAAGTTTAGCTATGTATAGAGAAATTTCCACTGTGGGATTGAGCTCATCGTTTAACACAAGATAGAACTTTGAGTTGGCTTTCCAATGTCACTATTGTGAGGTCTATATGGCGATTAGATCTAAAGTTATGCTCGTTCTACTGAAGGTTGGCATGTCTGCCTCGCGAGAGGAAGCTTTCGAGAATTAGAAGGAGCGTTGATCGACATCACCCTCGGTGTTGCTTGACACTGATGCCAGAAGACGGGTCAAGTATATTCTATGACCGACTTAAACCCAGAAGTCACCACATATAAAAAGATTGCCCTTGGCCGTCTCTAAATCCTATTTATGTATTATGTTCTACTAGGAGCAATACCCCTGCGCAAGCGCGGGGTTGTCGACAGAGTTTTTGTTTCATCTCAATATTTGCTAGGGTTATTATAGTTGTGAATTTTGCGTTTTGAGTTGTTTTTCAAGCTTTTTTATTGTTATAGGGTTAGAGTTGTGATGATGAATTGTGTATGTATTGTTCTCCACTTATGAAGGACTAAATTGTGTTAGTAATGTGATTGATATAGTTCGTGATGTCGTTTGCTGTGTCACTGAGACTTATTGTTTGTTTGTCTTTTTAATTTGTTTCTTGCACTGTTGAGAGTACATAAATTATATTAAAATTGTTGAGAGTACCTTTTGTTTCTTAATATTTTTTCTCCAGTTTAGTTGTGTAAGTTGTGTCTTATAAGTAATAATTTTCATTATCTTTATTATGTTTGTTATATGTTTCTTTTTTATTTTTAAACGTGTTGCTCTTACCGGACCTTTAAAAAAAATACATGAGGACTTGTAGAAATAACTATAAAATGAGTGACAGTTCTGAGTATTTGGGTCTTAATGGGTTTTTAATGAATTTATGTATTTCTCATAAGAAGACAATAGCACTGACATGTTGACATTGGATATGTAAGCTATTTTTATAAGACAAGAGGAGTGAGCAGGTGGAGATGTTGTTGCCGCCTTTGTGTATGTCAGGATAGTCTCTTGTATCTTCTGGTGTGGCTGTGTTTGTTTCTCTTTCATTTGATGGGTAATATGTAAACAAAAATCATTGTTAGTTGTATTTATCAGAGTTCGTAACTTACTCTGCTTTTTTGTTTAAGTAATTTCACTGATCTTGGTTGTCGTATTCGTCTTCTTCGTTGCGAAAGTAAGTTTTTAAATTATTAAATAGTTGGCCATGTAGTTTGTATTTGTTTAGCTGGCTTGATGTATGTGTCGTTGAGTTTTAGTTGAGGTGATTGGTTTGGTATATTTGTTTTGAAGTTTATTTCTAAGATTAGACAAAAAAAAAGAGGTGATCATTAATGATTCGTCTTTTTTGGAATTTTAATTTTTGGTGTTTTGATTGTTTGGGTTGTTGTGGTTTCTTTTAAGCTGTAAAATAAAGGTTTGTGTAAATTTAGTTTAATAAGTAAGAGAGATAAATAGATGATCACATATTTTGGGTAGGAAATATTTTATTATTATTGATGTTAGCACAATATAGATAATAATATAAAGGGAATTGTGTGTTGATTGTTTCTTACGGATCAATAAGAAGACGGATAACGACTCGAGTTGTTTCTTTGGTAAGGTCAGAGCCTTGGACAGAACGGATTTGCCCAACCACATCTGCGAGATTAAATATCAGTTATGATATCAAAACATAATATAAACCCAGATGCAATATGGTAATATACCTGGGAGTTCTAGGTTTGTGTTCGCAATCACTTGGAAATTGTCGAACAGTCTAATTTTGACTGGAGATTGATCTTAGGAGCATCCGTGATGAATTCATCAATAATAGTCGGTGAGATGAAACGAATGAGGAATGGATGATTAGTTATCTTGTACATGCTTGAGCACCTAGCAACCTCAAAACGATCGACTTTCACAATGAAACCGACTTTCAAAGATGGCATGTAATGATTAGCACGTCCGGCGGGAATAAACCCATGAATCACAGATTCTGCAAATAATATTATTCAACAAAGAATCAGGAAATCAATTAAAAACAATTATATAAAATAAGTGTGATAAATCGAAGATTAACTTACCTTATCAAGGAAGAGAACCGTGATTCCTATAAACTCACTGTCTTTCTTGAAGTTCAGGGAATCCAAGAAGCGAGGATGTTAGAGGCTATGCTCTGACTACTACGACCAAGACAGAGAGACACCAAGGTTGAGTGACGTACGCCGGGGACGCCGGTTTGAGGAACTGAAAAGACAGAGAGAGACATTTTCTAGAAGATGGTTAAAGGTAAGAGGAATCAATGAGTTTTGTGGAGATGCAGATTGGGTTTATCAAAGATGAGAATCATATATATAGGGTTTACAGAAGGGCTACAAATCAGGAACATTTATGATCAAGCGATTTTAGATGGGGAGATGAAGAGTTCACCAGTGAAAAAATAGATTATGAACAGACACACAGTGCAACTCTGTAACTCATACTTGTCTGAGACAATGATGAAAAAAACCCTAACTCGTGTTAAACGAAGACAATTTACAATATGAAAAAACTATAATTGTTGTTTTTTCATATAACGTGATGAATCTCATTTAAAAATAAAACTCATAATACACAGGCCCGGCCCACAGAGAAAGCTGAAGAAGCAAGGGTTTCCGACCTTCATAAATATATATTAGTTTCGGCCATCAATGTACAAAGTATCATTTAGTTTAGTGGTATAATGTTGGTGATTAAATCTCAATAACCCGAATTCGAGCCATGTGCTTGACACTTTTTCACACTTTTTAAAAGTGAGGTCCACAAAATGCTGACGTGGCGCGCTGAGGAGAGAGCAAAAACTCAAATCATTATAATATAGATTGTTGTAGGTTTTCTCTTACGTTAGGAGGTAAGCTAGGAACTCCTTCAGAGTCCTCTTGAAACTCATTTGGTTCTTTTCTTTATTTTTATTATTTGTCTATGATTTATGTGATAAATATCATGTTTGGACAGCTCTCCTGTTAGGTTTAGGGATTTTCTAGGGTTTTGATATTCTTCTGAATATAGAACTGGTAGGATGATTTATTAGAATCTTTCACAGAATTGAGCTGACTGCTTGTGTTCTACAGTAACTAACTAGAACCCTGAACTTAGGAGTATTGACAATTGCAATAGTAGTTCATTACATGAATATAATTCTGCTGAGCTAGGTTGTCTAATACATGTGAGAGCTGGTCTAGACATCTAGTGAACATATCATTTAGTTTTTAATGCTTGTCTAATGAAGTATCGATCGATACCTAGTCAATAGTATTGATCGACATTCATTCCTTGTTCACATGCGAGAGCTAGAACAAAGACTTAGTCATCTCATTAGTAATTGCATGCGAGAGCTGAGTTACTTGCTTATTGAATTTGAGTTCTATGATCAACCCTTATCATCTATCGATTATACTTCTGATACATGAATGAAACTCTAAGTCTAGCACCCTCCTTCCATCACAAACACACAACTCTGTTACTTACTTTACTGCTTATATATTTATCGCTTTACACTATTTGACCTAGCTTGATCTGAAACTCAATTCTTTTGTGTGAGATATCGAGTCTCTGTGGATACAATCCTCAAGTACTACAATTGATCTCTTATTTGACATTGTTGCCCTTGGGGTAATTTGAGCACATCAAATTTGGTGCCGTTGGTGGGGAATTTGATCACCATTAGACTAGGAGTAAGATTTTGTCTAGGTTTTTTTTTAGCTACTTGCATAATTTTTTTTACTTGTGTTTCAGGTACATACATATCAGTACCAGGAACAATAATAAAGAGAGGCTTTTGGGTTCTTCAAGGAAGGAACCTACTGATCGACGCACGATTCATAAATGTATGAAGTATCGACCGACACACTCCAAGCAGCATCGATCGACATCGTAAACCATGTATCAAACGACACTACTCATCAAGTGTCGGTCGACACCATATGCATGAGGACAGAGAAGGCCGGGGTACTTATACTGAGTATTGATGAGAATGGTGTCTTAAGAGACAGAGAAGGTCGCGCTCGCAACAGTGCATGACAACTGATTTATACACAAGCTGTTGTAATCCCTGATACGATTGCTGATATCACTAAAATTACCCTATGGAGTGATTTTACTCTCTCAAATAAGAGATCAATTATAGTACTTAAGGATCAAATCTACAGGAAGCATGGGCACACAATAAAACCAGATGAATAGTAAGATCAAGCTAGAAAAATAAATATTAAGACCGTAAATATTAAATAAGCAGTAAATAGGATAGATGGAATGTGTTTTCACGGATAGAACGAAAGCTAGACTTTCAGGCTAAGTAATCCAAATTATGATATAGTTGCTAAGCGCATGTGATAATCAATCCTAAAACTCGAATACTAGTATAAGATTTTCCATCTCTCACTGCGAGTCTACGTGTTGGAATTCTATGTCCACACTCTCGTGTGTCACACGGAACAGGTATTGATCGATGCACCTATAGGGTGTCGATCGATGCTCTTCCGACAAGCGTTAATGATCGGATCGATAAGCTCACTAGGTTTCTAGACCAGATCTCACATGCGCCTAATAACTTAGCTCGGCAGAATTACTATCAGGTATGAGCCTACTCTCGTAGTTGTCGACTCCTGAATCATGATCCTAGTTAGCTACTCTAGAATGCAAGCAATAAGTCCTAACTCTGTGAATGATTTCAATTTATCACCTTATCAGTTCTAATATCAATAATTCTTCATAACTATATAAACCCTAAGTCTAAAAAGGTAAATACTCAGACATAATCAAACAAAAATTAAAGATAAACTGAATGAATTTTGTAATTAAATAGAGATAGAAAAACTGGAGCTCCAATACAATACTCTGAATGAGTTCTTAGATCTTCTCACCAAAACCTTAAGCTAAAAACCTATTATGAGTTTTCGTCTGTGTGTGTTTTTGTGTAAACAATGGCACAACATATATATATATATATATATATATATATATATATATATATATATATATATATATATTCTAGGTAAAAACTCGTCATGGGCATTTTTGTAAATATGTAGACTTTCGGGCTCAAATCTTGATCTTGACTCGCGAAGCTTCACGCATCGGGTGTCGATCGACACTACAGATGTGTGTCGACCGACACTTCCTCTGGGTATCGACTTTATAACTTCTTCATTTGCTCAGCTATGAGTTTGGCTCCATTTACGCTCCATAATATCCACAATGTTTCATAACGTACCTAAACCCGTAAATACACTAGAGTAGACTTCAAACATAACATAAAGACTCTAAATAAGATATACTAGGTGATAACCTGCACCCTGTGCGGGATGAGTTTTTTTTTTTATGTATTGTATTTTATTATTATAAACAATACACATTTTGTTATTGATAACCCTTTTTCACATTTGATTATCGGTGGGCATTTGGGTACCATGGGTTCAGTTTGGTTATATTCGGCTTTCAGGTTTTGTGGGTTAAAGGTTTTAGCCATATTCGTGTATTTATAAATTTCGTTTTGGGTTCAGGTCGGATTCTTTGAGTTCGGTTCGGGTTTGGATAACCCGTTTAAATTATTTAAAGAAAATGAAAATTTATATATACTTAAAATTTCTCAAAATCTAAAAATAATATAATATATAACATACAAATTTTGAATAAAGTATGCCAAAATACTTAAACTTAACATAAAAATTGGTTTGGCTTAAATATTTAGATAGGAAATCAATAGATATTTCCAAGTATTTTTGGTATTTTGGATATCGTTTAGCTATTTTAGACAAGTATTTTTAAGTATTTATTTATATTTCCAAGTATTTTGAACAACCTAAAAACATCTTATATATTTTGGATATTTTTAGACATTAAACCTAAAAATAATTAATATATTTAAGTATATAAATCTAATTTATATATATTTGGATACCTGAAATATTTTGGTTTGGGTCATGTTTGGTTTCGGTTTTCTAGATACCAAAATTTTGAATATGTTCGAATATCTAACCAATTTTGGTTCAGATACAGCAATAATTTTTTGGTTGAGATTTGATTTAGTTTTCCGGATTCAGATTTTTTTTGCCCAGCCCTATATTTGATTTTAACAAAGTTTTAAATGAAAGTGATGGTGGTTCATATTGATTTGGGTATGTAACAATTTTAAAATCAAAACACATTCTACCATATACGCAGCCCATTATATTTAGTTAATCATTAAAAATTGTCCTATGCCTATTGAAGGAAAATGTGGGCTGAAAGAACCGATTCACAAAAGTCTATAAAATAAGAGAAAGTTTTGAAAAATTGTTAGATTGACTAGCTTACAAAATAACCATAAAAATCCTTACAAAGTATAGGGGGTTTGGTTTAAAGAAACACAGTTGCAAAAAATAGTTAATTTATAAGATCTAATGTGACCATATTAAACTCAACCAACTTCTCTCCCAAGTAGTATATGTTAATTTATAAAGATTTAGGCAGTTATTATAAGTCATACTAGGTGATACCCGCGCCCTGCGCGGAGTGAATGGATTAAAAGAGATTATAACTTTTAATCTATAAATATTAGAAATGCAAAACTTATAGTCACAAGATTACATATTATATAATGAGTTGAGACCCACCATAAGTGTTTTGCTTGCAAGATCGAATTTGTAATGAAGGTTTGGGAAGAAGAATGTGATGAGTAGATGTGCTCAAAACAATCTGTTTATATATACGACGAGGAAGGATTAGATTTCAAATGATGAAAGCGTATGTGATTCGGATGAAAGCTAATCTATAAGAGTAATCAAAAACTTATATAAACTAAATTATGAAGGAAAAAAAAACACATACTATAAAATTATTGTTTTCATAAAATAAAATATACATATAAGATAAAACGAAATATAAGCAATAAACTAATAAAATTCTTGAAAAACATGAGCAAGGACACCATAAGAAACACACTTAATGATGACGTGAAATCACAATGTTATCACCTAAGTAAAATGACAATGTTACCACCTAGGTAAAATCAGAAAAACCTAATGTTTTGGTAACAATGTTTTGAGATATAGACTGTGGTGAGGAGATGTTAACATCGGCTACATATTTATATACAAAAAGTTTTGGGTCTAGGGTTTGCTATCTTTATTCGAAATCGCTTTAAATATATGTAATATTCAATAATTAATACTGAATAACTTTCTCTACAATTCTATTTTGAAACTCGCCTTATTACTCCATTTGCGAATTGATCTTTCAAAATCAGAAAATATTTTATTCTTATTTTTAATATAAGGAAACAAAGATTGCAGCTTGATTGAAAAAATCAATCGATCTCAAATCAATAATCAATTCTGATTTTGAAACTTTTCATTTTTCGTTGCAATTTTTGTATATAAATTATTGAGTTCAACTCCTATAACATACATTTATTCCAATAGCGTCATATTTATCTTTATACATTCCTGATTTGAAATATCATGGAGATCATCGTATGTCCCATTAAGTGGTGCGTGATTGACAATCCGTTCGTTTAGGTGAAAACTTATATTATTAAGAAAGTAGAAAAATATTGTAATATGTAAGTTTTAATATATATTTCTTTTCACCAATGCCATTATTGCTGTAAGAAAATCTTTAAAATGCATAGCAATGATATTTATAATGCATAGCAAGGATTTCATGTAAACTATATTTTTAAAATGCATAGCAATGTTATTATATATGGCTTATTGAGAGTAAAAAAAAAAACTCAGTAATTACATATCCCAAAAAGGAAGTCTTTGTTTGAAAACAAAATCTACATTTACATTTGAAATATTGTATCATAAATTTTATAGAAAACTCCTCTTTTCACGTCAATTGTGTTGCAATTTCCTACGTTAACATTGCCATTGACAATAATATATTTGATCCCGTGATTGACAAATCAATTTTGATTCATATATTATCGGAACATTCGAAATGGTAATGTATTATATTGTGTTGCCTTGAATCTAAACTATCATAAAATGATCGTCGATTACAATTGCATTGATAATTATGGAAACAATAAACGTGGTTAACATACAATGGAGGAGATTTGAAACTATTATTAGCTTTAGCTTTTAAAAATACTATATATTAGATCATTTTATGTAATTTTTTTGAAAAAGTGTATGTATATATCTATAAGATTTTGCGATTATGTAAGAATTGTTGAACATTGTGTTTGACAACACATATATAACGAATTCGTGATATAGCAACACATATATAAGTAGATATGTAGATACATACGTACACAATGGATTTTATGTAGTTTAACTATATAGAAAGATATTAATATTTAAGTCAGTTTATACGAATTTCCATATTGAAATCGATAATTATGACGAATCTTTGGCTATGGTAAGAAAATCTCTGCGTATTTGAAAATGAAAACGTTTGTAATCAAAGAGTAGTAGGGCATGGGATAAATTATTTTGTTAGTCAATAAGCTTATAGTATATACGGAAGTTTTAATGTAATTAGCAATGGCAAATTTTGTAATTAGTCTAGTTAAGAAAGGGTGTTTGAATATAAGGTGTGAGAGAGCTTGTGGTGATGCCACGTAGGAAATAGCACACATATAATAAACACATGAAGTAAAGGTTAGTTTTATCTAATGCTCCTCAAATAATAAGAAAGGGATATACAATGTAATAAATTCAAATATATGCAGTCTCTTTCACCAAGTTATTACGCCCTCCAATACGAATACGAATATACTATTGATTTCCATTATTAATTTCACACGTTTGAGTACACAATAAGCAAAAGTTTTTTTAATACATTAAAAGTCGTAATACATGTAAGGAAAGATTTATAAGGTTATTTATTTACATATTCGAATAAGGTTCTATATATTATAGTTTTTAGTCATCCATTAAATGTTTTGCCATTTCTATCCTAGTAAATTCGGTCGATCAAAACAAAGCTCTCTTAGCTTGACACGTAAGGATGATTCTCAAAGTTGTTATTTAACCAATGCTCCATGATTAATATATAGAGAATATATTGAATAATTAAAAAGTCATTAACTATTACATATATAATTAAATTGGTGCGAACATATAAATAAATTTTATTAATCCAAACAATAATTGGTGCGAATATATTTGATATGGTTGTCTAATGAAAACGATGGTTCAGGAAGTTAATCACCAGAGATGTATGTCTACGGCTATTCCACAGTGGAGCTCTCTCACGAACTATGGCTATCACCCTTTGGGAAGGATATGGGTATGTTGGAATGAGCAGGTTGTTGTTACAAGGCTTCATATGAGTGCACAGGTCATCACATGCACAGTACAGTTCCCAAGTACGGGGGAGCAGTTCATATGTTCTGCAATTTACGCTTACAATACCGCTGCTGAAAGGCTGCAACTTTGGGAGGACCTTCGCGGCACGAGGGCTGCTTATGGGCATCTATCTTTGCCGTGGATCATGCTTGGAGATTTCAACGAAACTCTAGCATCCAGCGAGCATTCCCGGGCTTTGGATTACCGCACTGATCAATCAGGAATGCGGCATTTTCAGGAAGCTATAACTGATTGCTCAGTTTTGGATTTACCTTATACGGGAGCTCTGTTTACATGGTGGAACAAAAGAGATGAGGACCGATTGGCAAGAAACTAGATAGAGCGCTAGTGAATCAGGAGTGGCTCACTCGGTATCCTCAATCCAGTGCTCATTTTGATGCAGGTGGTATCTCATATCACGCAAGGTGTTTTATTCGTCTGGATGGGGCTACTAACGAAGTTCGGAAAGCTTTCCGTTTCTTTAATTATCTGACGGAGCATACTGATTTCCTCTCTACTGTTAAGGAAACTTGGGATACCTCGGAGCCTCTATTCCATTCCAGATTAGCTCTCTCCAGATTTCATCAGAAGCTGAAGCTTCTCAAACAGCCACTACGCGCTCTGAACAGAACACATTACGGTGATCTCCCTGGCCGAACTAAACAGGCTTATGAAGAGTTATGTGAGTGGCAAAATAAGGTGCTTGTTGATCCTACACCAGAGAATTTTGCTGGAGCAGCAGCTGCCTCTGAGAGATGGAACCGTCTGGCTCGCATAGAAGAAAACTTTTTCCGGCAGAAGTCGTTTGTTCGCTGGCTACAAGCAGGAGATTAGAACACTAAATTTTTCCATGCTATGGTGCAGACTTGGGCAGCTAAAAATACCATTCGAAGTATGATAACTGAGCAAGGAGAGGTCCTCACGTCCCTCCCAGATATCAAGCGTGAGGCGGTCAGTCATTTCCAAAAAAATTTACAGTCAGGACGCTGCAACTGAAGATGTCTCTGTGGCTTCACTGCAAAATCTGCTCACATATCGTTGTACCAACGAAGCTGCGGATGTACTGGTGGGACCAGTTACAGCTAATGAAATCAAGCAAGCTCTCCATGCGTTACCAAATGATAAGGTTTTGGGGCCTGACGGTTTTACTAAGGAATTCTTTCTTGCTTCTTGGCCAGTTCTTGGGAAAGACTTCATTGTTGCTGTTCAGTCTTTTTTTCGTCTTTGGATTCATGCCGACCGGAGTCAATGCTACAATTCTCACTTTGGTTCCGAAGGTCACTCCTGCTCAGACAATGAAAGATTATAGGCCTATTGCCTGTTGACCTCTTGTACAAGGTGATCTCCAAAGTCCTTGCTAACAGGCTGAAGGTGATTTTCCCTGATGCGATAGAAGCTAACCAGTGTGCATTTATAACGGAGCGGCTTCTTCTGGAAAATGTCCTGCTTGCATCTGACCTAGTTAATGAATATCACAAGAATGGGAATGCTGATAAGTGTGCCATCAAGTTTGACATATCAAAGGCTTTTGACACAGTCAAGTGGTCTTTTATCATTGGGGTCTTGCAAGCGATGGGACTGCCGGCTCAGTTCATTAATTGGATCAGGTTATGTATATCTACTGCAGCATTCTCAGTATCTGTAAATGGTAGCTTGGAGGGTTTCTTTATGAGTGCAAGAGGTATTCGACAAGGCTGCTCCCTATCGCCTTATCTATATGTCATTCTCAGTAATGTTCTTTCGAAACTCCTGAATGAGGCCGCAGAAGAAGGAGTTTTCGAATATTATCCACAGTGCCAAGGGGTGAAACTCACTCATCTTAGTTTCGCAGATGACATCTTGATCTTTACTAATGGCACTTCAGAATCGCTACTTGGCGTTATTGAGGTTATGAATCGGTTTGCAAGTATGTCGGGTCTTCGAATAAATGTTGCCAAATCTTCACTTTACGCATCTGGAAGGAACCTGGATCCCTTATTAGGTACTGCCTTGGACCTGCATATCGAAGTGGGTACTTTGCCTATTCGTTACTTGGGCATGCCACTGACAACTAAGTCTCTTACTAGCCATGACTACGAGCCGCTAATAGATAAGATAAGAGGCAGAATGCTCTGCTGGTCCAACAAGAATCTCTCTTTTGCTGGTAGACTGCAGCTTATTAAATCTGTCATATCTAGCACAGTCAATTTTTGGAGTTCTGCGTTCATTTTACCGGCTAAATGCCTTGACATTATTGAGAGTATGTGTAGTGCTTTTCTCTGGTCTGGCTCACCTACACATACTCACAAGGCAAAGGTTAGTTGGGATGATCTATGTTTACCTAAGGAGGATGGAGGACTTGGGATTAGGAAACTGCGAGATACAGATATAGCTTTTGCCATGAAACTCATTTGGCGAATCTTCACTCAATCATCTTCTCTTTGGGTTAGTTGGGTGCAGCACTATCTACTCCGGTACAACTCGTTTTGGGATGTGAGAGATGACACAAAGGGTTCCTGGATATGGAGAAAGCTACTCAAGCTTCGGAATGTAGCATATCAATTTCTCAAAGTCGACATAAGAGATGGTAAGAGCAGCCATTTCTGGTTTGACAACTGGACAGGACAGGGTCGATTAATTGATATAACTGGAGCAGCAGGCACTACTTATCTTGGTGTTTTGAGGCATGCTAGAGTCAGTGACGCGGGAAATTTGGAGGGCTGGAAAATCAGAGGGCAATGGAGCAGGAATTTCGGTGAGCTACATCGCACTATCATGGTGATATCCCCTCCCCACCCTGATAGTGGTACTGATATAATTATGTGGAAGCATGGGGATGATGATTACCAGGCATCTTTCTCTGCATCCAAAACATGGAACCAGTTGCGAGTTAAGAAGCCCAAGGTGCCCTGGAGCAAAGTTGTGTGGTTCCCACAAGGAGTTCCTAGATTCTCATTTATCACTTGGCTTGCTGTCAAAAATAGATTGTCAACTGGAGATAGAATGAGGCAGTGGGGTGTGGTGCAGGGGTGTATACTTTGTGGGGAAAGGGACGAGACAAGAGACCATCTCTTCTTCGCTTGCCCCTTCTCCTATACAGTGTGGGATAATCTCGCATGCCGTTTGTTAGGCAGAGGAATCAACCCAGACTGGCAATGGACAATCACTCGTCTGCAGAGGATGGGAGAGAAGCAAATGGATACTATACTTGCTAAGATGTTATTGCAGTGTGTTATCTATCAGGTGTGGAGAGAGCGGAATGCAAGACGACATCACCAGGCCTGGCAGTCCACTGATCAGCTGAGAAGACTCATAGATAAGGCTATAAGGAACAGAATTGTCTCGCTGCGGTACAAGTATGATCACAAATATGGTGGTCTGCTACAGTGTTGGTTTGAGATTACCACATAGCATAGTTAATATTTTTTTCTTTCCTATACATAGCATATAGATTTATTCTTTACAAGCCAGACGCTGAGATATGTATATAACAATCTTTGAAAGATCAATAAATTTTAAATTTCATCAAAAAAAAACATATATATATATATAGTATATTTTATATTATTATCTGTTAAATGATGATTTCTATTCATATGGATTTTTTTATCATTTGTATCTTTTATACCAAAAACTTTAAATTACTGATAACAAAATTTTTATTGTGATATTAATAGTTTTAGTAATTTATAATTTTTTAAAAATTAAGTTTGCAATATTTTTTAAAAATTGTGAGATTAATAGTTTTAGATATATATCAAGAGTCGAACTTTAAATTAAACTTGGCTCCATTGAAGCTCTATAATGTCCACAATGTTTCAAAACGTACCTAAACCTATAAATACACTAAACTAGACTCCAAACATAACATAAACACTCTAAATAAGATATATACATATATATATTATGGCATAAAAAGTGGTCAAATCAATAGTATATCAAAGGCTCACCAATGATCATACCGTACGCTAGAGGAGAAAAAAAAGCAGAGTACCTCACCGGTTAGGAGGTTAACAAAACTTAGACGACTCCACGCGCTGAGACAAAACCGAAACATACACACGCCGCAAAAGAGAGCCACCTGAAACCGGGATGAGGAGAACCACCTAAACGCGCCGAGAAGAACCAAGTCTTACAAGCCTCTCTTCAAAAAATCCTAGACATACCGAGCCGAGAGAGCCCACACCAGAAGCACTCGCCTGCGAAACCGACAGAAAAGGAATTCCTAAAAACAGATCTAAAAAATCGAGGAAACCCTTCCATATCTTCCTAAACGCCGACATCTGCTTCTTCCCATTTACAAGTCTCGCTTGGACACCAGAGGGGACCGAAACCAAGCAGATATCATCTTTGGGGCCCTGGATTTAGGATTGACAATCCAACGGATCTCCAGGTTTTCATCATGTGGATTGGAAGGGAAGGGAAAGAAGGCAAAGAGAAAATGAGGGTTAAGAGAGAAAACAGCCACTGGCGCGGCGTCGTGGCTACCATTCGCTAGAGGTGAAGCTTGGAGCATGAAGAGACAAGAGAGTTTTAGTAGAGAGATAACTTGTCTTTAGAGCATCTCCAATGTATGCTTCTATATTTTTCTCTAAAATAGAGATCTCTATTGTAGTAGTAGAATTGCTCCAATGTATTTTAGAGAAAAATATGAAGGAAAATTATTTTTTGTCTTTATATTTAGAGGTGAAAATAGCATATCTCCATATTTTCCTCTATAAATAGAGAAACTCTATTATAGAGGCATACATTGGAGCAAAATCACTCTATAGTAGAGTTTTTCTATTTCAGAGAGAAATATAGAGATGAAAATAGAGATGAGTTGAAAATAGTCTTAGGAGTGCGTCTGTTTCAACTGCACTTTCATTTCGGCTATTTTTCTCCTTTGGACTCAACTTGAATTTCACTTTTTCTGAAAGGCAAAGAGTACATCTGTTGAAGTTAGAAACGGCAAGCATTTTACTGGAAGAAGAGGTATGCATGGTGTTTTATCATGAAGAAAGAATCAACCATTCACAAGCTGAATAGGACATGCTCTTTTTTTATCCAAACGAGTCAATACACGATATGATGCTTTGTACTTATTTTTCAATAGAGATCTCTCTTAAATCTTGCTTCCTGCTAGAAATCGGCTATAGAAATCCAAAGCCTCCCGCGGTTTGTACTCAGGAACAGTATGTCCTGCACCCTGAAATTACCAACACAAAGAAAATAACATCATAAGAATATAAACTAGGCAACCATTTTTCCAATTTCAGTAGAGAATTCTGATTCAGTGCCTTTATGGTTAAAAATGTGAGATTGTTTGCATATCCTTCGGTATACCTGCAAAAAAATAAGCAACAACTGTAGAAAACATTTTGAGCTCCAGAAAATATTACTACACAAAGAAAAGTTTACCCTGCGACTTGGTCATTTGATATCCATGCCCTCCATTCATCAATCACCTTGTATCCAAGAGAATGTGTCCAAGCTTCAGAGCCAGTAAATGGAACACACATATCGTGATCACCGCTTCAAATCAAAACTTGATTCATTATATTCGAAACTACAGGCGTCAGAATCATTGTTATAAGTTTTGTTTGAAGTACCTGTAAATGAGAGCTCTATATCCACTTAGAGTGAGGTTTCTATGGAAGCTGATCATACTTCCTGCATCGTGATGGAACGATAGCTTACCAGTGCAGAGTTCCCATCTTCCTATCTCGCTCTCCTGTAATATTTTCAAGCACATCAGTGATCTGGTTTTCTTAATAAAATATTGCAATAGGATCAAAACAGAGTTTGAGACCTCTTTAGCATGAATAGCTTTCCTGATCGCTGGATCGTTTAGCCAAGCTGTTGCAACTCTATCATCCTGCAAATATAAAACGTAGACTGTTTTATCTTTTACTAAGAAGTGGAGAGAGGGAGAGAGAGACATTATTTTTTTCTTGTTTACTTACGATGCAAGGAACAGAAACGTCAGCAAGGAGTTGAGACCAGCTAGGAACAATGCCTGGAAGAATAGGCGCACGAACAGGCCACGCTCGACCAAACATTCTTTTTCTTACAGCCAAAGGCTTTTCGGTTTTGCCTAACTGAAGAAGAGTTGAAGGCAGCGATTTGATGTCAAATGCGGATAGCGATGTTCTATGGTAACATGGCTCAAGAATGTTGTATATGTTCAACCTGTCAATATCCTGGAAAAAAAAATGAAAACTTTGATCACACAATATTCTTAATGTCTTTAAATTAACATCTTTGAAAACATTATATTTACCATTGAAACTTTAGCCATCTGTTCCTCGCAATCAGGGCTAACATTGTCATAGAAATTTCCATTGCAAGCTTTTGTAACGTTCTGCTTGTTTTCACGCTAGGTGTTAGATTTATTAACCAGAAAAAGGAGTGGAAGAAAAAGTAAGAATCTATTGAGGAAACCTCAAAGAGCTGATCAGAGATTAGTCCCATCCCGTGTGCAAACGGGACAAGAGCGTTTCCGTCATACATGGAATCTGCAACTCCATTTCCAACCAAATAACCCTGTACCAAAACAAGAACAGATCATCCAATCCTTGAATGAAACCAAACGATAATTCATGAAACTGAATCTTGACTCGTTTTATATTGCTACCTTTAAATTAAGAGCCGGCTTTAACCCTTCTTTGTTCCCTGCAACATAACCAAACAAAATGGAGGAAAAAGCTCAGGAAGATGTATGGTCGATTATGTTTATACATGGAAGGAGAAGGTACATTACCTTTGACAACTTCTGAAGCCAGAGTTGGGACGTAAACTCCGGCATAAGATTCTCCAGAGATGTAAAATGGATTTGACTGAAACTCGGGAAACATCTGGAACCACTGGTAAGTAACATTTGGAAGAAGCATTTAGTGATCTGAATAACACCCAAATACTTGGGGTGTGGGTTATTCAAAGAGATACATTTCTATCTAAAGAATTTTAATTTCTGAAGAACTCTTTTGGTTACTTTAATTTGTTACTGGAATGAGTATTTGAAAATCATTTTTTCTTTCAATTTTTTTATTTTTTATTTTTTGAAATTCCATTAGTTGTTAGAGTTTTCATGGTAATATCTGTGAAAATATTCATTTAATCTCTCATTTTGATAGCATCAATTAAATTCTTATAAAGCTTTAAATACTTAAAAAAATATCTAATCTATTAAAATCAGAATACAAATATAAAATGCTCTTGGTTTTCCAACTTATTTACAATGACATGCCATTAAAATTATTAAATAACCTACTTTTTAGGATCTATGTCTTTTCTGTTTAATTAATATATTTCATAGTGTGATCAAATGCACGTTTTTAAGAAAATAAATGACTATTAAGGAAATTATGTTACAGCAATATTTGTATTATGTGATGTATTTTTGTCATCATTTTTATTATAATTTTTTATAGATTATATGGTGTGAAAAATATTTAATTATATTACGTAAACAAAAAAACAGCCGTCCAGTCGGACGGGTCCAGCTCTAGTAACTTTTTTCCAATAGAAGTACATACATTTAATTAAAAAACTTTTTTCCAATAGAAATACATAACATTTAATTAAAAAAAATTTAGCTCTTAAAAAGTATATTATATACGGTTTTAGTTTATGAGTTCATTGAATTAAGTTTAATCTTTGAACTAGATCTCGATCCGCGTAACCGCGCAGGTTTTTATTTTCATTTATTTTGATATAAACATTTTATTTTCAATTCTAAATTGGTATATATTATAATATATATGTGTCTATCAATTTTTAAAACATAATAAGTTTACGGTATATTTTTTCATTGAATAGATTGTTTCAAACTTTCACATGTATTTCTATCTTCTTATATATATATATATTCGGATTATTATTTCATTATTAAAATCGTATCTATATATATAAAGATTAGTAAAATACTGTTTTATTGTCATATTCAAAGATACTGTAATATTTCACAAATTTAGAAAGTTTTTAAAAAATTAAAATTTTCGCTTCATAGATTTATATTATCGAGTAAATAATTAAACATTTAGTTTTTGTTTAATTTTTAAAATAAACTATATAGTTTAAAATTTGTTTTCATTAAAAGTTAATATCAACAAATATTTAAATAATTAACATATGGAGGTATAGTATTTCAACATTAAATTATATCTATTTAATTTATATTATCTATAAATCCAATGGATCTTCTATTGTTTAAATTTAATTATTAATAGTCTAATACAAAGATTTGGTAGCCCAAAGTTTAAAAGATAAAATTGGAGATTAAATGTAATATAACTTTCTAGGAATATGTTTATTAGGTTCATTTTTTTTAAAAAAAATTACACATGAATTGTGAGTTTTGTTTTAATATATAAGATGTTTATATTTGTTTGATTTACCTTGAGAAGGAACGCGTGAGAGTCAACCGCGGTTTTCATATCACCGGTTATGTAGTCAGATTCGTTCTTTGAGTAAGAGAATCCCACACCAACAGGTGAATCAAGGTATATCATGTTAGACACCTGATAATGAAAATAATGAAAACAAATCGTACATGAAAACATTATTTACAACTAGGGAAAAGAAACGGTAGATATTGATACGATTTATAAACTTCGAAAATTTACCTTTGACCAACTATAAGGATTAAGATGCAGGAGTGGGAGACTATAATTTGTCTTTGCTGGTTCGAAATTGAAAGGACCATGCTCGTATACAAATCCATCCATGCTTGAGCAACCTGGACCACCATTGAGCCAGAGTACGACCGGATCTTTCGAAGGATTCATCTCTGATTCAACAAAGTAATACCACAGATTTTTCCCATGCTCCTTATCAATTGTGACGTACCTTTAGAATCAAAACCAAAGAATAACATAGAACCTCAAAAATCCAAAAAGATAGAACGTGATCTAAACTACAAAATTGATAATAAACGAGAACTCAGTTCTGGCCATTGTACACGTTTCAAATGATGTTACTCGAGTTTTCGGCTTATAATGTACACAGCTCGAAAGAAAGAAAACAGAGAACTCAATTTTTACCCGGAGTAGTGTTTTGAAGGAAAAGTGCCACTGAAGCCAGGAAGTTTGGTGATAAGAGCAGACTGAGGAGCTGATTCTGTTGTTATTAGAAACCCTAAAAGTAGTGTCACAAAGGCAAGAACTTTCAGTAAGAATCTCATTCTGATCTACAACATAAACTCAGGACAAAGAGATATTCGCTGTGTGATAATGAGAATTGTGGTATTTCTTTATATAGAACAACAAGATAGAGAAAAAAATTGGGAATATTCGGGTGAGTTTGCCTTGGAGTGAACAATAATTTAGCAAGAATAATTGGTGAATATCTATGGGAAAAGAGACAAAAGAGATGATGTGGAAAAAAATGATTATAAGAAGAATTGGTGGAAACATAGGATGGGATAAGTACATATGTGATTCTGCAAGCTACAATTTCCTTAAAAGGCACGATTCTGATATTTGAGCATCTCTATAAAGATATGTCTGTATACACATGTATGTATTTACCGATGCGAGCTCTGCGTATTTGTTGGGTTGCGTAAGCAAATTGAGTGGAAGCAGAGAAGCCAGAGTTGACATGGCCACATGGGGACCGCGTACATAATAAATCAACAAGCGGTTACTTCAAGTGACGGCTGGCTTACGGAACAGTGACATGTGGCAAGAAGGATTCTTCTTTTGACTACCGTTTAAAAAAAGTAACTGCAAGAATGAATTAACTTCCAGACTCCGGTTATTAAATTCTGTAAAATAATAGGGAAAGGGTAAAATATTAGACAAACTTTGTAACCGTTTATTTTTGAGTTTTATACTTTTACGAGTATTCTATCCCCTGTTCGGAAACTCGCTAGGTACTACGCGTACGCTCGGGTTGGACCTAACGCCTAATGAAAAAATCGGATTTTAATCGGAATGTAATCGGAGATTAATTTTAAAGTTTTATTTTATTTTTAAAATAAATGTCTGTACATATAGAAGTTTATGTGAAAATACATAACGATTACGAGTGGTCTGGTGGTATAATCACTGATTGTTAAGTCATTGCCTCCGGGTTCGACCTGCATAGTGTGCAGTTTTGTTTGTTTTTCATATATTCTTTAATGAGTGGCAGTTTTGTAATTACCTCTTCGCTTTCATATTAGGGCTTTGACGATTCTGCAACATTTTTTTCGCGGCCGCCATGGATTTTCTTCATCAATTCTTTATTTTTTTGTGCGTTTTAGTTGTTGTTTACACATCAACACTATAGATTTATCAATAGTAATCGATTTTGAACCTCAAAATTGCGAAAAACAAAGATTTTTTGTATTATACCGCCTAACTATCCGATTGATAGCGAATCGCCACGGACTGGAACCGAATTACGTTTTTTCGCCGGATAATCGGTCCTCCGCGCCGCGTTTTAGAACAAGGATTCTATCCCGTACTCCGTATGGGGAAAGAAAATGATTAGAGTTAAAATAGTATTATTTGCAGCAAAAATTGATTGTCGATCGGATGTTAATTCTCCGTGTGGTGCAATACTTGAGTTCTATTAGAATGATACTAACAATCTGTTCTTCTTTTTCTCGACGGAGAAGTGATATTATATTTTTCAAATTCATTTTATTTGATTGCAAGGTTTGTGTAATCTTTGGTATGTTTCTCAAAAAGATTCCAAAAGTAACTGCAAGAATGAATTAACTTCCAGACTCCGGTTATTAAATTCTGTAAAACAATAGGGAAAGGGTAAAATATTAGACAAACTCTGTAACCGTTTATTTTAGAGTTTCGTACTTTTATTTTCTAAGAAGTGGCATTTTATCCCCTATATATTATTTGAGAAGCATTACAATATTTTTTTGTAGCTACGTGTCATCACTAGAATGATTCTTACAATCCTTAGAGAAATAGATTGGTCCATCTAAATATACAATAAACTTTTTATTAAACTAACCATAAATACACTATTAATATGCTTCATTATTTCCTTAAATAAAATCACAGAATTTTCTAATATGGCTAAAGTATATATGACAATTAATGATTTTGAATAATAAAGATTTGATAAAAATAAGTGTATCTTATATTATATTTATTTAATTTTAAACTATAAAAATAAATTAAACAACCATAGTAACCATATAATAAAGATTAAAAAATTCTTTATATGTTATATTTGTGGTCCATGGTTTAAATTTTTTGTTATAACATGATACAAATGATTAGAAAAATCATATAAGTTGAAGTCTCATTTAATAATTATTAAAAATAAAAGATATATATATATATATATCATTTTAAATTAAATTATATGCCATTTAAAAAATACATAAATATCTTAATTTTGAAATTTACTTTGATCAATTTTTTTGATAAAAATTTTGAAACTACATTGACAATTTAATTTTTAAAAATATTATAAATTACTTAACCTATTAATCCTACCGTGAAAGTGTTGTTATCAGTAATTTTAATTTTTTGCTATAACATATACAAATGATAAGAAAAACATATGAGCAAAAAACATCATTTCATAAATATTAATATTAAAATATACTATATATATGTTACTATCATTAAATTTAATTATATACCATATCAAATAGAAAGAATATTTTTGGATTAATAAAATTTATTTATATGTTCGCACCAATTTAATTATATAAGTTATAGTTACTGAACTTTTAATTATTCAATATATATTTATTATTTTCTAATATGTTAGAAACATATAATATATGAAATAATTTTTATATATAATGTTTATCCCGTACAAGGCGCGGATCTTAACCTAGTATTTATTATGGAGCATTACAACATATTTTCGTAGCTATGTGTCATCATTAAGAGGATTCTTAGAATCTATAATAATAAAAGAGTTATTTTTGGGTTCACCCCCTAGGTTGAACCTATAGGTTCACCAACCAATAAAATTTAATTATTTCAAATCCGATATCTTTTAAAAAAGGAAACAAAATATTGTCAAATTATATTACGCTTTTAAAATTAAAAAAAAAAAGTATAAATAAATAAAAATAATAGTAGTTGCAAAAAAAAGTTTTTAAAAAAAAATTAATACGATAAACAAAACACTAAACTCTAAATCTAAACCCTAAACCCTTTGGTAAACCCTAAACCCTTTCATAAATTTTAAATTCTTGAATTAAAAAAAAATATTTTTAACACAATCAACAAAACACTAAACCCTAAATCCTAATCCTAAACCCTAAACCCTTGGGTAAACCCTTGGGTAAACCCTACACCCTTGGGTAAATCATAAACCCTTGGATAAATCCGAAACTCTTGGATCAAATCTTAAACTTTAAGATTTATGATTTATTCAATAGTTGAGGGTTTACCTAAAGGTTTAGAGTTTAGGGTTTAATAATTGTTGGCAGCGTTAAAAATACTTTTGAAAAACAAATTCTTTTTTTTTTTGCGATTAAAAAATCTTCTTTTTGTGATTAATACAATTTTTATTTTTAAAATATAATATAATTCAATAATATTTTGTTTCCTTTTTTAAAAGATACTGAATCTAAAATGACACAATCTTATTGGTTGGTGAATCTATAGGTTCACCTAGGGGGTGAACCCAAGAATGTACGATAACAAAATTGAGCTTTTGAGGCTTCATAGGGCGTCCACATCAGCGGAAAAAAACTTTTTCTAAAAGATGACATGTGGCATTTAATTGTGTATTTAAAAAATAATAATAATAATAAGTAAATATACAATATAAGTAAATATACAATATAATAAAAATAAATAAAAAGTAAATATACAATATAAGAAATAGAAATATTACATTAAACATCTATCATAATTTATCATCTGATATAAAAACAAGAAAATTAGAAACTAATAAAAGGGAGCTTTTGAGGCTCCATAGGGCGTCCACATCAACGGAAAAAAACTTCTTCTAAAAGATGACACTTGGCATTAACAAATCTATACTAATAAATATACATATAAAGAAAAATAAATAATAAGTAAATATACAATATAAAAAATAGAAATATTACATTAAACAATAATAAGTAAATATACGATATAATGAAAATAAATAAAAAGTAAATATACAATATAAGAAATAAAAATATTATATTAAACATCTATCATAATTTATCATCTGATATAAAAGCAAAAAAATTAGAATACGTAAATATATAATTAAAAAATGAAAAAAACTAAATTAAATATCTATCTGAAAAATCTATACTAATAAAACAGAGCTTTTGAGGCTCCATAGGGCGTCTACATCAGCGGAAAAAAACTTCTTTTAAAAGATGACATGTGGCATTTAATTGTGTATTTAAAATAAAAATAATAATAATCAATAAATATACAATATAAGTAAATATTAATATTAATAAAAGAGAGCTTTTGAGGCTCCATAGAGCGTCCACATCAGCGGAAAAAACTTATTCTAAAAGATGACACGTGGTATTAAACATTTATCTTAAAATGTAAAATATAGATATTAAGTAAATATATAATATAAAAAAATAAAATTGATAAATAAATACACAATATAAAAAATGAAAAAGTACGTTAAGCATTAAACATCTATCTTAAAATGTAAATAAAAAATAAAAAATAGAAATACTACATTAGACATCTATATGAAAATGTAAAAATTAAACACATATAAATATGAATTTAAATATGTAAATATATAATATACAAAAAGTAATAATAACTAATTAAAAAATTTAAAAAATGAAAATACTGCATTAAAAAGTAATATACAATATAAAAAATGTAAATACTACATTAGTCAAAATATTTTTTTTATTTAATTGTTAAATTTATAAGAATTTATGATTTTATAATTAATTATCTATTTTTCATATTAAAAACTAACTGTTTTTCATAGACCATCCACATAAATATAAAAATCTATTTTTAAAAATAAGCCATGTGGTATTAAAAATAGATAATAAATATACAATAAAAAATAAGTTAATATATAATTTCAGAAACAGAAATATTACATAAAAATTCTATCGTAATATTATCATTCGATATCAGAAAAATAAAAATATATAATACGTAAATATTCAAGATAAGAAATATAAATATTACATTAAATCTATCTTAATATTATCGTTCAATATAAAAACAAAAAAATCAGAATACATAAACATACAATATAAGAAAAAATAAGCAATAAACAATATACAATATAAGAAATATAAATATTACATTAAACATCTATATTAAAATTAGTAAATATACAATATTGAAAAAATAAATAAATAAATATATAATATAAAAAATAGAAAAAGTACATTAAAAATCTATCTGCAAAATGTATAATAATAATAAGTAAATATTACATTAAAAATTATTATAATATTATCATTTGATATGAAAGTAAGAAAATTTGAATAAATAATAAAAAATATAAGAATAGCGAGATAATTAACATTTGAAAATCAATATAAGAGCAAGAAAAAATAAACAATATAAGAAATGAAAAAAAAAAAACTAAATTACACATCGAACTGAAAAGTCTATAGTAAAATAAATAGTAATTAAACATGAAAATAAATATTACATTAAGCATCTAAAGTAATATTAAAATAAGTAAGTTAATAATATAAGAAAAAAATAATACTAAATAAATATATAATATAACAAATATAAATATGTATATATAAAATAAAAAATAATAATAACTAAATAAAAATATAAAAATAGAAAAACTAAATTAAATATCTATCTAAAAATGTATATAAGAAAATACAAAATAAAAAATATAAATTTACATTAAACATCTATCATAATATTAAAATAATTAAATATGCAATATAAAAAATAAAAAAACTACATCAAACATCTATCTGAAAACTTTATACTAAAATAAATAATAAGTAAATATACAATATAAAAAATAGAATTATTACATTAAACATTTATCATTATATTACCATTATATATAAAAGTAATAATATTAGATTAAGTAAATATAGAATATAAGAAACAATAAATAATAAAGCTCTTTATAATATAAAAATAAATAATAAGGAAAAATACCATATAAGAAATAAAAATATTACATTAAACATTTATCGTAATATTATCATTTAATATAAAAGCAAGAAAATTAGAATAAATAAATATAAAATATAATAAAAAATAAACAATAAGTAAATATACGATATAAGAAATAGAAAAAATAAATTAAAAATCTATCTAAAATTTTTACAATAAAATAAATAATCATTAAATATACAATATAAAAATATAAGTATTACAGTAAACATCTATAGTAATATTAGAATAATTAAATATGCAATATAAGAAAAAATAAATAATAAGTAAATATGCAGTAGAAGAAATACAAATATTATGTTAAAAATTTATCTCAATACTGTTATTTATTATAAAAGCAAATATATTAGAATAGATAAATATATAATATAATTAAAAAATTAAACAATAATTAAATGTACAATATAATAAATAAGAATATTATACTAAATATCTAGTGTAATATTATTATAAGTAAATATACAATATAGAATAAATAAATAATAAAAAAAAATATAATATAAGAAGTAGAAAAAGTATATTAACTATCTATCTGAAAAATGTTAAATAAAATAAATAATAAGTAAATAATACATTAAAAATATATTTTAGTATTATCATTTGACATAAAACAATAAGAATAGTTAGATAATTAACATTTGGAAATTAATATAGTTCTGCGCGTCGCGCGGATTAATACCTAGTCTTTAAAAAAATAAGTTGATCCATACAAATATATATTATACTATTTATTAAAATAACTATCAAATTGATTAGTAGTGTACAAAAAAATATTCTCAATTTTTTTTCTTATATAAAACCTACGGAATTAACTAATATGATTAACATATATATATATATATATATGTCAATTAAAGATTATAAATAATATATATTTGATAACAATTTTTGTATCTCTCTTTTTTGTTTAATTTTATATTATTAAAAGAAATTAAACAATCACATTAAGCTATAATAAAAAATTTAGATATTTTCTTATATGTTATATTAAGTTTTTTAAAAACGTCTATAAAAGTATAAATTACTAAAATGATAAAAGTCCCACATTGAAATTTTTTATCAATGGTTTAACTTTTTTTGTTCAAACAAGTTATATGATCATAAATCCTATAAATATAAAGTCTCATTAATAGATACTAGGGTCGGAGCCCCGGGCAAGCGCGGATTGTTGACGTTACCGTAAGTTGTCTAGGATTTTCCGCAGTTTGTGAACCTGTCACTAAAATTCTGCAGTAGCTGTGGGAAAAATTGTATATTATGCTTTTCATATGGGTGATTATACGTTTGATGTTTCTCTGAATTAGTTTTAGTATTTTCATTAGGGGTTTTATATGTGCTATAGTTCGTTTATTGTTTTGGTGGTGTTTTTGGGTGTGAGTAAGGTTATTTTAAAAGTCCATTGTAGAGTTAGTAATTACAACTACAGCAATTACAAAAGGCCGTTTAGCATTGTGCAACTTTACTGATTTATAAAGTTGGGGACATTGGTAAATAAGCAAAGACACGTCGACTCTCTCTTTATTATTTAAAGTTGTAGTAATTCTTACACCAGTAAAAAATAGTTTGCAGCAAATCAAAGAGACAACTAAAGCTCAAAGTTGAAAAAACACGGAAGTAGAAATTAAAATGAAACGAAATCTAAGTGGAGTTGACGGTTAGACGACCTTGCGACAATCAATCAAGGAGGCGTTTGCGGGTGTTCTCGTCACCAGCAGAACCTGTCAGGCTTGCTTCAGCAACTCCCAGTGGAATATTTGGCACATCACCCAGGTTGCTGGCAGATTCTGTTGCTTGTCCAGATTCCATATCCATGACTGGAGCTGGGTCGCTGCTGCTACTCTAAGAAACAGTAGAACATGTGTGTTAATTTATATTAGCAGTTTTAAAAACTGTGAATACATAGATGACCCCACCTCTGCCTCGGTGCCAAATAAATATTAGCAGTTTTAAAAACTGTGAGTACATATATATATATATATTAGGTTGTTACTTTAAAAATGGATCGGGAATAACAGTTCATACCTGATGTCCGGTCACGTTGGAAGAAACACACCTGTTGCAACGGAAGAAAGTGCCAGATTTTGTAAGCTTCCTGCTGCAACTGGTGCAAGAAATAAACGCCCAGCCATTTTGTTGGAGGACACCAACAATCTGAACCTTGCAAATAAAATCAGCTTTTTGAGGATGACAACATTGTTAACATTAGTTGATACTATTTTGGAACCACATAAGAGTACTAAAGTATGTTTAAAGACGGAGTGTTACCTGCTGCCCATCGGAGTTGGAGTTGAAGATGAACGTGTGAAGATCTCCTATTGACATTAGTTCCTTCTTTTTAATACCTTCTATGGAATCAACGCGAGTTCCATGACACAAGTACAACAACGGAACTGGAATGGGAGAATATTTTAGTTTTAAAAAAAACAATGAGCTAAGCATTTTAAAATATTAGTAAGTTCATGACTTATGGGTCAATTAGGAGACAGACCTCATTTCGTAAGTTGTTCAGGTCAGAGTCTTGAACAATACGGATTTGTCCAAACACATCTGAAAATGAAAGCATTTTTTAATAATGAAAACATAGTATATGTAGATTGTGGTTGAAATTTAACATGCAAAACTCTATTGAAAACTATATCGGGGGCTATAAGTTAGTGTTTGCAAGAGCTTGGAGATGGTCGGACTTTCAAAGGATGAATTTCTGGAGATTGATAACAATTGAAATCATGGCAAATTCATCAATAGTTGTTGGGGGAATGATACAGATGACGAAAGGATGATCCAAGATCTTGTACATATTAGTGCATCAGCCGATTTAAAAGAGATCAACTTTCACGATCGACTCCTCTCGTAGCGATGGATGGACGGTAGTGATTCACACCACCAGCTGGGATGAAACCGTGGATCACAGAGTAGCTTGAATATTGATTAAACAAATATAGTATATAGTATATAGTGAAGATTGATATATCAAAAGCCTTCGACTCGGTGCAATGGTCATTTGTATTGGGAAGCTTGAGAGCTATTGGGTTTCCAGAGAAATACATACACTGGATAGAGCTATGTATTACCAGTCCTTCTTTCTCAGTTCAAGTCAATGGTGATTTGGCGGGTTATTTTCAAAGCTCTAGAGGACTCCGTCAGGGTTGCTCGCTCTCGCCGTACTTGTTTGTACTTTGTATGAATGTGTTATCTCTGAAACTGGACAAAGCAATGGTTGAGAGGAAGTTTAAGGTTCACCCGGGTTGTCAAAAGCTTTCTCTTACTCATCTCTGCTTTGCAGATGACCTAATGGTCTTTGTAGAAGGCTCCAAGGATTCTGTGCAGGGTGCTCTTTCTGTATTTGAAGAGTTTGAAGTCTGGTCGGGGTTAAGTATAAGTGTGGAGAAATCCACAATTTACATGGCTGGAGTATCAGTGGATGAGAAGAGGAGTATTTTGACGAACTTCAAGTTTGCGGAAGGTGAACTACCTGTACGTTACTTGGGGCTTCCTCTCATGACTCAAGCTATGAGAACACAAGACTACTACCCTCTGTTGGAGCACATAAAAAGTAAGATCAACTCTTGGACATGCCGATATTTGTCATATGCAGGCAGGCTACAACTCATAATATCTGTGCTTGTTAGCATTGTCAACTTCTGGATTTCTGTATTTCGCATTCCAAGTAGTTGTATAAAGGAGGTGGAGAGTATTTGTTCGGCATTTCTATGGACAGGGCCAGTTCTTAAAACTTCAAATGCTAAGGTAGCTTGGAAGGAAATCTGTTGCATTAAGAGTGAAGGAGGCTTGGGGATTCGGGATCTGAGGGAAGTAAATAAGGTATATGGACTAAAGTTGATTTGGAGGCTGTTAACTGGTGATTCATTATGGGGTAAATGGGTAAGAGGTAATTTACTGAAAGGGAAGAGCTTTTGGGCAGTGAAGTCAAATCCACAAATGGGTTCTTGGATATGGAGGAAGATTTTGAAGCTAAGAGAAGTGGCTAAACTGTTCTATAAGAAAGAGATTGGAAATGGGAGACATTCTTCTTTTTGGTATGATCATTGGTCTGACAAAGGTGTATTCTCTGAGCTGCTGGGAGATAGAGGAGTCATAGACTTGGGTGTTGGGAAAGACGCAACGGTGGAAGAGGCTATATTGTGTATTCGGAGAAGGCGAAGGCATCGCACTAGTGTTCTGAATGATATTGAAGCTGAGCTTCGAGAAATTAGAAGCAGGCTTGACCCTGGGGTAAATGATGTGAGCACTTGGAAGGGTAAAGCGGGATATAGGATGAGGTTCTCCACACAAGAAACTTGGATGCAGTTGAGAGGAAGTTCTCCTTTATGTTCTTGGGCCAGTGGGATATGGTTTCCTCAAACTACCCCCAGATATGCGTTTATGGCATGGTTAGCCTCTAGAGACAGGCTATCAACAATGGATCGTGTGGTTAAATGGAGTCATGGAGTAGATTCAACTTGTGTGCTTTGTCGTTCTGCGCAGGAGTCAAGGAATCATTTGTTTTTCGAGTGTGATTACACATCCAAACTTTGGGCGTTTATGGCAAAAGGTATAATGGGTAACTCTTTTACCAAGCATTTGTCGGAGATTATGGAGTTTATAAATGATTCATCAAGGGAGAAGAGAAGTCTGTTTTGTATAAGATACGCTTTTCAAGTAGTTCTGTATGCGATTTGGAGAGAGCGAAACAAGATCAGGCATGGTGACAAGTTGTTGCCATTGGGGGTGCTTAAAAGACTGCTTGATAAAAGTATCAGAAACAAGTTCAGTGTGATGCGGAAGAAAGGTATTAAGGGAGCAGGAGACTTAATGCAATTTTGGTTCTAAAATAGTTTGTAAAAGGGTGATGTTTGCTTGAGGTTTACATAACAAACAGGATGCATTTATGTAATAAGGCTTTTTTGATGAATAAATTTAACATTCATTCAAAAAAAAAAAGATGTTGATACATTTTCATCAAGGAAGATGAGATGTTGATAATCAAGGAAGAGGAGGGTGATTCCCATACATTCACCGCTTTTATTGATGTTCCACGAATCCAGAAAAGGAGGAGGCGGTTGTACGACCTAGCTCTCGTCAAAGGTGGAGGGGAGGGCGGCTCATCGACAGCAGCAGCAGCACCAGAGTAAGACATTTGGAATGAGGGTTCTAGGTTTTTAGGGGAGGATAAACTTAGAGAGCTTGTGTGTGAAGCTTGATTCCAGTCTCAAGCCTCTCGTATTTCTACGGTTTGATATCTTCATTGGTTTTGATACGCATCAAGCGTTGATAGTAAAGTAAGGGAAACAGAGAGTTCGTAGGAGTTACGGATTTTAATGTGAACTGAAAATTCATTGCATATGGTAAGAGAGTAAAGTTCAAGGGAGTGGGCCAAAAGAGAAGGAAATAAAGAGAAACGGGAGGTAGAAAGGTGAGAGGAAAATTGACTTTCCAAACAACGGCGGAGACAGTATTGGTCAACCGTCGAAGATGAATACTACTTCAAACCTAAATCGACCTAATCCTAAACGCAGAGTTTGGTTTACTTACCAGAAAACTTAAGGCTATGAAGGGCTTCACTATGGATTTTGGGCTGAATTGAATTTCTTAACAGGAACAGTAGTAAAACATATATTACGGGCCACAACAAAATTAATTTAGTCTAAACCAACGTTCGAAGACTGAATATTTCTGGTCTAAGTGGGAACCACCAAAACTATTAGATTTTAGGTTGGGTTGCCAAAAGGTTTTAATGGGCTGCGAAGACTAACTTAATTTTTGGAATAATTTTTGTATTCCAAGCCCAGTCTGCGATGACCTGTCATTTTAATTGGCCAGGAATATTTCATCTGACGTAGCACCCCTTAGAAGTTCAAAAAATAGCTCTTTTTATATAGTAGGATTCACACATATATATATATATATATATATATATATATATATATATATATATATATATATATATATATATATATATATATCATTTAAATTTAATTATAGACAATATAAAATATGTTAATTTCAAAATTTGCATTAAAAAATTAATGAGTTCTTAATATTTTAATTTTGAAATTTGTATTGATAAATCTCACGATAAAAGTATTGTGATTAACAGTTTAAATTTTTGGTACAGAATAAACATGACTTATTCTAATGTATATATTTTTATGTATACAAATTATTTTTAAATATGTGTTTTCTAATATGTTATTTGATTCTGACAATCCCATATATATATTTCTTCAAATCGAAGTAATTTTTGGAAGCACTATATATATATATATATATTATTTCATTCAGATTAAATATTTTAGTCTTGACTTTTATTTCTAAAAAGTTTTTTAATGAAATATCATGACAAGGTTTCAATCACCTCCCTTTGATTTTGGTCGAAAAATTAGATATTTGATCATTCGTCTAATATTTATTTCTCCCTAATACCCTTTCTAACTATTATAACGGTAAGAATGCGAAATTTGAACTATTTAATAAGTCAAATAGTTCTTACTTTAAACATAGTTTACATATACTAGAATGGTAAAATATTATATATTTTTTAATCGGTATAGTCTTAAATAACTAAACCCAAAAGTGTAATTTAATAAAATAAGTAATTTGTTTTGTTGTTCTAGAACTAGATGATTTTAGACCGAGCTGGATAATATATACTAGAGAGACATTTATATTTCGAGTCTACACTTATATTCTATAACAGCTTGATAAATTAGATTTGAACACTAACTTGTGATAGAGTTTGCTGGTGATTTTCTTCAAAATTTTGATTCTTAGATATGTTTCTGCAGTGGAACTAATTTTTACAGATGTCTATTTTTTTAATTGATACTTATGTAATTCATCGAATTCACAGAAAAAGTTAAAAAAAAATCAAGACTCATATCAGTGAAACAGAAACAAGAACGAAAGCACAATTTTATAGAAATAAAAAATGAAATCACATATGGAGAGTCAATAGTAAACAAATCAAGAGCAAAAAACCTAATCTTCTTTCTTCATTTTACAATCGATCTTGCAGATCTAGTTTTTGTATTTGTGTTGGCCGCAAAACTTAATTTGCTTTTTTTGCATATGAAATCTTAAAAATAACTGAAATGCGTGGTAAAATTTTAAAACCATTTAATGAGCAAAACATTAGTATAAAAAATTTACTTCGCGCATGCTTGCGGGTTATCATCTAGTATTTATTATTTTCTGTATTTTTTTCCCCACAACAAAATATTATTCTTTTTTTTTGTCAACCACAAGAGGTTATTTTATTACTCAAAAATTTATTTGGGTAGATACATCAAAATATAATAACTCACAATACTAAAATCCTATGAAATGACAGTGTAGTTCTACCTAAAGAATTGTCAATCGCATTCTATCTCCGATGTATATATAATATCTTGGAATCTTCTTTGCAGCTTTGTTATCTCCTCCAACTCTTTCGAGAAAATCGATCATACCTGAGGTCCTTTTAACATCACAAACCAAATCTTTCAGTCTGATTGCATGTGACTATGTGAGTTTGTGGTGATGCCATTTGGATTGACGAATGCACCTGCATCATTCATGAAGCTTATGAATGATGTGTTTCGCTAGCACTTACATAAGTGTGTGACTGTTTTCATCAACGATATCTTGATCTATTCTCGGAGCAGAGAGGAGCATGCAGAGCATCTGCGGATTGTGTTGGATAAGCTCAGGGAGAATCAGCTGTTTGCTAAGCTGAGTAAGTGTAGTTTCTTGCAGAGGAAGATTGGATTTTTGGGTCACGTGATTTCAGAGGCAGGAGTTGCAGTAGATCCGGAGAAGATTACTGCAATATCAGAATGGCCTACACCTAAGAGCGCTACCGAGATTCGTAGTTTTCTGGGTTTAGCAGGATACTACAGAAAGTTTGTGAAGGATTTTGCCAATATTGCGAAATCGATGACAGGGTTAACAGGCAAAGACACCAAGTTTGATTGGACAGATGCTTGTATGGAGAGTTTTACTGAGCTGAAACGAAAGTTGACAGATACACCAGTGTTGGTACTACCGAGACCGGGGGTACCTTATGAGGTTTATATAGATGCGTCAGGTACTTGTTTGGGTTGTGTATTGATGCAGGATGATCATGTTATTGCTTATGCATCATGTCAGTTGAGGCCTCACGAGGTCAACTACCCTACTCATGATTTGGAGTTAGCAACAGTTATTTTTGCGCTAAAGATTTAGAGGTCATATTTGTATGAAGAGAAAGTTCAGATCCTCACAGACCACCAGAGTTTGAAGTACATCTTTACTCAGGCGGACCTAAATCTGAGACAGCGCAGATGGATGGAGTTGTTAGCAGACTACAACTTGGATATTACGTATCATCCAGGTAAGGCCAATCAGGTGGCAGATGCCTTGAGTAGACGCATGAACGATGTTTCAGGAACCAAGGCGGTTCAGGAGCTGACTGGGACACTTGCTAGTCTCAGATTGTGTGCAGCTACCACAGAGAGAGATACTGCTGGTCTTGAAGCATTGGAGCAGACAGATTTATTATGGAGGATACGCAGAGGTCAGGATAGTGATGATGCTTTGGTTAAGCAAAATGAGATCGAGAGTATTGGATATCATACAGCTTTGAGCGGGATGTACATGTACCGGAACCGAGTCTGTGTGCGAGATGATAAGCTGCTAAGGAAGGAGATTTTACAGCAAGCACATAATTCGCATTTTTTGATCCACCAGGAAATATCAAGATGTACAAATATTTGAAGCGCTACTACCACTGGCCCGGTATGAAGAAAGATGTGGCTACATTTGTATCGCACTGTCAGACATGTCATATGGTTAAGGCTGAGCATCAGGTGCCTAACGGGGTACTGCAGAACCTGTCGCTGCGAGAGTTGAAATGGGACATGGTGACTATGGATTTTGTGACTGGACTTCCGATAACCTTTAGTGGGAGGAATGCTATTTGGGTGATCATGGATAGACTTACCAAATCTGCTCATTTTATAGCGATCAAGAAAACAGACGGAGCTGATCAGTTGGCGCAGATTTACCTTAGAGATATTTTGAGGTTGCATGGAGTTCCTGTCAGTATTGTATCAGATCGGGATACTAAGTTCACATCTACATTTTGGAGAGCATTTCATAAGGCGCTTGGGAAAAAAGTTCATATGAGTACAGCCTATCATCCGCAGACAGATGGACAGTCAGAGAGGACTATTCGGACATTAGAGGATATGCTTAGGGCTTGCGTCCTGGATTGGGAAGGAAGCTGAAGAAATTATTTACCTCTAACAGAGTTTACCTACAACAACAGCTATCATTCGAGTATTGAGATGGCACCGTATGAGGCGCTATATGGTAGGCCTTGTCGTACACCACTTTATTGTACAGAAGTGGTGGAGCGGCAAGACTTAGAACCATCAATGGTCCAAGAGACAGTAGAGCAAGTAGAGATGCTCAAGACTCAGCTTAAGGAAGCCCATGACCGCCAGAAGAGCTATGCAGATAAGCGTCGTAAAGACTTGGAGTTTCAGTTAGGAGACTTAGTATACATGAAAATGAGGACATTCCAAGGAGGGTCTAAGACTCGAAAGCTAAAGAAGCTTAAACCGAGATATATGGGACCATACCCTATTGTGGAGCGGATTGGAGCAGTGGCTTATAGATTGCAGTTATCAGCAAAGTTGTCGGAATTCCACGATGTGTTCCATGTGTCAGTTTTGAGGAAAGTTGTGAGAGCACCAGCGCTCATTTTGCAGCAGCCGCCCAGTGATCTTGAGAAAAATTTGTCTGCACCTTGTCAGCCAGTTGAGATTATAGATCGGCAGTGAAAGCTGTTCAGGGGATGATGACCAGTTTGGTTAAAGTTCGTTGGGGGAGAGACGAGATCCAGGAGGAAACCTGGGAGGCCGACACTTAGATGAGGATTGATTATCCAGAGTTTATTTGGGATGGTATTGGACAGTCGGTTCAGGAGCCGAATTCGGGAACAAATTCTTCATTAGTGGGGAGAATTGTAACGACCCACTATTCAGTCCAATTAATTTGTCCCATCAAGAGACATTCCCATTGCAGGAAACCCTAGGTGAATTTCTATTTAAACAATGGTAGGCTTAATAGTTTATTCAGAAAAGTCTAAAGCGTCGAAACTCTGCAGAGATTGAGCCGTCGAGTAGATCTGAGATTGACCAGCCCCAGCCATCGTCGCACACGCCGAGATCGGATATATCACCACCATTAACCGCCGAAGGTAATCACACAAAACTGTCGTGGCTTTGGGTTATGTTTTTCCGTTTGATAAATCAATCATATCTCTCATACCGTTTGGTTTCTCGCGATTTCAAGGACATCACTGCGCTCCTGACGTCGAGACGAATCCGGTGGTAGAAACTCAGCCAAGGAGAAGCCCGGACGCGCCGTCACGTGCCACTAGAAGATCCGCGGGTGAATCTCACGCGCCACCGCCTCCGCCGGACGTTCGCCGGAGTCACCGCAGCTGGCCACCGCTCGTCCGCCGCCGGGAAGCCGCCGCTGCATCACCACCGCCGGTGATTTTACGGTAAGCTACCACCGTCGTCGGCCGCCGCCGGCAACCGGTGACTCGCCGGTATCGATTCAGCGAGTCAAGCCGTTGACCAGCCAAGCCGGTTCAGTTAGTCAATTAATTTTTGTTATTGATTAAACCGGAGTAACTCCCTTGTTACTCACCCCTCCTATTCCTTCCCCTTTTCAGGTGAGACTGACGAGCATGAGTGATTGCTATCGGACTGGTGCTTTGGGAGTTTTTTTTTCGGACTTGCAGTTTTTATGCTTTTATCGATATTTTTGGGATTTATTATGTTATTTGGATTTATGGTTATTTATTGGATTTACGATTGTGGAGTTGACTTTTGAAAAGTAAAAAATGGAGATTTCAGACTTTTTATTTTTTTAAGTTATTTCGGAAAATACGGGTGCTTCAATTCTTTTTATGTGACAACCCGCCCCGTGGATCTCAGGCTCACAGCGCTGCAAATTAATTGGTGTTAATTCATCCTGGAGGAGTGTTGTTAAAGGGTGAAGTCCTGAGTTCGAGACTCACCAACAACCTAATTATGGAGTCAGAGAGAACTTATAATGGAGGGGTTGGGGTCGGTGCGCTGCAACGCTGTAAAACTAGGGTCCACGGGGCGGATAGTTCTCACGAGGTAGGTTGTAACAAAAACATTGCATGTGAGGAAGAACTAAAGAGATTAAGGGAGAGTAACATAAGAAGAAGTGGCATGTCCACATCGAGTTTGTGGAATATTGGATTAGAGAAGAGAACGTGATTCTTAAGCAATATGCAATAATAGAATATCTTTTTTTTTATCAAAGCAATAAAAGAATATCTTTGCACGAATTTAATGATAAAAGTGGAGGTACTTCTTCAGAGATTGGTTGATCGTGGAGGTGTAAGGAGAAGAACCGTCCGAAGAAGTGGATTGAGAAAATATTTTTGTTTTCAAGTAAAAAAAAATTATATTAACACATGTTTAGCTTTTTGCATTATTGTTCTCTAATGTTTTTATTATTTTAGATATTTTTATTTTGAAATTATGTGGCAGAACATAATTGGTTGATTTACTTGTGATTTAAGCATATAAAGTATGTATTTATTATTTTGTTATTTCATAATATGTAAAAGAACGTAAAACAAGTAGAGTACATAAATTAATTTGCATATACAACTAAATTAATATTTTATGCTTCTCAATTATTGAATATGTATCTATTTTATTTTGTTATTTCATAATATTTTAAAGAACTTAAAATAAGTAAGTACATAAAATTAATTTGTTTATGCATAACATTTAGAGCAAAAAAAAAATTTGTTTATGCAATGTTCAATCCATATATACAAGGCGCCGAGGTAATAATATATAACCAAAACTATTCAACCTTACTCATTTATTCCTTCTGGGATTATCAGTTGCTAACAACGTAACATGCAATACTTATCCACGTAAGTTATGATGATGCATGAAATAAACATGTACACATAAAGTTAATTTAAAAAAAAAAAACTAAATGTTATCAAGTAGTTAGAGTATCAAAAATAAATTTGAGATTTATCTAGTTAAAAATTTAAAATTACTGAAAACTAGTGTAATTGAAATCGGCGGCTCTCTGTTTGCCCTAGACAGAGAAGCCTTCACTGGAACTCCTTAAAGCCTTAGTAAGTCCTGTCTCTCTTTTCGCTACCGATTTGCTTGTATAACTAAAATCATCGGCTTTTTGTTCGCCCTAGGGCCAGTAGCCTTCATTGAAAGTCTTCGAAAGTCCTCTCCCTTCTTTGCTTTTGCTTCTTTTTTTTTTTGTCTCTAGCTCATTCTCCACCTTGAAAATATAATTATCTTTGCAAAACGGTTTCAGCTCAAGTATTTTGAATTAGACATTTTTGGTTATAATACAAACCCTATTCCTATCTTCAGGAACAAGAGAAAAAAGAAGTAGCCTTCAGTGCCGGTCCAACATTCTCATTTTTTTCTTGATGCCTGATGCCCTAAGCGGTCGATTACCTCGCTTATGCTCGAAACCAGCCTTGGTAGCCTTAGAGCTCAAGGAAGGTAAAAGAAGCAATTATAGTCCGTACGGTTCCACAGCTGGATTTGATGTCGAATCCAAGTTATCTGAGCATCTTCCACCAGAACAAAGACGGTGCTGTGAATAATGACACCGAGACGATGCCTTCGGCTCCTATACCAATTAATGCAGGCGGCGGAAGGACGGGGAATGGGAAGAAGAAAACCAGAAGAGCAATGCCGTTGATGAGGTTTTCTCGGAACGGAAACACGGAAGTGACTGAATGCGACAAGAGCACCATCATGAAACGTGTTTCCATTCCTGCTAGGGATTTAAGGATTCGTGGCCCTCTTTTCTCCAGCTCTTCGAACATTCTCGGTAATATTTTCGAATAGTTTAGTGAATTTTTTTTTCCTGACTTGTTGGGAATTAAGAAACAACATAGCTCAATTTTTTATTTCCATCTGCAGGCAGGGAGAAATCTATTATTGTCAATTTAGAGAACATCAAGGCGATAGTTACCGCAAACGAAGTGTTGCTGCTGGATCCTCTCCGCCCTCAAGTACTTTCCCTCATTGACCAACTAAAGAAACAGTTTCCTCAGAGGAATGTACCGGAAGGTATACAATATTCGCAAGAAGCTGAAGAGGGCTTTCAGAGTGAGCTTCCATTTGAATTTCAGGTCCTCGAGAGTGCATTCGAGGTTGTCTGCTCTTTCTTTGATATGAGAGTTACATCCTTGGAGACAGAAGCTTTGCATGTTCTTGCTGAACTAATTGAGAAAGTCACCACGGAGAATCTTAGCATCGTACGAAGCTTGAAAAGTAATTTCACATGCTTAATAGCCAGTGTACAAAAGGTGAAAGATGAAATTGAACATTTATTAGATGATGATAAAGACATGGCAGAGTTATACTTAACAAGGAAAGTCATCCAGAGCCAGCAAGAGGACGTGGAGGATCTGGAGATGTTGCTGGAAGCATATTTGATACAAGTGGAGGGAACGCGGAACAAGCTCCATACAATGAGGAAATACATTGACGACACAGAAGACTACGTGAAGATAAAACAGAAAGATAAACGTAACCGCTTGCTTGTGTTTAAGCTGATGATAAATAGAGCTTCTTTTGAAATATCTGCAGGGACATTAGTCGTCAGCTTATTCGGAATGAACATACCGATTCCGCTGTACAGCACAAATGGCGTCTTTGGTTACTTGGTGTTGGGTGTTTTTGTGATGTGCATTGTGCTTTTCATGGTTACCTTTGGCAAGGCTGGGTGGAAGAAGCTGCTTTGATCATAACTGTAACGGCCCGATCCCCCGGCGTCCGACCGGGGTTATCGAAGGGCGTTATGGACACGTGTCTAATCATTTAGACAACCCTACATGTCCCGTTACTGGTTCCGAGAGTCGACGGGCGCATAACCTTCTTTGAAATACCGTCACACCCACATCCATATACTTCTACTTACAGTCCTGCGCACAGGGAAATGGAAATGGAGGAGTGAGCAACAAGTTACTCAGTGAAGTGGCTCTAGACCAGCCTGCCCGCATGACACTCTATATTACTCTATGCGGGAACTAGGACTGACTAGCCACTACAATCAGGTAATGCATTTTTATCATTTCATACTATCATCACTAATTGTCCACATTCAATTCCATACACTTCTAGCAACCTAGTGATCAATCATTACAATGAACTCACTCATTGCCACACACGTTAAACCCTAGACTTAACCGACTCATCATACCAGACCGACTCGATCCTATGACACCTTTAACTCCCCGTTACCCGACCATGATGCACCTTTTTATATCCCGCATCTCGCGGTAGGCATACGTCCTTATCAACAGTGGGTAGCTCCCACTAGGCTTCTACCCCATATTCTTGTGGATTGGCCACATCTCCTATGGGTGCTTCCATATTCTTGTGGATTCGCCACATCTCCTATGGATACCTAGCGTGAACTACTGCCACACATACTTTTCTTAGACTCTATATGCTTTCCCACCCATGCTTAACCTTAACAATATTCTTTTATACTTTCACTTATCCTTTCACATCCTTATCACTTTCACTTATCCCTTCTCATTTTCATTTCCTTTCCTTTTACACTTAGACTTGTACTTTAACTCATTCACTAGACGCCACCCGTTATTGGTGTCATACGCAATACACATCGCATTCAAGTTCTACTTCAATAACTTTAGTAATCATTACTCATCTATATAGCTTAGCATTCATTTCTCTATAGCATCCTAACTTCATTCACAACAACACGTGGGACAACACATCCAAACATACAAGCATCATTCACCAATCAATCACCACACAAACTCAATTCAGTTCATCAAGTCCCGTTTACCAGTATGAGGGTTCTTATGCATCATGATCCGTTCATCTATCATCCTAGCAATAATCATGTTCTATCAACCTAACTCTCAAACAGGGTCTAATCAACCTAACTCCAACATAAAGGAGTATACAGAATCATGAGAGGAAGTTGGGTTCGAGACACTCCACCTTAGCCTAGATCTGGATCTGGACCAAGAGGCAAGGGAGAGGAGCTTGAGATCTGGTCACCACCACCACTTCACGGCGCCGGCGAGGAGAGAGAGAGAGAGAGAGAGAGCGTGCAACGGTGAGGAGAGAGAGAGTGACGGCGAGGAGAGAGAGAGAGACGCGCGGGAGAGAGAGAGAAGAGAGAGAGGCGGCGCTGGAGAGAAGGGGAGAGAGCTCGCCGGCTAGGGTTTCTGGTCTCCGGGAATTCTCTGCAGAGCTTCGCTTCAGTTTCTGGGTGAGGCAAAAAGGGAGGCTGCATCTCCTTTTTATAGGAAAGAGGAAGGGAAAACCCTAGGTCTTTGCCAAATGGGCCGTAGAGAAGCCCATATTCCTAAAGAAATTTATGGGCCAGGAACCGGGCCGTTACAATCCTCCCCCGTTAATCGGAATTCGTCCCCGAATTCCAAAGCCCACATCTTTCAGACTAATCGTTCGTTACCGAAATGGATTCACACATTCACACAACAATCAAGGGAGGCATACAAGGCATGATAACTCTACTGGAATCTTTAAAACCAACGAATGAATGTCATAAATAAAAGGAGTAGGACTACAATAGTTTGTAAGAGAAAACTCAGCACATCTGCACAAAACACAGAATGCCGTAAAGAATGGAAAGAACACCAACTCCAATAACCAATAAATGAAATAAAACCAATAGCAAAACACGTGTCCTACTCCTATGAATCGTCCCTAGGTTCTCGTCTAGCCACATTGACATGGCGAGGGGTAGCTGGTCTCGGATCCAAGGTCTTCATCGGCCTCTGCGACGCGATCATACTCGGCCTCCGCCTCGCTTTCCGCCAACCACTCCTCCGCGTGCAGTGCTTGGTTGGCCATTCTTCTCACCAGTGCAAATTCCAGAGGCTCCAGAACTCCCACGAGCTCTTCACGAATATCTCCACGTAGCCCAGCCCTAAACAGATGACACCACTCCTCGGCTGGCTTTGGTTGACACCTCTTGGCCGTATCCAAGAACTCCTCCAGGTAATCTCTCACCTTGCGTGGCTTCTCAACCATCTGGACCAGTACGTCACAATCACATGTCACTGTAGGAGGTTTCCGCCGACGTCCCCGTTTTCCCTTAGCGAGTTCCCCGACCGGCACCTCATGGCCTTCGACGTCCCTACCCGGGTTTCCTCCTTCCATGCTCGAGAGAGCGGCCACATTGGCTGCAATCTTCTCTTCTGCCTCCATGGCGAAACCTGCCATCCGCCTCACTAGCGCGAACTCCAGGGGCTCCAAAACACCCCTCAACTGCGCCTGGATTTCCTTGCAAAGCCCGTTCTTATACCATGCGCACCACGTCTCTGCATTCTTTGGCTTGCACAGCTTGGCTTGGTTGATGAAGTCCTCGGTGTATCCCGCGACTGATCGGTCCTCCTGAGTATTCTTGATCAGGACTCCACACTGGCACTTCCCGGTGAACACCCTTGGGGGTCCCCCTGCTGCACTTGGCGGCTTGCATGGACGGCCACGCTTCCTCGGGGGCCCCTCTTCGGTTGCAAGCTGGAACCTCGCATTGCCCTGCAATAGGCGTTCCTCCATAACCATCCTCTGGAAATGTGGCATCAACACCTTATGCCTCACAGTCTGCTCGTGCGGGTACCTGAATGGAAACTCCCTGTACTGCTCTTCAGGATCTGGAAACATGGGTAGTACCAAATTACCCTCCACGTCACGGTGACGCCTTTGGGCATACTCCCTGGTGTTCCTCCGTCCGTAGTGCATACGCGGCATCCTCCACTCATAATGGTCAAGCGAAAACATCCTACAATAAAATTTCAATCAGAACCATAATAGAAGTATGGATATGGTGGGATTTTCAAATAATCTTTTCACAATTCGAAAATACTTAGTAATAATCACAATAAAAATTTTTTTTTTCCGAAAACGATTTTTTTTTTTTTTTTGAAAACGTCAGAAATGCCGATCCCTTAGGACAGAACTAAGGGATCTTAACCCGCTCTGATACCAATTGTAACGGCCCGATCCCCCGGCGTCCGACCGGGGTTATCGAAGGGGCGTTATGGACACGTGTCTACTCATTTAGACAACCTTACATGTCCCGTTACTGGTCCCGAGAGTCGACGGGCGCATAACCTTCTTTGAAATACCGTCACACCCACATCCATATACTTCTACTTACAGTCCTGCGCACAGGGAAATGGAAATGGAGGAGTGAGCAACAAGTTACTCAGTGAAGTGGCTCTAGACCAGCCTGCCCGCATGACACTCTATACTACTCTATGCGGAAACTAGGACTGACTAGCCACTACAATCAGGTTATGCATTTTTATAATTTCATACTGTCATCACTAATTGTCCACATTCAATTCCATACACTTCTAGCAACCTAGTGATCAATCATTACAATGAACTCACTCATTGCCACACACGTTAAACCCTAGACTTAACCGACTCATCATACCAGACCGACTCGATCCTATGACACCTTTAACTCCCCGTTACCCGACCATGATGCACCTTTTTATATCCCGCATCTCGCGGTAGGCATACGTCCTTATCAACAGTGGGTAGCTCCCACTAGGCTTCTACCCCATATTCTTGTGGATTGGCCACATCTCCTATGGGTGCTTCCATATTCTTGTGGATTCGCCACATCTCCTATGGATACCTAGCGTGAACTACTGCCACACATACTTTCCTTAGACTCTATATGCTTTCCCACCCATGCTTAACCTTAACAATATTCTTTTATACTTTCACTTATCCTTTCACATCCTTATCACTTTCACTTATCCCTTCTCATTTTCATTTCCTTTCCTTTTACACTTAGACTTGTACTTTAACTCATTCACTAGACGCCACCCGTTATTGGTGTCACACGCAATACACATCGCATTCAAGTTCTACTTCAATAACTTTAGTAATCATTACTCATCTATATAGCTTAGCATTCATTTCTCTCTAGCATCCTAACTTCATTCACAACAACACGTGGGACAACACATCCAAACATACAAGCATCATTCACCAATCAATCACCACACAAACTCAATTCAGTTCATCAAGTTCCGTTTATCAGTATGAGGGTTCTTATGCATCATGATCCATTCATCTATCATCCTAGCAATAATCATGTTCTATCAACCTAACTCTCAAACAGGGTCTAATCAACCTAACTCCAACATAAAGGAGTATACAGAATCATGAGAGGAAGTTGGGTTCGAGACACTCCACCTTAGCCTAGATCTGGATCTGGACCAAGAGGCAAGGGAGAGGAGCTTGAGATCTGGTCACCACCACCACTTCACGGCGCCGGCGAGGAGAAAGAGAGAGAGAGAGAGCGTGCGACGGTGAGGAGAGAGAGAGAGAGTGACGGCGAGGAGAGAGAGAGAGATGCGCGGGAGAGAGAGAGAAGAGAGAGAGGCAGCGCAGGAGAGAAGGGGAGAGAGCTCGCCGGCTAGGGTTTCTGGTCTCCGGGAATTCTCTGCAGAGCTTCGCTTCAGTTTCTGGGTGAGGCAAAAAAGGAGGCTGCATCTCCTTTTTATAGGAAAGAGGAAGGGAAAACCCTAGGTCTTTGCCAAATGGGCCGTAGAGAAGCTCATATTCCTAAAGAAATTTATGGGCCAGGAAGGAACCGGGCCGTTACAATAACTCATAATCACTACCCAAATCCCCAGGACCCCATATTCTTTTTTGAAGTCTCCCAACTTTGATTTGAGCGAATTAATCCCACCGTGGAGTTCTACTAACGGTGCGAATAATTTGACCAAATAAATTTAAAGGTTGTACAATTTCTTAGTTAGGCATCTTTTCCTATTACCTTTTGTTCTTCTTATTATTTATTTATTTTATCTTTTTACTTGTCTCCCCGTTTGGTTGTTTATTATTAGAACACCCAATCATGTGTTCTGCTATCCTAAAAGTCGATTTGTCTGTGATAAGACGTCTCGTGGATCCTATCCGTCTAATGGACTTTAGGTTGGTACTGCAGAGCATCGACAATTAAGTTGTTGCTTCGCTTGGCGTTAGTCGAATCCAAAACCACACCTTTTAACAATATTCCTACATGATAAATTGTCATCAATTGATCTGCAGGTCAACTGGTGACAACTTGTCCTTTGGAAATATTGTCAAAAGGTAAGGTCTTGGATTCGATGAACTTCAAACACACCAGCAATTTAATTATGGAGTCAGTGAGGATTCATAAATGCGGGATTGGGGTCGATGCTCTGTAGAGGCAGTCTGGGATCCATTGGACAGGTGGAGTCTGCAGGACGGATTGTCACAAAAACTGACTTTTATGTGAGCCCGTGAGCTTGGATCTACGAACGGGGTATTGTACCAAAAAAAAATTAAAATAGCCACGATTTGTTTGTCATCATTTAACTTATTAATTAGAGTTTGATTCACGCATCCGCATGTATATTTGTTTAAATATATATATGTTGAGGGCTCATAAATATTATATATTATTTAAATATTATATTATTTAAATATTTACAATATTTTAAAATGTTTATAAACCATTTCTTTCGATGCTACTGGTATCAAAAACGCCTCCACCAGGTGCCACAGATGTGGCGTGGGTGGAAGAGGTCGTGGACGTGGCTGTTCCTTTTATTGTTAATGGTTTTACATTTTTAGTTAGCTAAGATAAGAGATCTGCTCGGTCATAAAAAAAAAGATCTAGATTTTTTTTTTACTCAAATTAGATGTGGTCTGGGTAACCAGACTGAAATAGAACAACCAATAAAATAAAGCTCCCTATGGAAAGACCTAGCAGTCTTAGCTAAAGAGTCTCCAATCTGATTTTGCGCTCGTGGAACATAGGTGATCTTGAAGTCCGGGAAGCATATATGCAAGGTCTCAATCCTCTATAATTATGTAGTAAAACTTGGCCATGTATAGGGCTCCTTGATCATAACGATCAGCTCGTTACAATCTGTCCCAAAGCTCTGGCATGTCGAATATTGAAGCATATTCTCTATCGTCCATTGCAATGCTTCTACTTCTAAATGAAAGGGTGATTCGCGTCGAAGGTGGTTCCGTGTCCCCATAAGTTGAGGCTTCCCAAAGCTGTCCAACCATGCCCATCTATCATGCAAATATTGCTCAAGCTTAAGACTTGAGATTCCTCAGTGATGTGGTCTTGTACCATGGGTGACACCATCTCGTTTGCATTAAACCAGATTTGACATTCACTCTCTGCATACCGAACTAACTCCATCGGATCATTGTCTATCCCCCTAAAGAGTTTGTCATTTCGGACCTTCCAAATATACCATATTATCCATGGATAAGGATCCCTGTCTAATTCAGGTTCGACAATGTTGTTCTTTCTCTAAAATAGGTAGTCCATATTACAATAGATACTTGGCTTTGGGAAGATATTTGGACTTATTGGAGTCGCTGATAAAGACCAAGCCTGGAGAGCTGGTGGACATTCGAATATGACATGAGTTACATATTCTTATAGTTCTCCACATCGTGGACAATAATTATCGCACCTCATATTACGCCGTACTAAGTTCCTCGTAACAGCAACATCACATGTTATCAATTGCCATATAAGATGACATATTTTTTTAGGCGTTTTTACCTTTCAAGCAAAGGTTTGGAGCTTGGTGATACTGGCTCTAACACTTCATTTTCTTCCTCAAAATTTAATAAGTTTTGAGCTACCAATATCCAGACTTAACCGTATACTGGCCATTGTAGTTCTAACAAAATGCATCCCTGCGATAAATTGAGCTTATGGCCAAACTCTTTATGAGCAGTATATGGCAGACCTAACTTAATCCTCCAATAACAAACTATAATAGCGTCTGATAAAAATACAGGTAAAAAGGTATTTTCGTATATTTAGGTAAGTAAACTGTGATTTGCAAATATCTTTTACGTGGTTAGATTGCTATCATTTTAGTAAATGTTGTTGCTTAAAAGTAGGGAAGGTATTAAGAATATTATTCATTTTAGTAAATGTTGTTGATTAAAAATAGGGAAGGTATTATGAAACATGTTAAATTTGGTTGATTACGTAAATTTAATTAAGCTGGTTTAATACATTAAAATGATGCTAATAATGAGCAATGATAAATTTTTACCTATCTACTCTACTAAAATAAAGTTCTATTTTTTATCTACCATACACAAGTCTATGTTAGACCATTCATTAGAAATTTAATTAAACATCCTAAAATTACTCATATATGATATTCTTCTAAAAACAATATACATCTAAACAATAACATTTCTAAGAAAACATAAATATATTGTCATTAGTTAATTATCATTTGACTGTTTATCATATTTAATATCGACCATATTTTATATATTCCAGTAAATAATATTTTAAAATATAACAAAAATAATTTAATTTATTCACATAAAAATATTTCGAGAATAAAAATTTCTAAACAAAGAAGCTAATGATTTTTTTATTAATTCATATAAAACTAATGTTTAAAACTAAACTATTAATATTGATGTTGCATTTTAAATAAATAAACAAAAATACTTCATTAATATATGATTTGTACATTATCATCAAACAAATTTCAAAAAAATATTTCAAAATATAAACTATATACATAAAATTAATATTAGATATATATCTTTATAACATATTTTATATTTTAAATATTTAAAAATATAAATATATCTGCATGGATGTGCGGGTTAATATCTAGTTGAACATTAAGTAACGGTTAATTTATAACTGTACTTCATTTTAATAAGATTAAGCTGGATTATTTTTATTTTAAAATGATGCTAATAATGAGCAATGATATATTTTATATTAAACGAGAGAAACTGAGAGAGAGGATTCCCGGCCGACGGCGAGGCTCCTTTAGCCACCGTCGGTCCGGTCTTGTGTTTCAAGTTCGTTTTAAATGCGGGCTTCTGTTTTTAGGGTTATAGATCTTATGGGTTTAGGTTCGGCGGCGCACCTCTCTACGGTGGCCGTCCGATTTTGTCCCGGGAGGTGATGGCTTTTTCAACATCTTCTTCGCCGGTCTCTGTTTCCGGGAGGCGGTGGCTTCTTCAGCACCGAGATCGCCGGCTTTTGTTTCCGGGAGGCGGTGGCTACCTCAGCACCGCTAGCGCCGGCTGGTTTTTCGAGTTACCCCACCTCGATCTACGAACCTTAGCCTCTCTTGTTACTCTGCCTCTCGTTCTGAATCTGGTGCCACATGCATGAATTTCGGAGATGATGAATCGATTGTAGGCGGCTATTACCCTCTGATAAATTCATAGATCCGGCTAGTTATGATTCTCGGTATGCGTTGGTTGTATACGAGTTGCTTTGAAAACTTGGTTTTGAATGGTTTCGTCCCAGATCCGATGGCGACGTCGCGGTTAGCCGTTGTATCGTGGATTCCGGTGCCGAAGGAAGAAGGAAGGGAAGCTCGTGCTCCGCGCGGATCGAGCGGCGCCTCTCCTGCTAGGGTTTTCGGATGTTGGGCCTTTTGGCCCATAATTTTAGCTTTGCTTTTGGCCTTGTGTATTTGGGCTTCTCGGTTTGTTATGTAATGTTTGGGCTCTGCCCTTTTGGGTTTTAATCCCTTAATAAAATTCAGAGGAAAAAAAATCCCCCTATATATTAAAAGAGAAGTCACTTTAGTGAGGTCTGGTGACGTGTCGTTCATAGGTGAAGTTTCAAAAAAAATTGTTATAATTTGATTGGTCGGTTGTTTTTAATTTTTATTTATTTAAATTAGATCTAAAAATTTAAAGTAAGTCTAAAAACATTTATCATCACTTGCCATATAATCTAAAGAATATTACAAATAACAATTTATGGCAACTAATTCTCGAAATTATAGAAAAATTAATAATGTTATATTTATTACTTTTAATATTTATAAACTATAAAATATAATGAACGAGTATTTATATAAGATAATTATAATTTTTTTATACTCTACTTGATAAATTATATTCAAATATAATTATATAATAACCATTTTAAATATTACAAAATCTAAACATGTTTATTAATATGATTTTTAAATTATTTATCTTTGCTTAGAGAATAAATTTATCAGAATTTTAAAATAATTTATATAGTGTTATAAATTATTTGTGAAAATGTAAATCCGACTATATATTGATTGAGAAGTCACATAAGTGATTTTTTATTACGTGTTGATCATAAATGAACTCTACAAATTGTTATAATTTGATTGACCGATGATTTTTAATTTTATTTATTATAATTATATCTAAAAGGAAAGGATAATTGAATTACCACTTTCCAAATAATCTACATAATATTAGAAATAATTATTTATGGTAACTAATTGTTGAAACTATGAAAGAGTAATAATGCGATCAATTTTTTTATATATTTATAAATTACATAAAATAATAAACAAAGTGTTTATTGGAATTGATATAATGATTTTATATTCGTATAGAAATAGCTATATTTGTATATAAAGTATCATAATAACTATTAATGTCTAATAATTCAATGCATGTTTTATAAATCATTTATAAAATTATAAATACATTTATAAAAATCAGACGTTTTAAATTATTATAAGAGGTTCTAAGTCATTTATAGAAGCTTATACATTAATTTAGAAAATGTATTTTGAAAATTTATCTTCCTGTTATAATATTTTAAATTTTTTTTATTTTTAATGGTAAAATTTCTCAACTATGTTTACTTAGGGTCTAACTGGTGACCATTCGGAAAACAAGAGGAACATATAAGAAAGGAATGTTTGGGATTAAAATATCAGGAATAAAAAGGAATGGTTGTTCTTTATCAATTTTAACAAGGAATACTTTTGTTCTTTAATTCTCTACAAAAAAAAGGAATGAAAAGGAATGAGAGGAAATTATTATTCCTTGTGAATGGTGATTTTTTTGAGGAACGTTAGGAAATGCATTATTCCTCGTCGTTCCCTGGTCACCATTCATACCCTTTGAATGGTGACCAAGGAACGACAGGAAACACTAAATTCCTTATCATTCCCAAAAATAATTACTATTCACAAGGAATAGTTTTTTCTTCTTGTTCCTCCACATTCTTTTTTTTTGTAGAGAAATATAGAACAAAAACATTCCTTGTTAAATTTGATAAGGAACAAGCATTCTTTTTTATTCCTGCAATTTTATTCCTATACGTTCCTTTTCTATTCGTTTCTCATGTTCCCGAAAAGGTCACCAGTCGAAGCCTAGAAACCCCTAAAATAAAGATTTACTGGTAGTAATAGTAATTATGACCTGTTAGAGTTTAATTCATTAAATAAAGTTAGTTTAGGAGCTTTTTCGTTAAATACTTAGTTTAGGGGGTTTTTACCCAAAACAAACTTAGTTGAGGGGTTTTAACGTTAAAATTCTTTATTCTTTCGTTATTATCTATTATTTAAATCCTTATAGTGGGATCTGTTTTATCAAAAACGAGTTGCAATCAACTGACGAGATATCTTCTTTCCTAATATCATGCATTTAATATTTATATATATATATATATATAGTAAGATTTGAGTTACCAAAATTATGTATATATTATAACCAGAATATCTTTAAAAATTTATTAGAAGATATTCTATCTCATAGCTGAACTAAAATTTATTAGAGAATATTCTATCTCATACCTTCTCTTGAAAACTAGTTCATTTAGAAACTTAAACTAATTTGTTATATAAATATCATGCCACCCCCATTAATTTCACGCATCGATCTTTTAAGTTTTCATATGTTTTTGATCGTTCTAACTTAAATTCTACTTTTATGATCTTGCGCAGGTGTATGATAATCAATAAGTAACTCATAGACGGAAACACCATTACTGGTAATTTTATGGGGGATTCTTCTTCTCCGTTTATTTTTTTTCTCTTCCTCTCCATGTTGTATCTCTATCTATATTTTTGCATCAGTAGTGATTCAACTAACAAAAAGAGACGACTCTGTTTATCCAGGAACTGATCATCACTTTCGAAAAAGGTAATTCTTTTTTTTGTAAAATTAAATCACTTATCAAGAATATAATATAAGATGTGTACGCTGTTCAAGTGCAATTTATTTATTGTGCGTGATCCTCTTCAGGTACGTCTGAGAGGCAAAGGTAATCTCAAAGCTTTTTAAAAACTTTGAAACTCATTGATGTTGTCCTATCAATTATATAATTTGTTATCTTTTGGGGATTGTTTACATCTTTAAATATTTTTGTTAGAATTACTTCTTTTCTGACTCAAGGCTTAGAAAATGAAACTGTAAATCATCTATGTTGTTACAATGAAACCAATGATAATAAATTTCAGGTAATTCAAATCTCTCTTTTATATTTCATGGCTGATTTTTTTTATTGGGGTTATGCGTAAAATATTTGTTTTTTCTCAATTATATTTTTATGATGTTTTAAGAGTAGTGTTAAATGTGATCGTTTTCTAAACGTTCTAATGTATTCTTTGTTCATATGAACATAGTATAAATATCAATATGTAACATCGAATCTTTCTTATTAACCATATACATGTAACATAAGTATTATATAGTTGTAAATATATAATCATCAATTTAATATTAATGTTAATATCCGTACATGCGTGCAAACGGTCCACCTAGTGTTATATTAAACATTAAGTAAGGGTTAATTTATAACTGTACATTTTTAATAAGATAGATGAGCGAAAATCGGTGTTTCAAAGAAAAAAAAAAAGATGAGTGAAAATCTAGAACAAATCGCATGAGCCTGACCCGATTAATGGAATAGATAAAGAAGCGATAGGGACGGAAGAAGTCGTGAAAAGGGGGACCAATCAGATGTTGGTGCGCTTACCAGTAACTGCTGCAAGCACCGTCGCTGTGTTAATTCGCCGGCGAATCCCCGCCGCTTATCTGCTATCCACGAAGAGCTCAATGACTTCGGATTCCTCTGGTACCGCCTTCACGACCATCAAAGAAATCGTATCCTTAGAGAAAGAGATTAAGAAGAGCAAATTCATCGCAATCGCCGGTCCTATCTCCAGCGAGCAGTCGGCACAACTGTTCCTCTCCCAGGTCCGAGATCCTCGCGCTACGCACAACTGCTGGGCCTATAAGGTGATTCGTTTAAATAACATTACCAAATCGGATTTTTGAATGGGCTTATAAGTTTCCATTTTATTATTTTCTCTAGGTTGGTGATCAACATCGATCTAGTGATGATGGTGAGCCATCGGGTACAGCAGGAAAGCCGATGCTCTCTGCAATTTGTTCATCTGGATTAGACAGAGTTATGGTTGTTGTCATTAGGTGGGTTTTTGCCATCTTAATAGAAACTTGGTCATCGATTCTGGATTTTTTTTCCTCATCGCAAATTCGTGTAATGTGTGTGTTTTAGGTATTTTGGGGGCATCAAACTCGGTACTGGAGGTCTTGTTAGAGCATATGGTGGTGTTACCTCTGATTGCTTGAAAACTGCTTCGACTTGTCTTTTCAAGTCTAAAGTAAAACTAAAGTCTTTTTCCCATATTGTGTTGTATGATGTTTTTGCTTAATTATGCACATTTCGTTTCTCCCTGTTTTTTTTTTTTAACAGATCCATTCGTTTATGCAGGTTCAAATGGGAGTCGAGGTTACATTTGATCTTTTAGGTGTTGTTTACAATCAGGTTACTTTCTGATATCCATCTTAACTAATCTTTTGATTTTTCTTATACATGTTGAGAGATTGTGCGTTGCCAGTGTGGTCATGGATTGATCTCTCTATATATATCGTGTGTGTGTGTCACAGCTGCAGTCATGCCAGGCTGAAGACATCAAGGAAGACTATGATACTGGTAAAGATGGTACCACCATGGTTTCCTTCAAGGTTGATTTTGACCAGGTTGATAAATTAGAGGATGCTATCAAATCAAACTGCAAACGAGACCTTGTCTTTTTCAAAAACCTAGCAATTGGTAACCAACTCGGTTAAAACATTAGCCACTAATTGTTACAGCCAAAAAGTAAAGCTATTTTTTTGGGTTTGTTCTTTACAACATACTGAAGAATGCCTCGCCAAGATGATGACTTGTTTCAACTATATGTTACGTTATGTATATTGGTAGCCTACTAGTTTACTCTAATTTGCGTTGCACAAGTAAATAAGCATAAGGAAATTGAAAAAAAAAAACTGAAATGATAAGAAAAAGTTGTACCAAAGAAACTTGCCGATTAAAGCCACAACATGGAAGATGCGACACCAAACAAGAGCATAAGGAAAAAGTAACAGTACTTCTATTTGTAGTACAAACTGACACAAGGTAAACTGTATGTTACAAAACGGTGGCAAGACAAGAATAATAATTCTTGTAAACAGCTAAAGATCTGTCGCATCTCTACGTTGGAGGTGGTGGAGGGAGTTACGGAATGTTTAGGATGTTCATAAACTATCGCAAACACATACAAACATATCTCTTGACATCGAGTTCTCACACTACACACATCGATCTCTTTGTTCATTATTCTTTCTTGTTTCATTGTTAATCTTGTAGACCGGTTACTGTTACGAACAAGGTTGCTTGGGAGAGAAGAAGGAGATACAATATAAAAATATCTCTTGTTTATTAAAATGAGCATTTACAAGTATATATAGTTAGGATTTACAATTGGTTAAGATAACCACACTTCTAACTAAACCACTAAACCGGGTATATACATCAATAGGCCCCCTCAAGATGAGCTTCCAAAGATATTATGAAGACTCATCTTGGACTTAAGATGCTCAAACTGATAAGGAAACAAAGGCTTCGTGAATAGGTCAGCAACCTGATCTTCAGTCCGTACATGAAGAGTCTTGAGAGTTCCACGATCAAGCCTTTCCCGAACAAAATGACAATCATTTTCAATATGTTTAGTCCTCTCATGAAAAACCGGATTAGTAGCGATGTAGATAGCTGCTGTACTGTCAGAGAATAATATAGGAGTGTGAATCTGAGGAACCTTCAGATCATTCAATAACTTGATAAGCCAAACCATCTCTTTAGAAGAATTAGATAATGCTCTGTACTCTGCTTCAGCAGAAGAACAAGAGACCGTGTCTTGCTTTGTTGAACGCCAGGAGATCAACGAATCACCAAGAAACATAGCCATACCAGTTGTTGAACGTCTGCTATCACGACATGAATTCCAGTCCGCATCAGCAAAACCTTTCAAAGTCAAGTCATCAGAAGCAGAGTAGAAGAGCCCCTGACCCACCGTTCCTTTAATGTACTGCAAAACTCGATACACGGCATGAAGATGAGGAGAACGTGGTGCTGAAGAGAATTGACATAACCGGTTCACCGCATAAGTAATATCTGGTCGTGTGATCGTCAAATACATCAAACGACCAACAAGACTTCGATACATCGCCGGATCAGAGATCAGTTCACCATCTTTAAGGGACAGATGAAGATTAGGAATCATAGGTGTAGATGTAGGTTTACAACCCAACATACCCGAAGAAGTGAGGATCTCTAAAGCATATTTCCGTTGACAAATAGAAATGCCCTCACTTGAACGAGCGATCTCCAAGCCTAAGAAATACTTCAAAACACCAAGATCCCGGAGTTTAAACTGCTGAGATAAGTCTTGAATCAGAGACTTGGAGATAGATTCATTAGTACTAGCAACAATGATATCATCAACATAGACCAACACTGCCAGAAAATGACCATCAGCACAAGACTTCAGAAACAAAGTATGATCTCCAGTGCCTGTGGTAAAACCCAACCTCAACAAAGCAGCGGAAAATTTCAGAAACCATTGCCGTGATGCCTGCTTTAACCCATAAATCGATTTATTCAAACGAAACACAGCATTTTTAGGCAAAGTAAGACCTTTCCGCTCTGCATAGCCATCAGGGATCTTCATATAAATTTCTTCATTCAACTCACCATTCAAAAATGCGTTTGAAATATCAAGTTGATGAAGAAACCATTTCCGAGATGCAGCTACCTTCAATAGAAACCGAACAGTAGTGAGCTTAGCTACTGGTGAGAATGTCTCAGTGTAGTCTAAACCCTCCTTCTGTGTGTATCCTTTAGCAACAACACGAACCTTCCTCCTCTCAAGAGTACCATCCGCATTAAACTTCAGAGAATAAAGAACCTTGCAACCAACTGTTTTCTTTCCAGCAGGTAGAGTAGCAACCGACCAAGTATTTGTATCTTCCATAGCATTAAACTCCTTATCAACTGCTTCACACCATTCTTTAGAATCCTTTGCCTCAGAAAATGATTGAGGAATTGGGATTTTTGTGATGGTATTGATATATGATAAGTGAGATGGAGAGATTTTAGAATATGAAAGAGAAGACGAAATGGGATATTGTAGATCAGAATCCAACGTATAACAATGATAATCCTGTAAATGAGCAGGTTGTTTACGTGGTCTGGAAGAAATTTGTGGTGGAAGAACAGGAGATGGAGAAATTTCTGAAGAGGATGATGATGATAAAGGTATGTTACCTGAAGACAAAGGCGGTGTGAAGAGTTTCAGCGCAGCTTCATTCATAGGAGACGAAGCCAATGGAAATATCTCCTCATGAAAGATGACATTTCTCGAGATAGAAATCGTGTTAGTCTCCAAATCAAGTAGCTTGTAACCCTTGTAACCAGACGGATATCCCAGAAGAACACAAGCTCTTGATCTTGGCTGGAACTTATGCCTCTGTTTCGGAGAAGTAGAGCCATAACACAAACAGCCAAAAGTCCTCATTTGATCATAAGAAGGAATCTTACCAGTTAAAACTTCATGTGGAGTCTTATTACCAAGCAGAGGAGACGGTGTACGATTGATGACAAAGATCGCACACAGTACACAATCACCCCAGTAGGCAAGCGGAAGCTGAGACTGAAACATGAAGGCTCTGGCTACGTTGAGGATGTGCTGGTGTTTTCGCTCGACCACAGAGTTCTGCTCTGGTGTTTCCGGGCAAGAATGTTAAGCAAAAATCCCTTTTTCTTGAAAGAACTTCGAGAATTTCAATTCTGGAGCGTTGTCTGATCGCACGGATTTAACTTTCACATTGTACTGATTCTCTACTTGATTCACAAAAGCAGGGAACACGCTGATTACTTCATCCTTTGTACGTAGTAAATAAACCCAAGTGGCACGGGAGTGATCATCCACAATAGTCAAGAAATATCGAAAACCATCCACTGTCTCAACTGATGGTCCCCAAACATCAATATGTAAAAGCTCAAAGTTTGAATTACATATGTTGTTTGGTGAAGGAAAAGAAAGTTTCTTCTGCTTGGCCAAATGGCATATATGACAGAAAGAATTCCCTTTATTCTTGGATCTTGTTGTTCCCAAAGCTTCAGAGATCAAATCAAGTCTTGAGAACGAGGCATGTCCGAGTCTGTTGTGCCAAGTACCAATATCAACAACTGCATTCACCATCACAGAAGCTTCATTGACATCCACCACATACAGATTAACCACTCTTCTACCCTGACCAATCGTCGAGCCCTTGGTACGATCCTGTATTTCACAAGTAGACGGATCAAACATAACTCTGGAACCAAGATCAGTAGTCAAGGAGCTTATACTGATGAGGTTTAACCGAAACTCCGGTATAAACAACACATTCTTGAGAAGAATATGCTTGTTTAATTGAACATTGCCCACTCCACTGATCTTTATTAAAGAACCATTAGGCAAATTCACAGAGCTAGTCACATTCATATCCAAAGAAATGAAAGATGCTTTATCATGAGAAACATGATGTGTAGCACCCGAATCTAGAACCCATGTATTGGTATTAAGAGTATGCCGAGATACAGTAAGTATGCCAGCAAAACAAAAGGTAGACTGAGAGAAAGTGATACCCGGGAGATCAGTAGGTGTCTGAGATGTAGAAGCATCACCTGAACCAGCAACTGCATTACTCTGAAGTTGAGAACTAAACAGGGCAATGAATTGTTGAATCTGATCTTTAGAAAGATTCCCAATCAAGTTGTCAAGTGGAGCAGGTTTTGCGTCTAGCTGAGTAGAAACATTCACTTGAGGAGTCACAGAAGTAGAAGGTTTCTGAAACTTCTCAGGTGTCTTTCCTTTCATGTTATAACCCGGTGGAAAACCATGCTTCTTGTAGCATCTCTCAGCAATGTGACCAACTTTGTTGCAGAAAGAACAAATTGGTTTCCCTTTGTGAGCACCAGACTGGACATAGCATATGGTCGAAGTATTCTGAGGTAGATTAGGAGACTCAGAAACTTGAAATGCAGCAGGTGATATAGCAGAGGTGAAGCTCTTCTGGCTATCATCCTGATCAAGAATGTTATACACCTCTGTTAAAGAAGGTAAAGTCTTCTTCATGATGATCTGACGACGGATGACTGCATATGACTCGTTGAGACCAGCCAGGAACTTCACAATCTTAGCTCGTTCTGCCTTTTGATGAAGACGAAGAGCTTTCCCACACACACAAGGATCATCAGGTTCTTCACAGTTCTCCAAATTACTCCACAATGTCTTCAACTTAGTAAAGTAATCAGAGAGGGAAAGTGAACCTTGACGCAAATCCTGTATCTCCTGTGTGAGGTTGTAAGTCCGAGGAAGGTTAGTCATATGGAAACGGCTATGTAAATCATTCCAAACATCCGTCGCATCATTCAAACGAAGAATACTCCGATAGATCTGAGTTGTAACCGAGTTAAGAATCCACGACTTAACAAGGCTGTTACAACGAGACCATACACGAAAGTTTAAATCAGATTCAAGAGGACGAGGAAGCGATCCATCTACAAATCCAATCTTATTCTTCGCATCTAAAGCTATCTTCATGGCTGCTTCCCAATCATCAAAGTTCGATCCATCAAGCTTCAGGGAAATGAGAATCAGACCTGGATGATCGGAAGTATGCATAAAGAACGGAGAGTGAATCGAGTTCGTAAGATCGACACCGGTAGTCGCCTGCGAAGCCTGAGAATCCGGACCAGAGATCGCCGGAGAAGCTATTGGAGCTGTACGGGTCGTCAAACGAGTCGATCGACGAGTTAACTTCTTCACAGAAACCATCGCAACTTGTAGATCGATGAATCACGAGCTCGAGCAAGATAGATCAAGTAAAAATCAAGCTTAATATTAGCTCTGATACCATGTTACGAACAAGGTTGCTTGGGAGAGAAGAAGGAGATACAATATAAAAATATCTCTTGTTTATTAAAATGAGCATTTACAAGTATATATAGTTAGGATTTACAATTGGTTAAGATAACCACACTTCTAACTAAACCACTAAACCGGGTATATACATCAATAGTTACATCATCAATATAATCCATTTTTGTTAACTCGATTACATCGTTGTTGTTCTAATGAGTTTGTGCCCTAGTTATTTTTTCCTAATTTACATAATAAACACTCTCAAAATACTTAGTAGGAACTATTGGTTACATCATCAATATAATCCATTTTTGTTAACTCGATTACATAGTTGTTGTTCTAATGAGTTTGTGCCCTAGTTATTTTTTCCTAATTTACATAATAAACACTCTCAAAATACTTAGTAGAGATTATTGGTTGTTGAATTTTAATGAATTTGAAAATCTTAACTAAATATAGCGTTATTGGTTCTATGATTTTTAAATCTGTATTAAAATAATGTGTTATTGGTTTAATGATTCATAAATTCTATATCAAATCAAGTGTTATTCAATCGTACGGATTTACTAATATATTTGATTTTATAATGGATTTGAATGTATTTGTTTGGACTTTTTAGTTAAAAATACAAAGACTCAAATCCGAGGAAAAACCTCCGGATTTGCAAATTTTTCTTAGATTTATAAATACTATATAGCTTTCTAAATCAATCAAAATATATAAATCAATAAGAAAACAAATTGCATCCATACTGAAAGCCCTTTTTAGGCTTCTAAGCCACTAAAATAAATCCATCACATATGGTTTTCGATGCACCGACGAACGAGAGCCACTGATCTCTCTCTCTCTCTCTCTCTCTCTCTCTCTCTCTCTCTCTCTCTCTCTCATTCAAAGAAAATATTAACATTGTTTTTGGATATAAATGGTATATTTTTTTTAAAAAAGTAATGGAAACCAAATATATCACGATGAATATTTTCCTCTTGTTAATGGCTCCACAACTTTTTTTGCTACGTAGAGCCTCTTTTTTCTAAAAAAACAAATTGGCATAAAGAAATAAGTGAAGAGTTTACAACCTCATTGAATTTTTGAACGGTTAAGTTACATGCTTTGAATGGTGACCAAGGAAAAGAATAATAACACTACATTCCTTAACATTCTTTAAAAAAATTATCACGAGGAATAGTTTTTTATTTTCATTCCTCCTCATTCTTTTCCTATCCGTTGTGTTCTTATGATAGTTACCAGTCACATCTTTTTTTAATCTTTTTATTGATGTAAGTGAAGTCTAATCATAATATTTTATCATGTTTTTGTTTTGTTTCGAATATTATCATTATTGTTGTGAAAGAGCTAGAAATAACTTTAAACTACCTTAAATCATGTTCTAAAATTTGGAATTTATATATAATTTATTTTGATTGAGGATTTATAAAAAAAATAATATGTAGCCGTTTCTATCCACAAACCGAAAATAGGCAAAAATCTACATAATGTTTTGTTTTGGAATCCACATCTTTACATTCAGAACTAAACAACTTTAAACATGTGTCCCGCACGTGGAATGCAAAAAAAAAAAAAGAATACATATGAGCTTCCACAAAAAAATACATATGAGCTTCCATAGCCGGTTTTCTTTTTTTTTTTGAATTTTTTTTTTAATTTGATTCAAAAGAAAATATAGTTTTTTACAGCTCTTGCTACATTTTCTATGGTATTTTCAGAAATAGAAAAACATAAATAGAAAACAGCTCAAAGTTCACAGAGATGGATCAAATTTGGACAGCTCGATTCCATGTTTGATATGCATCACCCAAAGCCCTGGCATGGTTCCTTTGTAATGACATAACTCTGTTTCTGACAGCCTTGTCGATGAACTTGATGTTGACTTCCTGCGAGGACAGAGCCTCACCATGCTTTCAAGCATTCCTCTCCCTCCATACTGTGTGAATTGCAGCTTGGAACACGTATCGAGCAAGGAAGAGTGACACACGGTCTACCTCTATAGAAATTCCACAATAGTAGACCAGTCTGTAGAGAAGTGGAGTCCATAAAGGTTCTGAACCAGCTTCTCCACACTGTAGAAGCATAATAACTTTTTTACACTTATTAAGAAAACATATAAAATTGTATTTTCCAATATTAACATTGGTTTTTGGATATAAATGGTATATATTTTTAAAAAAGTAATGGAAACCAAATATATCACGATGAATATTTTCCTCTTGTTAATGGCTCCACAACTTGTTTTGCTACGTAGAGCCTCTTTTTTCTGAAAAAAAAATTGGCATAAAGAGATAAGTGAAGAGTTTACAACCTCATTGAATTTTTGAACGGTTAAGCTACATGCTTTGAATGGTGACCAAGGAAAAGAATAATAGCACTACATTCCTTAACATTCTTTAAAAAAATTTATCACGAGGAATAGTTTTTTTATTTTCATTCCTCCTCATTCTTTTCCTATCCGTTGTGTTCCTATGATAGTTACTAGTCACATTTTTTTTTAATCTTCTTATTGATGTAAGTGAAGTCTAATCATAATATTTTATCATGTTTTTGTTTTGTTTCGAGTATTATCATTATTGTTGCGAAAGAGCTAGAAATCACTTTAAACTACCTTAAATCATGTTCCAAAATTTGGGATTTATATATAATTTATTTTGATTGAGGATTTATAAGAAAAATAATATGTAGCCGTTTCTATCCACAAACCGAAAATAGGCAAAAATCTACATAATGGTTTTGTTTTGGAATCCACATCTTTACATTCAGAACTGAACAACTTTAAACATGTGTCCCGCACGTGGAATGCAAAAAAAAAAAGAATACATATGAGCTTCCACAAAAAAAATACATATGAGCTTCCATCGCCGGTTTTCTTTTTTTTTGAATTTTTTTTTAAATTTGATTAAAAAGAAAATATTGTTTTTACAGCTCTTGCTACATTTTCTATGGTATTTTCAGAAATGGAAAAACATAAATAGAAAACAGCTCAATGTTCACAGAGATGGATCAAATTTGGACAGCTCCAATCCATGTTTTATATGCACCACCCAAAGCCCTGGCATGGTTCCTTTGTAATGACATAACTCTGTTTCTGACAGGCTTGTCGATGAACTTGATGTTGACTTCCTGCGAGGACAGAGCCTCGCCATGCTTTCAAGCATTCCTCTCCCTCCATACTGTGTGAATTGCAGCTTGGAACGCGTATCGAGCAAGGAAGAGTGACACACGGTCTACCACAGACTGGGATAGGAATTCCACAACTGTAGACCAGTCTGTAGAGAAGTGGAGTCCATAAAGGTTCTGAACCAGCTTCCTCCACACTGTAGAAGCGTAATAACTTTTTCAAATTTATTAAGAAAACATATAAAATTGTATTTTCCAATATTAACATTGTTTCCAATACATTTTTTTTCTTAATTAACTATTCCTAATAACTTTTAACCAATGAAATTTTATTAAACACAATTGTATTTTTTGAAAAGTACAATTTTTCATTAATTAATGTATTGAAAATGTCAAAAATTGTATCTTTTTGAAACAAATTTTTTCCTAAAACATTGATCATTTAGGAACATTCTTTAGAATTTTATTTCTTTTTCTCAAAGAGGACGTTTCTTCAGAATTTTTCTGACGTTTGATTTCGTCGTGACCGATTTTGACCAAACAAAGATGTAAATCACACTTCCTAATCATCAAGTATTGAGAACATGCCTGAAGAAAACAATTATCAGGAAAGAAATGAGCTGAACAATCATTATCATGCAAAAGAGTACTCACATTAATCAGATTGAAATGAAAAGATGGTACATGTAAAACATTTTTCAGAATCAGGGAATCAGACAAATAAACTGTACCACTATACTGAATATGTACTTTTGTCCCATTAGGCAAAGAAACAATTATGTCAAATGTTGAAAAATTTCTCGGAACATACTAATATCATAACACACATGGCTAGAAGCTCCACTATCAATGATCCAAGATGAAGGGGATAAAGAGGAGGAAAGTGTTGAGAGACGCTGATGGTTAAAGGTGAAAATGTGGTTTTCAAAACGGAGATTGGTGGAAACAGAGACAGAGTTACCAGAGGATGATTGACTAGCCATGACACCTTTGTCCGAGATTGAAGCCTTACAACATGAATCTACCGTTTCTGAAGACTAAACATGAGTATGAAGCTGCGGGAAGAGAGACTGCAACTGTCCTCAAGTCAACTGAGGCAACTGGAAATCCAAAGTTGTAGCTTCCCCCGAAGAAGAGTGAGAGACAGCCCCCCGGAAGTTGTTCAAAATGCATTAGTAGTAGCTTTTTGTTGTCCAGTATATTGACCAGAAGATGATCTATTAGACTGTTTGTTCTGAAAATTAGATGACCCAGTCGTCTTATATCCCGAAGGAAAGCCAATAATGCGATAACATTTCTGAACCACATGGCCTTGTTTGCCACAGTATTTACATTACGATTAGACTTTGGCTTATAAGCATTGTAGGCAGCAGCATACTCCGGAGACTCCATGAACTGTGACAATTGAGAAGAGTCTGGAGCTTGAAAGACCACACTATCAGAGTTGATCACATGGCGAACAAGACGTTGTCTCTCATCATGAGCAACCATATTGTAAACTTTTTCAATCGATGGAATAGGCTTAAGCATCAGGATGTGACTTTTCGTCTGTTCATATACTTCATTCAGTCCCATGAGGAACTTAGTCACACGACTACATTGCTGCAGTTTCTCCCATAACAAAGAATCATTACATTTGCACTTGCCACAAGTACAAAGGAAGTTCAATGTAGTTCTTGTACTCCTCCCACAAAGTAATCAGTTCAGTGTAATACGCACTAACATCTTTATAACCCTGTTGTATAACACTAAGTCTCTGCTCAATCTCATATACTCTAGGTGCATCGTCTTGCTTAAACCTAGACATCAAATTGTTCCATATACTCTCAGCCGTAGACATATACAGTAAGCTCTGGCCTATTTGCTTCGATACATAATTCATTAAACAAGTCGCAACAAGATATAAAGATCATGAGTTGCGATCAGTAGAAGGAGGTTTACGAATAGAACTATCAATGAAGCCAAGCTTATTGCAAACATTGAGAGCCATACAAACAGAACGTCTCATAGAATGAAACTCAGCTCCCGAAGAAAGACGATATGTAACCAGTTGTAATCCAGCATGATCATTGTTGTGTAGATAATACAGATTATCGTCATGGTCCAAGAGCGGAGACACCGGCGAACGATTGGAAATAGATTGCCGATCAGTGACAGGTTGATTCGAGCGAGGATCCATCGATTGCGAAACAGAAAATGAAATTCACAGCATTCACAGTAAGAATCCAGAAGAAAATAATGATTGCGCCGAGGAAATCAAAGAACTCAGCAACAATTATGTCAAAGAAAGTACGAAAGAAAAATGCAGAAGACGATGATGGTGACGAGATGAAAGAATCGAAGGATTGTCGCCACTAGCTGAAGGAGAAGATGATCGGAAGAAGAAACGCTCATGATGAAGAATTGTTGAGCTCTGATACCATATCAAGAACTTTAATGTAAAGAAGAAAGTGACAAAGATGGAGAGAAAAGTTTGTTATGAAAAATAACAATCTTCACATTAATCTGTACAGTAAAGTTGTTTATATACAACTGTTAACCTGAGCTAACATAAGCTTAACCAACAACTTAGTGTGCTAACATACCCCATGAGTATTTAACACGTGATAGAGATCAAATTTACTACAATAAAATATTAAAATCTATAAAAGCCAAAATGATAGCTTCAGCCTTCGCATGGTATCGTAGTAATACATAAAAAGTAAAGAGGTTTCATAACAAAAAGGTTATCGTAATCACAAACTACGTTTTTACTACTTTGTTTCTGAAGTTGCGCTACATGAATACCACAACTTTTTCTAGCAAATCAAGAGCTTCTCATTCTCTGAGTTAGACTCTGTTTTTTCCTTATGGAACTCCATCTCAATCATTTTGCAACCGATGTAATAGTATCCATTAAACAGCTTGATTCACATATAATCTAATAGCCATTAGGACGCAGGATCCTATCCATTTCCAGCATTACATATGTCATCTCACACCTGCGTAATCCAGATCATTACTTAAGCAATTATCAAAACATCGATGTTCATAGTCTTTTAAAAGTTTTGAGATTACCTTTGGCTTGTAAACAGACCATCAACGTGAAAAAGATCATAAGTTCTTGGATACATCAATAAAGCTTCACACCTATGAAACAACAGATCACATTACATATGCGTATTCAAAGTGATTAAAAGTAGATAGAATAGGCTTTGATTATTATACGTAGAGAGATATTTCAGTTTCTGTACATGACAGCCATTGTTGAGAAGCTTGAGAGCTTCGTTTCCAAATGGTATAGGACAACCAAAATCAAGAGTTCATCTGCATATATAACAAAATCAAATTCAGAAAACTGGGGAAAGAAATATATATAAGCTTAACATTCAAAATTGGAGAAGGATCAGTAAAGGAGATCACAAGTAGGGAAAACAGAGAAGACAAAGAAGATGGAAAGATTCGGTCGAAGATTATCAGATGTTACGGGTTTCTGAATAAACTGTGACATGGACCGTATATGAGCCAATAAAATCTTCTTAGTGGGCCTAGCAACTGAGCCCAACCATAGAATCCTATTTTTATTTTATTTTCAAGTTGCAATTTTAAGTTTAAGAAGAACTGGCCTAGCATGAAAGAGTATTTTTTATTGGTTAATTTAAATTTTTTATTTGGCATGCTTTTCCATTGAACATATTGCCTTTTTAATATTGTAAGATATATATAAAATACTAGGGTCGGCCCGGGCTACGCCCGGAATTTTTCTATTATATTTATTTTTAATTCTATTATTTTACTTTATTTCAATATAATGTATATATTTATATTTATTATTAAAATATAAATTATTTAAAAAAATTAAATGTGCTTTTTATTTTGTTAATTTTTGGTCTAGAAGATTTGAAATTTTTACTACTCAAAATTTGTTATTTTATTATTGTAAACTATATTTCACGTGGTGTACAAACATACTAAAACGATTTAAGCTTAATTTAGTCTGAATATATTTATTACCGCACTTATTTAATAGGTAAAATAAATTTTAAATGAACAATCTTGTTAAAAAAAATTGTTAAAGTTTTTTTTTTGGCTTGAGAACCATTAAATTTATAACTTTTAAGGGTATTAGGCATTTATCTTTTGATTTCTTTTGTTCTTCTCCATCTAAGTTGATGTATTTTCATTATATATATATATATAATTAGTTTGAATAATGTCATAATCGTATTTGTATAATACTGTTATTTTCTCATAATGGGTTGGTGATCAAAATATTGTTAATTGAACCCCCTCATGAAAATAACAGTATTAGTATTAAATACTAATTTATACCCCCTCATTTAGACCCCCACTGTTATTAGTATTAGGCAAAAATGATTTTCAGACGCCTCGTATTATGAGAAAATAACAGTATTATACAAACTAGAGCCTTCCCCGGGCTACGCCCGGGTTGTTTCCATATATTTTAGTTAAATTTAAATTACTTTGTAATTTGTATATATATATATATATCTATACTTAGACTGATTACACTATATACTATAAAGTATATAAGAACTCACACTATATTTGGTAAACCTTATTAATATTAGTAATGTCAGAATCCTTTAATCACATAACGTGCACATATATATATATATGTGTGTGTGTGTGTTAGATTTATTAATTTATATGAGCCACCAAATTTCTAATCCCAAACCATAATGTTCTTTACATCCGTGCATATGCTTTTTGTTCATGTTGTCAACGTTTACGTTTTCTTTGCTTAGAAAAAAAAGGAAGGAAAGAAGTTTGGATGATAATTAATGACACGTTTTTGCCTTTTGCTTATAAAATATAGCTTTTGGTGTGAAATGTTTATGTTGTTCATACTTTATATGATGAAATTATAATATTTAACTTGGTCAGTTTATAGAAAACTAATATGTGCACTGTTGCTCTTTTCTGGTATGTGTGCTTTCTCTACAGTTATCAATCTAAGTTACTTTTGAAAATGCGATTTATAATATGTTGTAACAAATATTTATTTTGTTAAATGTTTCATTTCTTACGCATATCACCAATTTCTATAATCTTTCAACATCACAATATTGTATCTGTGAGATAGATAAATTAAGGTATTTAATTTGCAAGAATATTTTCTTCAAAAAATTTAAATGATGTTAGTTTGTCATATGTGCGACTTGCTTATTTTTTCTTTTTTTAAAGATACAAAGAATATGCGCGCTACAACAAAAATATTATTTCAACTTGGCATAACTATCATTAGAACTAACACTAATCCATATTTCCTTAATATGTTAATATCTTAATCTCTTCTTTTTTTGGCTCAACCTTCATACTTTTCATTAACCCAATAGTTTACACATTATCACTCTCCACTAAGATATTCAACCAACTTGGCAACATAATACAATATAGGGAATTATTCTAAAAAAGTGAGATCTTCCTTTGCAATTTTGTCTGCCACTCTACCCTTCTATAGCTTGAAAGACTACCATGTGATCTCCTATCTTTAAGTGCACGAGTTGAATATCTTGGATATGGGGGTTGAGAGCAGGCCTTGGTTCATCTTCCTGCAAATCATACCAAAGATGGATTGAACTCGTGAGAACGTAGACACTTGTTCATATTTGATCAACTGGTTTTAGAAAATCAGTCATAAGTAAAAGTAGCTATTGCTGTAAAAAAATAAACGCAAATATACTTACCGCATCATAAATTGCTTTTTTTTTTGTGCAACACCAATTTCTGTGTCACTAAAATCTGTTGATCATTACACATTGAAAATCATGTAAATCTTTTTGTCCACCATCACGTGGTCTAAAAGCTGCAAAAAAGAGAAAGAATAAGATATGTTCATACTCAGTTCTAAAAAAAAGAGTTCATATTCAAAGATTTGTTTGCTCTTGATTCACACTACACAAACAAATTTATATGATCAGCTCATCAGAGAAACATATATTTGGTTATGATAAAATATGTTCCACATCAGGAAATAAATAACTTGGTAGTGGCTTTTGCTTCCTCAAACATTACTCTGTTCTCATTGCTAACTTAAAAGCCATAGCATACAGGCCAACAGAGATATTAGGGAAAAGGTTGCAGATCTACCGGTAATTCTGCAAATTCAAATAAAAAAGAACTAAGAAAGGTTACCAGCAGAAGCTTCTGAGTCAGGCTCCTTTATGTCGACAACAACACACTTGGACATCAAAGATGCTTTAGCTATGGCTGAAGCATACTGTAAGAAACATCTCACAACCCTAAGAAAAACACTCGGTTAGGATGCAGAATGGAGTACTTCAATCTTTAATTAAGTAATGATCATTTTTACTTTGGTTGGATCAATGGCTCCTGCTGACAAAAAGATCTTTGTATGTGCCAGTTGCAACGTTGCAACCGTGTTTTGGGTGGTCGATAGAGAGTACCTGTGAACCCAAAAACAGTTTCTGACTTAGTTTCAATATCAAAGAAACTAACTTCCAATTTGTATAATATGATATTTATTGTTAACCTTTTTGCTGACAACGCTTCCCTTAACACCTACTTCAACGGTTAGCTCTGTCTTACTTAACAATGTCAGCTCCATGAATGCATGAGATATATATCCGACGCTTTAAGATAACAGTTTAAATACACAATTCACGGAAAGTCATGTACATTCATTAAAATTGTGCTGACCAAAGATCATTTATAATAGTATATTTTAAGTAGCTACAAAACTGTCAAATTAGTTATGAACCTCTCTGTCATATTACCTTGTCAAGAAGGAGCTTGTACTCCACAAGTTCATTGTAAGAGCACTGCAGCTTGTCATTAACAACATTGGTTTCAGAAAGTTCAGCTTCTAGCTCGCCAAACTTGACCTGAAAAGGCGAAAGAAGGAAATCAGTATAGCGATGAAGAAATAGGAAGCAAAGGCCGTGCCAGAAATTAAAAAAAAAACAAAAAAAACAAAAAAGAAGCAAGTATTTGGGTTCACCTCAACATCAGCCAAATCCTTATAAACTTCTTTGTCTATGTCTTTGAAAAAACTCCAACCTTTAACATTTAGTCTTAAGAAACATATCTTTCGTGCCATCCCTCCACATCCTTTTATCTTCATACATATCAACAATGACTTATGAGAAATGTCCAAAAACGTAAGATATAATTTCTTTCAACATACAAAATTATAATTTGTGTCTTACCTTCTTGTCAAGTTCTTTTCTCTTGCGAGACCGATTGTTCTGGCTAGCAGCTCCTGCTGCAACTAAGACCTCAGAAGCATGAAAGGTAACTGAATCTCTGGCCACAAAACAGATAAGATAGACACTCAGTAAAAGAGAGACCACGCTACTACATTACATCAAGAGAAGCAGTAGAAGGGAAGAAAGAACTGACCAGGATGGCGTTGGACCAAGATTGACCTTGTGATCTTCTCCACCAGTGACCAGAACCCTGGATGATTTCCTAACGATCTTTAGACAGTTGACAGCAGCAGAATGTGCCACAAACTCCTCTTTGTATCACACACAGTCAAAACCAAGGCTAAGCAAATGCAATTAGATGAGGAGACGCTAGTCAAAACTCAGTTTGACTGATAAGTCCTAAATTCATACAAACACACGCTGTAGAGGTCTTAAGTTAGTCCACAGGTAGGAAAAAAACAGATCTTCCTAATAATAGAAGCAGCAGATCCAGCACAACAATTGTGTAGTAATCCATGAGCAAAGACAGGAAAAATAGAATTCCGAGAAAACTTGGAAATGAAGAAACTTTCTGAGAGAAAATAAGGATATCTTGCTTGTAGGCTCGCTTGGAAGTCATGGAGAAAACGAAATTACGCTGAGATGAATCTGTCTCACCAGGCTCGGTCTTAACGCTTTCCAGATTAGAGTTGTAGTTAGAAGGTACCAATCTCGTAATAGTAATCTCACCGGAAACGTTCCGCCTTACTTCTGCTCATCAACAATCACAGAATCAAACTGCTCGCTTCAAGAGGGCTGAATTAGAAGGAAGAGTCAATGCCCTGGCGGCGGTGGAGAGATACCTAAACCGACTCCAGTAACGGCTAGTGCTTGAAAATCCGACTTATGTAGGAAAACCTCAGGCGTCACTGACTCGCCGATGAAGAAATAGGAGAGACGACTTCCATTTTTTTGATTCATCTGATTTAGTGTTTCCGTTCATGTGCGTTTTGGACGCAACCAAACTTTAAACCCAAACCTAAACCAAACTTTAAGCCCAGAAAAAAATAAAATGTTCTGATTGGTTGAATATTTTTGATGATGTGGCATAGCTAGATTTTGAGGAAATCTCCCTTTTAGTATTGTGATACTCCCTCGGCAGTAACATACTTAAGAACACTCAGTGGCGGAGGCAAAAATCGTATTTGTATAATACTGTTATTTTCTCTCAAAATATATGGCGGAAGAGCATCGATCTCAGACGCCTGAAGGCCACACCGTCTCTGTTCTAACAACTGCGGTTTCCTCGGCAGCTCCACTACCATGAATCTTTGCTCCAACTGCAATGGCGATTTCTGCCTCAAGAAACAAAGTTGCCTGAAATCCACCTTCAAATCCTCTATATTGACAGTTTCCCCTCAGTCGTTGGAAATCGTTCAGTCTCTTCACTGATGATCTAACCTCTGGTTCGAAACTCATCCGCTGAATTGAGATAAGGACGACGAACGTGGCAACACAGACGAAAACCCAGCCATAAAGACGGTTGAATCGTTGCAGGGCATGCATGGACGACTTGTTGCGAGGCCATAGATACCCAGAGTCTATGGCTGCATCTTTCATTTCAAACCGCCGGTCGCTGCTCTCAAATACGGAAAGTAAGATTTCTCTCAATTTTAGGAAATTTGGTGATGGTGATAAATGGATGAATACTAATCTTTTTATAGGTGAGAATCATCGACTAAGATGGACAGATTCATTGAATTTGAGATCGTAGTCATAGTGGAGCGTAAGAGTTAAGTCTTGGTTAATTATCTCGAATTAATATGACTTGTAACGTTTTGGAGGTAGGTGAAGCAATTAGTCTAAAACTTCATGAGCAGAGTCCCATGGGAAGGTTACTGACCCATCGACTATCTCAGAACAGCCATTGTTGGTAGATAGACGCGGAGGTATAGCAGATGAAGCCTAAAATTATCAAGCAGGAAGAAGATAACATCGATATGGACTTCTTCTTTATCTGGATTTCGGCCCAAAAACTCGGTAACTATCTGTATCAGTATTTTTAATCTAATTTTCGGAAACGCCCATTAACAAAACACAAAGCAATCGATGTTAAATTAAAACAACGTGGATTGAATGGTGGACAGGTGTCACAATGATATGAACTGATTTATCTAGCTGGCATCCTATGTAAACGCACATGAGTGAAGCAAACATCTTTTTATGTATATACTAGGACCGGCCCGCCCTACGGGCGTGATGATAATTTGAAAATAATGTAAATAGTTAGAGTAAATATTTAATATAATTTTTATTATTTAAAAATATACATATTAGTTAAATTCTGTACATGTTATTGTACTGGAAGACTAAATAAATCATGCTATCTTGATAGGTAGTTTTGATTCTTTTTTTTCTTGGCTGCCATCACACTATTTTTGGTAATTTTTGGAGGTGGATGAATTTAAAGATTCTCATGAGGAAAGAAAATAACTTGTAATTATATATTAAGTAAATATATATGAGTAAAATTTATTGTTAGGTCGATTAATTAGTAGTCATGTAAACCGAAAATAATAATATTAAAGTATCGTATCTCGACATGTTGGGCAGCTAAATTTGATATAAACCAATCAACGATGCACTGGTGGTTGCATGGCAATGCGTTGACATTCTCTTCGCTTACGATATTGAAATTTTCTTTTAACATCTATTTTCAGTTTAAATGATTATATTTGAAATTTTCAGATTTATAATTTTTTTCATTGATTGCTTTTTATTGTGAAAGACTCCACGTCAGTTTCATTGGGGTTAACCAAATTTTCAAATACGAATATTGTGAATATTAATGAAGCTTTGTTCTATTTTTATTATGTAGATATAGATATTTTAATATATTTATTTTAGTATAAGTTATGTAGTTTCATTCTTGTTATTTTTTTTTTATTTTTATCTGGTTGTTTTACATTTTTTATTGAACTATGCAAGTATATATATTTTATTTTCATATCAGTATCAAAATTATGGTTCAACCTTTTATTTTAGTATTTTAAAAACAAATTACATCAAATAAAATATTATAACCTTACTCTGTTCACAATACTCACAAAATATACTTATTCTACCATTATAAACAATTTGGATATATATTTTTTAAAAATGATTAATTTATTCTTAATTATACGTAACAATAATTTTAACTATTTTATAACGACCACTACAAGAAAACACAAGTTTTACGAGGGCAGTTTTCCTCGTGACTTCGTCGTAAAAGCAATGTTACGAGGAATTAGCGAGGAAACCCGTTTCGTCGTTATACGTTTGTCCTAACGCATATATCCTCGCTAATTCGTCGTAACATAGCGAGGAAATAATTTCGTCGTAAAAGCGAAGAGGAATATTTCGTCGTAAAGACCACGTAAAGCTTCCACGTAAGGACGTCGCTAAATTTCTTCGTAAATACCACGAAAGACGTTCCTCGTAAAACCCACAGAAATAACTCGAAAGTAAATACTCGTAAGGTAAACGTAAATACCTTGATAGCTTTCTCGTAAAGACCACGTGAACTTTCCACGTCATTTCCTTGTAAACAATTCCTCGAAAAAACTTTGTTAAGCTTCCACGTAAAGAAGTCGCAAAATTAGCTACGAATTTACTTTGTTTCGTTATTTTACAGAAATATAAAAAATTATAATTAAATAAATAATTTAAATAATTTAAATTATTAATAAAATTAAAATTCTAAAAAAATCAAAACCAAAATATTTTATATATAAATAAGTTTTGAATTCATATTACAAGAACCAAAATTAAAAAGAACTAAGGGTCGTTAATCGCCCGATAGAATTCATCACTCCTCGCCGTTACATCCACCTCGGCATGTGTGTCGGATGTTGACTCGCCTGGAATAGGATTTTGTTGTCGCATGGTCCTCAACAAGGTCTCCCATTCCGGATTAGTGGCCGCTACAACGTCCAAGAAGCCCTCGAGTCCACCCATACGAGATCGCGTCGAGCTCAACTCGTGACGCAGCTCAGCAGACTCTCTACACAGCTCATCGGACTCTCTACGCAGCTGAGAGACTTCATCATCCCGTCGCAGAACATAAGACGATGTCGCTCTCGGAACATCGTTGACGGAACCAATCCCCAACGTCTGTCCCTTTTTTTTGGGACAACCTTAAAAACAAAAAATAAATTTTGTTAGTAAAAATTTAAAGTTAAATTAAATGAATAATTAAAAAAATTAAAATTTTAGAAAATTTACCTCCTCGTAAAGCTTATCCACTTCAGGTGTGGATAAGGTGACGGGTAATCCATCGGTGGACTACTGTGTCAGCTGGGTCTGGCGTTCTTCAACCCGAGCAGCCAAATCGTTGTAGATTTGCTCGGACTTGCCATCTATAAATCGGCCCGCCTTGTTCTTGTGGGTCCTCTCGTAAAGTTGCATAAGAGACGGGAATTCTCCCGTCTCTTTGGCCTAAAAAACATTTAAGAAAGTTGTTAGAATATATATAAAAATATATTAAAAATTTAATTTAATTAAATATTTAATTACCATTTCCAAACGGACACCGGCGTGGGGTTTTTGGCCCGTAGTGTGAAGCATCGGCCCGTTCCCGTGCTCATCGACTGTGTTACGGGAGTTAGAGCAAGACTGGGCGACTCTAATGGAATCAGGAAGACGCCAATATCGGATGAGGCCATCCCAGACATCCGTGGTGAGCTCAGCGGGTTTGCCACGCTCATACCCCTTCACGATCCAGTCATCCTTCCAGTTGGAGACCGTGTCCAACAAGGGAACCTTCGCCTTCGCGATAAACTTCTTCCTCACCCTCTCAGTGATCCCCAAGGCCCAATTATATTTTTGCTGTTGGAAAAAATAATTTATAATTAGTTTTTCAGAAAGAAATATATATATAAATCATGAAAAAATTAAAAGATATATAATTAATTAATTAATAGAAACTTACAGCGTAAATTTTGAACCACGTCTTTCTGACGTATTGAGGCGTCTTACTCTAGTTCGGATGTGGCATGGAGAAGTAACCTTTCATCGTGTCGGTTACGTCCGATGCAAGACATCCGTCAATCCCAAACCTGGAAAATACAAATTTAAAATATAAATTATTTTTTAAAGTTATATAAGAATTTAAAACAAATAAAAAAATAATGAAACATACCACAAAGTTCCGTCCGGTCGGTCGGGGTCGATGACTGGTAAACCTTCTCTGCCTGGGAGACGGAGAATGTCCTCTACAGTGTACTGCGAGTAAGGAGCACTCGGAGGCACCATCAAATCGGGATGAATCTCGGCGGGCATCGGAGGTGCCATCGGAGGAGGCACAGGAGGAGGAGCCATCGGGGGAGGAGGAACCGATGGTGCACTAAAAGAAGGAGACCCAAAGACTCTCTGAGTGTACTGAGTCTCGGGGACAGTCTCCTGACCCGAAGAACCGGGAGCTGAAGAAGACGACGGGTCTAAACGACTACCCGGCTCACCGAACATCACTCTGTAATGGGCAGTAAGTCTACCTTTTCGAACCTGAGAAAAAAATTTAATTTTTTAAATTTTTGTCAACAGTATATTTTCCAACATTACCCCCCTAATCAACACTAAATAACATAAGATCCGTAAACTTATCTAAATTCCCTATACTAACCACCTAATCTACCTAAACTAACCAAATTAGAGAGGAATTAGAAAGGCTTACCATTGCAACAAAACAGAGAGGAAGTGGAGAGGAAGTAGAGAGGAAAGAAAGAGTGAGCGCTCGGGGGTATATATAAGATTACATACCGTCGCAAATTCCTCGTAATTTTACGACGAATTACAAAGGCCCGTGTTTTTTTTTACGACGAAACAGCGAGAGATTACAAAGGCCCGCGTTTTATTATACGAGGAAGTTACGAGGAATTACAAAGGCCCGTGTTTTTTAGGTACGAGGACGTTACGACGATTTCGCTTACGTGAAATTACCGAGGAAAGCTTCCCTATAAATATACCCGTAACTCTCCTTCTCAACCCACACCCAAACTCCCAAATCACACCCTATCTCACATCATACTCCCAAATCCAATCCTATTCAAATTATAAAAATTTGAGAAAAAAGGAAGAGAAGAAGATATTGGAATTTATGTTGGTGCGACTTAAGTAATATAATTGCTGGAAGTCTTGCCACATGTAAATCCAGTATATTTCTTCTTTTTCTTTTTTTCTAGTTTTTACAGTACGAGGTTTTTACGACGATTTTTGTTACGTGGTGTTTACGACGATTCCGTCCTACGTGGAATTAAAGAGGGCAGCGTTCATCATTTACTTTACATGGTATTTACGACGATTTATGTTACGAGGTGTTTACGACGATTCCGTCCTACGTGGAATTAAAGTGGGCCGCGTTCATCATTTACTTTACGTGGTATTTACGACGATTCTCTCCTACGTGGTATTAACGGGTTTCGCTTTCTTTATTTTTTTAATTTTGTCGTTATTTCCACGTTATTCAACGAGTCCTTTACGACGAATCTGTCAACGTGGAATAAACGAGGACTTCGTCGTAAGTTCGACGTCAACATACGAGGAATTAACGAGTATTACGTTTAAATCCCTAAAATCCGAAACCCCAAACCCCAAACCCCATAGTCCTTATCTTCTACTTCATATATTTCAAACCTTATCTTTATTTTCATTCCAAACCACAATTCCTTATCTTCTAATTCATATATTCCAAACCACAATTCCCACTTTTACTTATTCATAAAACAAACTCCCACATTACCTTATTCATAAAACAAACTCTCACATTAACTTATTCATAAAACAAACTCTCACATTACTTTATTCATAAAACAAACTCTCACATTACCTTATTCATAAAACAAACTACACAAAATCGAAAATACATTAATCGGATTCATCGACATTCTCGTCATCACTAGAAATGTCATCATTTTCATTAAACTCGTCTTCAACAGCTTCGTCTGTGGCATCATCAGTAAGATCTTCGTACTCGTGATTATGCGGATCAATGAGAAGGATGTCATCAAATTCTTGTTCAGGTTCCTCGACTTCATTTATCTGTTCTTCTTGCAATGGTGGTTCTTCTCCACTGATGATTCGTCCTCGAGGTGTAACTTTGACCACTTCTAACCAATTTATACCTGAATCTCTCATCCGAGGGTATGGAAGGAAGCTAACTTGGTCTGCTTGTGAAGCTAAGATGAAAGGCTCGAATTTGTTGTACCGTCGTCCACCGTTAACATCAACTACACCGAATTTGTTAGACCGAACACCTCTGTTGACGACGGGGTCGAACCATTCACATTTGAAGAGGACGCATTTCAGCTTCAGTATCCCTGGAAATTCGACTTCAATAATTTGACTTCATCATTCTAGCAGCCAACGATAATTTAGAGAGACCTTCTCTACAACCACTGTAAAGTGGTTGATTCGCCGTGTTTAACATTTCGTAAAACTTTTTTGCATCTATATTAGGTTCTTCATCTTCATCATGAGCTACGAATGCATCAGCTACCATATCATGAACCCTATCATAATCTACCATCTCCTCCTGATGGTAACTATGTTCATTATGCAAATGATGATCAACCGGTTCTTCCTGAAAATTGCTATTACTACTACTAGCTTCATTCTGATCATAATTAAAACCTTCTCCATGTTGAAACCATATATAGTAATTTGGCGTGAAACCTCTATTTATTAAATGCTTCCAAACATTTTCACGGTTTGCCAGTTTCGAATTGTTGCATTTCCGACAAGGACAAAACATCTTACCACTTTCTTGGGCGAGCGGTGTTGAATCTGCTTGATGCATAAATGTCTCCAGCCCCGCAAGGTATTCTTTCATCACTCTCCCGTTAGCATCTCTATGCATATACATCCACTTCCGCAACTCGTAAATAGTTCCGGAGCCAGCCATTTTTTTTACATTTACGTTTTTTTGTTGTTGGTGTGTTTAAAATGATGTTCAAACATCCATATTTATAGAAAATTTTGAATCTGGTAGTTGTAATTTTCCTATGAATTTACGACGAAAATTAATTAGGTGCAAAAAAAAACGTGTATCACTTACAAAGTTGGTGGATTCAAAATTTTCTCGCTAAATCCACGTAAATAGTTTCCTCGTAAATAACACGCGAAGTTTACGTCCACTTTACGAGGAACGTACGTCAAACATAATATCATCGTTATTTCCTCGTAAATGACACGTCACATTACATCGACTTTACGAAGAACGGTTTTTGTCGTTAGTTTACGAGGAAATAACGATGATACCGTTATTCACGTAAAATTCTCGTAAAGTTGACGTAAACTTACGAGGTTTGTTTTTCCTCGTTAATATTTCTCGTTAAGCTTGAGTTTTCTTGTAGTGGACTTTCACTATTTATTTTATTATTATTTTTGTAAATTATATATGATATTGATGAATTTTCTAAAAGAATATACTGATTAATTTTTAGAAAATAATGTTTAACATTGACCTCATAAAACATATTTACCACAAACATAACAATAACCATTTTATATCAATTAAAAAAACATATTCATGTATTAGTAACTAATAGAAAGAAGATTTTGTAAATCACTTTTGGAACATGTTTCTACTTGGGTTTTGGTTTTTGATGATAAACAACTCTAACCACAATCTTGAATGTTAAGCGAGTTAAGCTACTGATGGAGATGAAATTATTCCCATCTTCCCCGCATAATAAAATAGCCTTCACCTATCGTACATTTGTTGCAGACTCTAAATCCTAACTCAGCAGAAACACTCTCATGTAGCCACTGATTATGAAAAAGATCACTGCAAATCTGAGCAACAAAGGCTTTAGCTCTGCTGCTCCTAGAAAGATAGGAGTGTGTTCACCTGATAATCCACAACTGCAACAATCCTTCAGCTATTGTTGTCTACACATTCTTCCTAATACCATGTTAGAGCTTTTTCCATTTTTCAATCCCACTGTTAGGCACAATTTGTGGGCCATCTTTATTCCCTTTGCCACCATCAGTTTGGCCTCTGCCTTAACCACCTCTCACAAAACCTCCATGTTGGTTCTGGCTGCCAATGTGTATGATATAAATTAGATGATTAAAATCGCCACTACGTTGATACGAAAGCTAGCTCAGTCAATGACACTTACATTGGCAGGCGTCTCACATAAGGAGTTGCATCACTTCTTAGTCTTCCTCCCCCAGTTCAAATTCCTTGTCAGCAATAATCAGTGGCTTTAAGTCATTTTAAGTGCAATCATCAAAAGCATCAACTCTCAAACTCAACTATTCTCTTGTAAATGAAAAAGACCAAACATATAGCAAGACTTACCCAATAGAAAACAGCTAGGGAGATCAGAGATGGAGGTTCTTGATGCACCAATACAAATGATGAACCACAATCATTACGTCATATGGGTTCTGCAGTTCTTAAAAGCTTCAACTACTATCTCACTCTCCATACTTTTTGGGATGGACCAGAATCGTCTAACAAAGCTTACAAACTCAATATAAGTTTTTCTTGCTTATGAGTATCCAACAACTAATAAGGTTAAGAGACATTCACTTCAATGAAATAATAAAACACATTACCTTATCCTATATTCTTGGCTGGGATAAGCCATGTAAGCCCACAAATGAGTAGTCGTGACTACGATTCAATAACCAAGCAACATCATCTGACATAACTCCATCCACTATAGACTGCATAAAATGTGATGATAAGTAGTGAATATTTAATGGTAAATGCTGCAACAGTCTGAACCTTTAGGATGTGAAACAAACAAAAGAAGTGTTTTTACCTTTTATAAAAAGTTATTTCTTTGATTTCTCCATGTCTTCTTTCTATCTTCCTCATCCTTTCTTTTTATGGTCTCTTCGGTTTCACAGCATCATATTTGTGCTTCTTTTGGACCTGCTAAAAGACAAACTGGTTAAGATTTTCGGGAGAGGGTAAAACTTGCCCATGTTTACTGCCAATACATTCAGCTCACCATAGCATCGATTATCTATAAATACTAAAATATATCGTCAAACTGCAGGTCAAAAGAGTATTGTGAATACGCTATTTACGTAGCGGATGGTTCAAAATTCCGAGACCGTTTCCTAACCGAAATTTAATCGTTGACCATAAGTTTGATTAAGTTGGTGCCATTACAACTTAAAGAGTTACAAACACTAAGACACCACAACCACCATGCCTCTCGGACACATTGAAAAACACCACAGCCCCAAAAGATATAAACATTTATGACATGGCACAGCAGAAAGGTACAAAGCAAATCTATTGCCTCCATATACACTACAAGAAAACACAAGTTTTACGAGGGCAGTTTTCCTCGCTAATTCGTCGTAAAAGCAGTGTTACGACGAATTAGCGAGGAAACCCGTTTCGTCGTTATACGTTTGTCGTAACGCATATATCCTCGCTAATTCGTCGTAAGTTAGCGAGGAAATAATTTCGTCGTAAAAGCGAAGGAGGATATTTCGTCGTAAAGACCACGTAAAGATTCCTCGTAAGGACGTCGCTAATTTTCCTCGTAAAGACCACGTAAAGATTCCTCGTAAGGACGTCGCTAACATTCCTCGTAATTACCACGAAAATCTTTCCTCGTAAAACCCACGTAAATAAATACTCGTAAAATTAACGTAAATACCTTGAAAGCTTTCCACGTAAAGAAAACGTAAAAACCTTGATAGATTTCCAAACGTTTCCTCGTAAAAACCACGTTAAGATTCCACGTAAAGAAGCCGCAAAATTAGCTACGAATTTACTTCGTTTCATTATTTTATAGAAATATAAAAAATTATAATTATAAATATAATTTAAATTATTTAAATTATTAATGAAATTAAAATTCTAAAAAAATCAAAACCAAAATATTTTATATATAAATAAATTTTGAATTCATAATACAAGAACCGAAATTAAAAAGAACTTGGGTGGTCGTTAATTAATCGCCTCGTAGAATTCATCACTCCTCGCCTGAACATCCGCCTCGGCATGTGAGTCGTCGGTCGGTGACTGGCCTGGGATAGGATTTTCTTGTCGCATGGTCCTCAACAAAGTCGCCCATTCCGGATTTGTGGCCGCTACAACGTCCAAGAAGCCCTCGAGTCCACCCATACGAGATCGCAGCTGAGTAGAATCTCTACGCAGCTGAGTAGACTCTCTACGCAGCTCTTCGGACTCCCTACGCAGCTGAGAGACTTCATCATCCCGTCGCTGAACATAAGACGATGTCGCTCTCGGAACATCGTTGACGAACCAATCCCCAACGTCCGTCCCTTTTTTTTAGGGGACAACCTTAAAAACAAAAAATAAATTTTGTTAGTAAAAATTTAAAGTTAAATTAAATGAATATTTAAAAAATTAAAATTTTAGAAAATTTACCTCCTCGTAAAGCTTATCCACTTCAGGTGTGGATAAGGTGACGGGTAATCCATCGGTGGACTGTTGGGTCAGGCTGGGTCTCAGCGTTCTTCAACCCGAGCAGCCAAATCGTTGTAGATTTGCTCGGACTTGCCATCTATAAATCGGCCCGCCTTGTTCTTGTGGGTCCTCTCGTAAAGTTGCATAAGAGACGGGAATTCTCCCGTCTCTTTGGCCTAAAAAAACATTTAAGAAAGTTGTTAATTAGAATATATATATATAAAAATATACTAAAAATTTAATATAATTAAATTTTTAATTACCATTTCCAAACGGACACCAGCGTGGGGTTTTTGGCCCGTAGTGTGAAGCATCGGCCCGTTCCCGTGCTCATCGACTGTGTTACGGGAGTTAGAGCAAGACTGGGCGATTCTAATGGAATCAGGAAGACGCCAATATCGGATGAGGCCATCCCAGACATCCGTGGTGAGCTCAGCGGGTTTGCCACGCTCATACCCCTTCACGATCCAGTCACCCTTCCAGTTGGAGACCGTGTCCAACAAGCGAACTTTCGCCTTCGCTTCAAACTTCTTCCTCACCCTCTCAGTGATCCCGAAGGCCCAATTATATTTTTGCTGTTGGAAAAAATAATTTATAATTAGTTTTTCAGAAAAAAATATATATATATAAATAATTAAAAAATTTAAAGATATATATTTAATTAATAGAACTTACAGCGTAAATTTTGAACCACGTCTTTCTGACGTAGTGGGGCGTCATTTTCCAGTTCGGATGTGCCATGGAGAAGTAACCTTTTATCGTGTCGGTTACGTCCGATGCAAGACATCCGTCAATCCCCCACCTGAAAAATACAAATTTAAAATATAAATTATTTTTTAAAGTTATAAAATAATTTAAAAAGAATAAAAAAATAATGAAACATACCATAAAGTTCCGTCCGGTCGGTCGGGATCGATGACTGGTAAACCTTCTCTGCCTGGCAGACGGAGAATGTCCTCTACGGTGTACTGCGAGTAAGGAGCACTCGGAGGCACCATCAAATCGGGATGGATCTCGGCCGCGGGCATCGGAGGTGCCGGAATCGTAGGAGGCACAGGAGGAGGAGGCATCCGGGAGGCACGTGAAGAACCGATGGTGCACTAGAAGAAGGAGATCCAATGACTCTCTCGAGTGTACTGAGTCTCGGGGACAGTCTCCTGACCCGAAGAACCGGGAGCTGAAGAAGACGACGGGTCTAAACGACTACCCGGCTCTCCGAACATCTCTCTGTAATGGGCAGTAAGTCTACCTTTTCGAACCTGAGAAAAAAATTTAATTTTTTAAATTTTCGTAAACATATACTTCCCAACATTATCCACCTAATCAACACTAAATAACATAAGATCCGTAAACCTATCTAAATTCCCTATACTAACCACCTAATCTATCCTAAACTAATCAAACTAGAGAGGAATTAGAGAGACTTACCATTGCTACGAATTAGGGAGGAAGTGGAGAGGAAGTGGAGAGGAAAGACGGAGCGAGCTCGCTCGGGATATATATAAGATTACTTGTCCTCGTAATTTCCTCGTAAACTTACGAGGAATTACAGAGGCCCGCGTTTTCAGTTACGACGAAATAGCGACGAAATACAAAAGCCCGCGTTTTCGTTAACGACGTTTTTACGACGAATTAGGTTACGTGGAATTAACGAGTTAACCAGTTACGAGGAATTAGCGAGCCTATATTTTCTATAAATACCCACAACTTTCCTTCTCAAACCACACACAAACTCACAAAACACACCCTATCTCAAATCACACTCCTCACCAAAATACTTTTCAAATTAGAAATATTTGAAAAAAAAAAAAAGAAAAGAAGATATTAGAATTTATGTGGGTGAGACTTAAGTCTCGCCACATATAATTCCAATGATCTTTCTTTTTTTCTTTTTTACTAGTTTTTATACTATGAGGAAGTAGCTAGTCCCGCTTTTCACCAAATTAGAAATATTTGGAAAAAAAGAAAGAGAAGAAGATATTAGAATTTATGTGGGCGAGACTTAAGTATTATAATTGCTGGAAGTCTTGCTACATGTAAATCTGGTGTCTCTCTTCTTTTCCTTTTTTTTTCTAGTTTTTATTCTACGAGGTTTTTACGACGATTTTTGTTACGAGGTGTTTACGACGAAATCATCCTACGTGGAATTAAAGAGTGCCTCCTTCGTCATTTACTTTACGTGGTATTTACGTCTATTTACCTTACGAGGTCTTTACGACGATTCCGTCCTACGTGGAATTAACGGGTTTCGCTTTCTTTATTTTTTTAGTTTCGTCGTTATTTCCACGTAAGATAACGAGGTCTTTACGACGATTCTGTCCTACGTGGAATAAACGAGGATTACGTCGTACATTCGACGTCAACTTACGAGGAATTAACGAGTATTACGTTTAATTCCCTAAAATCCGAAACCCCAAACCCCAAAACCCCATATTCCTTATCTTCTACTTCATATATTCCAAACCCCATCTTTATTTTCATTCCAAACCACAATTCCCACATTTACTTATTTATAAAACAAACTCCCACAATTTCTTATTCATAAAACAAACTCCCACATTACCTTATTCATAAAACAAACTCTCACATTACCTTATTCATAAAACAAACTACACAAAATCAAATACATCAATCGGATACATCGACATTCTCGTCATCACTAGAAATATCATCATTTTCATTAAACTCGCCTTCTACAGCTTCGTCTGCGTGGCATCATCGGTAAGATCTTCGTATTCGTGATTATGCGGATCAATGAGAAGGATGTCATCAACTTCTTGTTCAGGTTCCTCGACTTCATTTATCTGTTCTTCTTGCAATGGTGGTTCTTCTCCACTGATGATTCGTCCTCGAGGTGTAACTTTGATCACTGCTAACCAATTTATACCCGAATCTCTCATCCGAGGGTATGGAAGGAAGCTAACTTGGTCAGCTTGTGAAGCTAAGATGAAAGGCTCGAATTTGTTGTACCGACGTCCACCGTTGACATCAACTACACCAAATTTGTTAGACCGAACACCTCTGTTGACGACGGGGTCGAACCATTCACATTTGAAGATGACGCATTTCAGCTTCAGTATCCTGGAAATTCGACTTCAATAATCTCCGTCAAGATCCCGTAGAAATCTGTTTCCCCTTTCACAAATATTCCATAGTTACTGGTCGCCCGCTGTCTACCATACTCATATGTGTGAAAAGTGTAGCCTCGTGTGAAATACATCTGTGATGTGGTGACCTTTACAAGTGGAGATTGAATTACTTCGTGTAACCACTTAGGATAATCTGCATCGTCGTCATAATCAACCTGCAAAAATAAAGAGAACATTAAAATACAAATCATGTATGAAAAAATAGTTTGAGTTATAATACCTGATTCCGCAACCACTTAATGAAGTGCTGATCTTTCCTTTTGTCTACGTCACTTGTGGATATACCAGGAAATGTTTCTTCGACTTGAGAAACAAATAGGCTGTAAAATTAATCACATTTCATAGGAATGAATCTCTTGCAATTATATAATTAATTATATGTGTTTTGAAGTGTCCATATATGTTTACCTTTCAAAATAACGCATCAATGGATCCTCGCAATTGAGTAGAATATAGGTGTGTGCACTATGAGCGTCTTGTTCACTCGACCACCAAACCTCTTTAGACTTCCCACCGAGCCGTCCAATCTGGCTAAAGATGTCTGGAACACCAGCAACTGCATATGTTGGCGCAACTCCACCATCATCATATCTTCTTGGAGCTCTTCTACGGTACGTACTTTTGACGCAAAGTAGTACGATGTGAAGTGAGAAACTTCTTCCGTCAAACTTCCAGCAATTATAGAACCTTCAACTTTGGCGAGGTTCTTTGCTTTTCCCTTCAAATATTTCATGGCTCGCTCATACTGATACATCCATCCGTAATGTACAGGTCCACGAAGCAATGCTTCATATGGGAGGTGGACAGCTAGATGCTCCATGACGTCAAAAAATCCAGGAGGAAATATCTTCTCCAAGTTGCACAATAAGATGGGAATGTTCTCCTGAAGCTGTTCTACAACTTCTTCTTTAAGAGTGCGTGTGCTCAGATCCCTGAAAAATGCTCCAATGCCTTTTATATTCCAAAAACAATTAAACACATTATTAGTCGTATATTATTTTGCAAACTAGACCGTTATAAAATTATTGTGATATAAAACACTACGAACCTGCAAGTGCTTCATGTACGTTTGTTGGAAGTAGCTCCGCAAATGCAAAGGGCAGTAGTCGTTGCATAAAAACATGACAATCATGACTCTTCATCCCAGAGAACTTTTGACCCTTTTCAACACATCTAGAGAGATTTGAAACATACCCATCGGGGAACTTCACTTCTGATGCCACCCAGTTGAACAACACCGACTTTTTTTCTGAAGACAGTCTGAATATCGGAACGGGAACTTGTCCATTGCTTTTAATATGTAACTCGCTTCTTGAGCAAATATCCGGCAAGTCCAACCTCGATTTTATGTTGTCTTTTGTCTTCCCTGGGACATTCAATATTGTATTCATGATGTTCTCAAAGAAATTCTTCTCTATATGCATCACATCGAGGTTGTGGCGCAGAAGAAGATCCTTCCAATATGGCAACTCCCAAAATATACTCTTCTTGTGCCAGTTGTGATGAACACTGTAAGAATCAGACATATTACGAGGGACATGCCAATTACCACCCCAACGAACTGTTTCGTTAGCTCCGTAGTAGTCGATTTGTGCTTCAATTTGTTCTCCAGTTAGATATGGTGGAGAAGTGTCTCTCACAACCCTTTTGCGCCTAAACAAATTCTTGTTTCTTCGGTAAGGATGGCCAATGGGAAGAAATCGACGATGACAATCAAACCAACTTGTCTTCCTACCATTCTTCAGTTGAAACGCATCTGTCGTTCCATTACAATATGGACAAGCTAATCTCCCATGTGTAGTCCATCCAGACAACATCCCATATGCAGGAAAGTCACTTATGGTCCACAAAAGCATAGCTCGCATCGTAAAATTCGTCTTCGTTGAACAGTCATACGTCCTCACCCCCGTTGACCACAAATCCTTCAACTCTTTTATCGGTGGTTGTAGGAAAACATCCAGGGACCTTTTTGGATGGTTCGACCAGGTATCAATATCGTCAAGAATAGCAACTCCCGTTGCATGCACATCTCCGGTGGAAGGTTGTATGGCGTAAGAAAGACTGGCCACAATGAATATTGTCTCCCTGACATTCCGAACGGACTAAATCCATCTGTGCATAATCCGAGATACACATTCCGGCTATTGCTAGCAAAATCCGGATGTACTTTGTTGAAATGTTTCCAGGCTCTTGCATCTGATGGATGAGTCATCTCACCATCCGTCTGAGTATGCTCGGCATGCCATCTCATCATTGCAGCAGTCTGCTCTGATTGATACAATCTTTTCAATCTGTTTGTAATTGGTAGGTACCACATCCTTTGGTACGGTACCCTATTACGTCCCCGTCCTTGCGGCTTGAATCGTGGCTTCTTGCAGAATCGACATACTTCTAGCTTCTCATCATCTCCCCAATAGATCATGCAGTTGTCGATGCAGACATCTATCATCTCCGAAGGCAACCCAAGACTATAAACTAATTTCTGAATCTCATAATAAGAATCAGCAGACACATTGTCTTCCGGCAAATACTCTTTAAACAAGTCCGCCCATTCGTTCATGCAACTTTCAGGTAGATTGTGATCAGTTTTAATATTCATCATTCTAGCAGCCAACGACAATTTAGAGAGACCTTCTCTACAACCACCGTAAAAAGTGGTTGATTCGCCGCGTTTAACATTCCGTAAAACTTTTTTGCATCTATATTAGGTTCTTCATCTTCATCATGAGCTACGAATGCATCAGCTACCATATCATGAACCCTATCATAATCTACCATCTCCTCCTGATGGTAACTATGTTCATTATGCAAATGATGATTAACCGGTTCTTCCTGAAAATTGCTATTACTACTACTAGCTTCATTCTGATCATAATTATAACCTTCCCCATGTTGAAACCAGATATAGTAATTTGCCGTGAAACCTCTATTTATTAAATGCTTCCAAACATTTTCACGGTTTGCCAATTTCGAATTGTTGCATTTCCGACAAGGACAGAACATCTTACCACTTTCTTGGGCGAGCGGTGTTGAATCTGCTTGGTGCATAAATGTCTCCAGCCCCGCAAGGTATTCTTTCGTCACTCTCCCGTTAGCATCTCTATGCATATACATCCAATTCCGCAACTCGTAAATAGTCCCAGAGCCAGCCATTTTTTTTTTTCTTTCACGTTTTTTGTTGTTGGTGTGTTTAAAATGATGTTCCAACATCCATATTTATAGAAAATTTCGAATCTGGTAGTTGTAATTTTACTATGAAATTACGACGAAAATTAATTGTATGGCCAAAAACGTGAGCCACCTACCAAGTTGGTGGATTCAAAATTTCCTCGTTAAGTACACGTAAAATATTTCGTCGTAAAGCACTCGCGAAATTTACGTGGCTTTTACGAGGAAAACTATTTCCTCGTAAAAGCCACGTCAATTTACATCGTCTTTACGATTTAATATTTTTGTCGTTACCTTACGACGAAATAACGATGCTTTTCTTTCTCAACGTATTTTCCTCGTAAAATCAACGTTTTTTTACGAGGATTATTTTTCCTCGTTAAACTTCCTCGGTAAAGATACGTTTTCTTGTAGTGATACATCATTGGCTTTTAGAAGCAAAATTTGTTTAGTTGTAATCACAGAGCATAAATTTGCAAACAGAAACCACTAACATAAAATAAAATAGAAAAATAGAAAAAGAAACCACTAAATATCAGTGAAACTTACAAATTTCGATCAAAGACCAAAACTTCACAATGACCCACAAAATTAAACTGTAGTTACCTTGCAATTCAAGAAGCCTAATAGATCTAGATTAAAAACTAATCTCAAATCAATTGGGGAGGGAGGGAGGGGGGGAAGCTTAAGTAGAACCAGACAGAGATGCAAAGAAAAATACGGGAAAGTAAATCAATGAGAGGATACCTTCTTGAACTTCTTCGCCAACACTGCCTTCACCAAATACCTGAGAGAATCTCCAATCTAAAACGATGAAGCTCCGACCTCATCACCACCATTCATTCTCTCCTCTCTCACTATGACACTATCTATGCTCTCACACACACTCCTGCCCCTCAGATACAATATAAAAACAAATCAACGAAGCAATAGTTTATCATGATCAATCAAAAAGAATCAGTTGAAGAAATTTGCTAGGTCAAAGATGGAGTCTAAGAAGAGAAATACTCACATATATTTATACAGAAAAAAACACCGCCTTGCAGATCGAAACAAAGCATTGAAGAAGAAATCGTCTTGTCTCTGCAAGGACTGCACATATTAAGGATAATTGCTTCCCTGTTATCCGATGGCCACCACGAACCAGATCTTGAAGTAAAGTCATCATCTCGCTGATATTTTCTTCTATTGCCTGACAACCAAACACAAACATCAACATTGTCAAGTTGAACAGAAAAAGGGACAAAAAAAAAAATCGGTTGCTCGAAGGTGTTAGTACTCTTTCAGCGAGGCTGTGGCTATCTGTTGCTTGCCTGACCCCTTCTAGCTCTAACTTGAATGTAATCTCCTGAAACCTGATTATAAACTCCAAATCAACATCTCTAAGGGAATATTTTTCACTAAACTAAAACTCAAATTCCCTTATGCATTCGGTTCATAAATCCATAAAGAAAAACAGTTTTTATAGTCAGAGGCAAGAGAGAGATTGTGAGATAAAAACCTTTGATTTTTTGAAATAAAAACCTTTGATTTGGAATTTGTAGACAACGAAGCCGTAGACTCGTTGCCATTACCGTGTGGGATCAACTTTCTCTTACTGGAGCTTGTATCTATGTCTGAACTCGATCTGATTGTAGATTAAAAACGTGTTTAGATCTAGAGATTCATCGTGAAGATTTGTCTCACATAACCCTCACGAAACTCCATTATTGGTTTAGATAATCATCTCGATAATCAGATAAAACTCCATTGTTTTCACGGATTGAGAGAATGATTTTCCAGAGTAGAAGACTAACCGCCTTGCAGAAGAGAAAGATGAATTGAATGTAGGATTGTGGTTGATGGAGTTAAGAAGGAGATAAAGGGAATGAATCTGCTCGAAACGTTTCGGTTAATCAGCACAGAAGACTAAACGACGTGATTAAAGATGATCCAAAATCCAGAGAGATAAAAATCCGAGTGACACGTGTCGACATAGGAGAATTCGACTTATCTACGTGGCAGAAGACGTGGCGCAAGAAGAAGGGATGAAACTATACTTTATATATAAAGATAGATATTGGATCAACAAGATTCTTACTCTATTATAAAGCTCATAGATAAGGCTTAAATGTTGTTGAAATTATTTAGGACAAAAATAAGCACAAAGACACTTGTAAACGGGGGTCCCCTTGTAAAGGTCGTCCGCATCCTTAAAGCAAGTGGCCCACCCCTTTCTTTTCAAAGTACACTGAAATTGACACTCTAATCGTGAACAAGTGTCCTCAGTAGTCATATTCAGTCTCTCCTCACAGCCAAACTGACTATCACTATCTCTATCTCCCACCACTTCTGTTAATTAAATAAATATATAACCACATCTTTTAATATCGATATAAAATATATATTAAAAATCTAAGTAATTTCATTCTGTAAATATCTTTGACATATTTGGACTGATATTATAAAAAAAAAAAACATATAATGGTGTAAAGAGCAATTTATTTTGAATCAATTTTTTTTGTAATATATTAAAATAATATTATGGATACGAACCTAACACGAAAACGATGAAGATAGTTAAAACGATGAATGTGACTTGAAGCTGTTTGCTCATCTTAAAATGTAGAAATAGAATGAAGGTGTTTTACGAACTTTAGAATATAGAGTAGTAAATGTGTTATTTTTTTTTTTTTAGAACTATATGTGTGATTCTGAAAATTTAGAAGAGTAGTATGTGTCTATATATAAGAAGCTAAATCTATCATACCTTGAAACAAATCTATTTTTAGTGACAAACCTCCTTAAAATTGGTATTTGAATATATATATATTTCTATCCAAATTCCGTATTTTTGGCTAATCCATGAGAAATCACTTTAATTCCGCAGTGTACTCCTCATAGTAAATACTTTTCTAGTTTTAATAAAAAACTAATTTTAAAAAATTGTGTTGAGATGTAAATTTTGATTTAAAACTTAAAAATTCAGTAAAATTACAAAGATATCAAAATGTATATAGCATGATCAAAATTATGGCTGTAATTCAGCTGCATGTTTCTCTCTTCTCTTTACGGGGATATATTTTTTTTCTCCTTTTCCCTTTCATCAGTTCCAAATTTTTGAGATAGAAAGTAGGAGTTTTTTCCTTTTTGTTATTCAACAATTATGATTGAAGAAGCAGAAGACAGATGGTGTCGGCAATGAGTCAAGGCAATGAGATAGAAGAAAGGTAGTCCTGCGCGATGAGGCAAGACAATGACGACCACATGAGATGAGCAATAGCGCTGAAGCAGGAGTGAGGTGGTCTTGGGTGGTGAGGACCATATTCAACGAGCAATGGTGATGAGGCAAGAGACCACGGTAAGAGGGATGTTTTCATATGCCTGGAGTTCATCATACACTTACACCTTCGCCAGAAGAGGACATATACACTAAAGATGAAGTCATGGAGATAATAAAGAAAGGCATGATTGACCAAGATAAGATGTACGACAAGATGCACCAAACGATGGACACTCTTTTATCCTCTCCACAACAACATTGCTTGGATAAGCAAAACAATGGAGGAGCTGCAGCAGAAACTAGAATATACTGAATGGATTATTTAGAGGAAGCAATATTGATATACCATAGATTTTACCCATTTTTAGCCATGGTATATAGGTGTTTTTAAATACTTTATATTTGTTTTGGAGTCTTTTTAATATGTTTTCAGGTTTTGGAGTGATTTGGAGGAAAGTGGTGATTTTGGTGCATTTTGGAGATAAAATGATAAAGACACATAGCTGACCATTGACCATGTAACACCCCCGATCCGGATAAATAAAAGTTAATTAGTTTGCCATGCACCAATCAAACAAGAACATGCACGACAAACTAAAGAACTCTAACCAGATCGAAGATACAACTACCACGTGCCCGAACATTTGATCCGAGGTTCCCAGATCAGATCCGAAATCCTAAGATCATATGTCCAAGAACGGGTTTCCTAGCGATTCCAAGTTAAGGCTTTGCAACCCGATTTTGAAACCGTTAGTTAGTTCGTCCCGGACTAGGACTAGTATCATATGGAATCCAAGCATTTCACAAACCTTTTCTTATTCATATACTTTAAGTTCAACCACATCAAAACTTTATACATGCTCGGCCGAAGTTCAAAACCATATCTTACATATTACAAAACGTACATGTTTGCAAAAGGTAGCAAATCTACACCAACAGCTTTGTGCTCATCCGATCCCAAATAGAACCTACTACTACGGGTTACCTGCAAAACAAAGAGTCTAATGAGCAACTATTTTGCTCAGTGAGTCGGGTTTCCTAACAATTATTTATCCCCCCATTATGCATCAAACATTAAGCAACAAGGATCAATTATATTAAGAAATATGCAATGCAAAAATAAAGCAATCATGTAAACAAGCATCCACTCTTCACGAGTGGTTAGATCATTATTGATCATCGAGGACTGCCTCTCGCCATTGGTTCCTATCTCGATACGAAGTCCATAACACATCCCTTCTTGCGCCCATTGACTCTAAACACAAAGTCTAAAAAGCCGATGGCCCGGATAACACACTTGCCGCATCGTCATGCAGCTACACTGTCGAGGGTAGCTAGCCCTATCACACGTGTCTTCGCATCCTGCCCGGAACTAATTTTGGTAAGGCCCCGGACAAGGCACGGGCCTCGAGTGGACACCAATGACTCTCACGACACTCCACCCGAGTGTCGGACTCTCACGGATCAAGTCCGTGGATTTACGGGTTTCTCCGTTAAGATATGATCAAACATGTTATATTATCTGAGCCAAGGCCCAAACAATATAATGCAATGACATAAGTATATGCAACACAACATCAATGTATCACAATCATGTTATACCCCTCGAGCCGAAGCCCGACGATATAACTCAATATCTTTCACAAAAATCAATCATTATCATATCATTATATATCTAAACGCGCAACCTAGCAATGCATCAACCAATACTCTTGTTTTGCAGGCGCTAGTCGCACATACAATAATCATAACCCCTAACCGAGACTCACCTCAACACTTAGATGAAAGTTTTGGACTGGAAACGCTTCTATCTCGCGGTCGGCTTCACTTTAAACTTTTATTGGAAAACTCTAGAACTTTAGAAATCTTAGGGTTTCGACTTTTTCGAGCTGCTATGGTTAGGGTTCTAAGCATGAGAAATAACTAAGGGGGTGGTCTGCTATTTATAGGCTGGAGAATCAGCTCATGGGAGGGTTTTGGTCGTGCATAGCAAGCAGGAGGTGTCCTGGGTGCCCCATGCAACCAATTCGAGAGAAATTGGTGTGCAGCCACAAATCTGTCCAATTAAAACAAGTTTTGTGGCCAGCCACCATTTCAACCAATAAGACATAAGCAAGAGCTGCTTGGAGGATTCTCCAGTAAAGGAGTAACACATGTCTAGCTGCTTAAAGAGGTAGACAAGCAGCTGCATCCTCCAGAAGCTTCCGGATATGCTTAACACATCGTAGATGGGCCCGAATGGGCCGTATTTAAATCCCGAACGTGTTATAAGCTAATCCGAGCTAGCGGGAATGTTTCTCCTTGACAAAAACCTAGATTTCTTAGACCAAAACATTTCTAAAATAACTCTAAGGTCATTCCTATCTTAAAGCCTTATAATAAATTTTCGATTAATTTTCTCGTCCGACTAGGACGTTCTAGGCCGAACCGCGAGCATTTTCAATCCACTAAACTTTCTGAAGAATTTATTTCTTCAGATGGAAAACTATTCTAAGACTTTCTAAATTTTTCTTATGTACCTTGGGATCCACAACATCCACGGGAAAAGATCAATCCGACTTCCACTTACTTGAGTAATTTTCTCGGCTGTTACAAGATTTTTCCTTGCCTGCGTTTTACTCCTTAAAGAGGGTTATTACATTCTCCCCCTCTTAATAGAATTCGTCCCGAATTCTTTGTGGTTTGATGCTCCACCCATCTGATCTTCATCATCTTCCAAAAACAGTTCAGGATGAGTTGCTCTAAACCTTCCTTCATCTTCCCATGTCACAATTACTCGATGCTGTTTTCCCCAAAATACTTGCACTTGAGGAATCTATCGATTCTTCAGTTTTCTTATTCGTCTTTCTCCGATTCGTAGTGGTCCTTCAGGGTAAGTGAGGTTAGAACGAAGGTTTTCAACTCGTTGCGGCTCTACTTCGGTAGGATCTCGTATATGCCTTCTTAACATTGAGACATGGAAAACTGGGTGAAGTGCCATATCTGATGGTAACTCTAATTGATAGGCTACTTCTCCAACCCGTTGCATCACTCGGTATGGTCCTATATATCGAGTGGCTAACTTTCCCACTTTTCCGAATCTATCTCTCCCTTTCTGTGCGGCCACCTTCAAATATATCCAATCACCAACTTGAAATATTACTTCACGTCTATTCTGATCGGCATACTTCTTCTGCCTGTCTTGAGCTTTCTTCATATTCTCTCGGACAATCTTTATCTTTTCTGTTGTTTCATCTACTACATCTGGTCCTAACATATGTCTTTCTCCAACTTCAGCCCAACACAGTGGTGTAAGGCAAGGTCGTCCATATAATGCCTCATATGGGGACATTCCAATACTTGCATAGTAACTGTTGTTATAAGAGAACTCTACCAAAGGTAGGTATTGTTCCCATGTACCTGACCAGTCTAAAACACACATCCTTAGCAAATCTTCCAAGGTTCTGATTGTTCGCTCCGTCTGCCCGTCAGTTTCAGGGTGAAACGCCGTACTCATATGAAGATCAGTCCCCAATACTTGTTGGAAGTAAACTTGAGAATAACTTGAGCGGCAAGATATCTAATCCTAGTTAGATTTGGAGTTATCTTAATATTGTGTAAATCCTAATGCGATTAGGATAAGTGTGGGACTATATATAGATATGCAAGAGTTTGCATAATTAGTGTGTGAGTTTTATGAGTTTGTGAGTTTGAGGTTTTGAGTGATTTTCCTCAAGGTGATTAATAAGAAGAGTTTCTTATTGTGTGTTACATTATTCGTTCTTGAGACTTGATTTCTACATTTGGTATCAGAGCATACGGACACGATCTGGAGCAAACAGAAACAATGGGAGACCTTATACCATATACGAAACCTAGAGAAGGATCCTCTCAAATACAATGCCCGATGCTAAACACAACTAACTATACGGTTTGGGCCATGAGGATCAAGGTTTTGTTAAAGGTACATGAGGTTTGGGAAGCGGTTGAAACCGAGACAGACAACGTCAAAAAGAACAACATGGCTATGGCGCTACTTTTCCAATCAATACCTGAAACATTAATACTACAAGTTGGAGAATTAGATACAGCAAAGAAAGTGTGGGAGGCCATTAAAGTACGACACATGGGAGCAGATAGGGTTCGAGAGGCACGCTTACAAACCCTAAGTTCAGAGTTTGAACGACTAAGGATGAAAGAAACTGACACGATTGATGAATTCGTTGGAAGATTGGCAGAACTTTCATCAAAATCAGCTGCGTTGGGAGAGAATATCGAGGAAACCAAACTTGTTAAGAAGTTCCTCAAAAGTCTTCCTAGGAAGAAATACATACACATCGTGGCATCCTTGGAGCAAGTTCTCGATCTAAAGACTACAACGTTTGAAGATATTGTAGGTCGCATGAAAGCCTTTGAGGAACGTGTAGCTGAAGAGGAGGAAGAAGATACACAAGACACCCAAACAAAGCTGATGTATGCAAGCAACGAGTCTCAACACCAGAGTCAAAACAACAATCGTGAAAACAACAACTACAGAGGACGAGGCAGAGGAGGACGGTTTCAATACAGAGGAAGAGGTCGTGGGCGCTATACTTACAACTATGATCGCGATCTCACAAAGATAACCTGTTTTAGGTGTGATAAGACCGGTCACTTTGCCATGGACTGTCCCGATCGGTTACTAAAGTTGCAGGAAACACAAGAGGCTAAGAATACGGAGACACAAGAAGCTGAAGATCTGATGATGCATGAAGTGATATTTCTCAACGAAAGAAACATGAATCTTCAGGATTTTGAGACAAACATGGCAGGAGAAAACACTTGGTACTTGGACAACGGTGCAAGCAACCATATGACTGGAAATCGAAACTATTTTCGCACTATTGATGAGACAATAACAGGGAAAGTGCGGTTTGGTGACGATTCACGCATCGACATTAAGGGGAAAGGTTCGGTTCTTTTTGTGAGTGGAGATGGTGAGAAAAGAGTTCTAGCTGATGTATACTATATACCTGACTTGAGAAGCAATATTATCAGCTTTGGGCAGGCTACTGAGTCAGGCTGCGACGTAAGAATGCGAGGTGAATACCTCACTTTGCATGATAAAGATGGAAAGTTGATCACAAGAGCCAAAAGATCAATGAACAGACTCTACAAAGTTCTCATGGAAGAAGCCAGGCCAAAGTGTTTACAAAGTGAGGTGCTTAGTGAAAGTGATAGATGGCACGCGAGGTTGGGCCACATTGGGAGAGTTTCAATGAAGAATATGATGAGAAAGGAACTTGTTATCGGAATACCTAGCGTAGGGATCAGCCGTGAAACCTGCTCTTCATGTTTGCTTGGAAAGTAAGCAAGAAACACCTTCCCAAAGGCAACCTCATATCGAGCAAGTCGTATACTGGAGCTCATACATGGGGATCTATGCGGACCCATTAGCCCCTCCACACCTGCAAACAACAGGTACATATTTGTACTAATTGACGATCATTCTCGTTATATGTGGTCGATTCTACTCAAGGATAAGGGAGAAGCTTTTGACAAGTTTAAGAAGTTCAGAGAGATTGTTGAAAGAGAAACAGGAGCAAGGATCAAAACACTTAGAACAGACCGCGGTGGTGAATTTTGTTCAAGAGAGTTCCAAGCGTTTTGTGAGACATACGGCATAACTAGACACTTAACCGCTCCTTATTCTCCTCAGCAAAATGGAGTTGTCGAAAGAAGAAACAGAACTCTACTAGGCATGACAAGAAGCATCCTGAAACACATGAGTGTTCCAAACTACTTATGGGGAGAGGCTGTGAGGCATTCTACCTATCTCATAAATCGTGTTGCTACAAGGGTATTGTCTCAAACTCCTTACCATGTTTATAAAGGGAAGAAGCCAAACGTGGAGCACATACGAGTATTCGGGTGTTTGGGCTATGCAAAAATTGACAGTGGCCACCTCAGGAAGTTAGATGACAGATCGAGAAAGCTAGTCCATCTGGGAACCGAGCCAGGCTCTAAAGCGTATAGGTTATATGATCCAACAAAGAAACAGATTGTAGTAAGCAGAGACGTTGTTTTTGACGAGAGTCAAGGCTGGAACTGGAAGTTGGTGGAGAAAGTAATCAGTAGCAACCCGGGTATGTTTAAAATTGCGTTTGGTGAGTCTGGAAACAGAGGTATAAGTGACGATGAGGATGATGCTGAATCTGGAGGTAATACTGATGATAATAAAGAAGCTGATACGGAAGTGTGGACTGAACTTCCTGTCGATGATGTTGTCTTAAGAAGATCAAACCGAGAGAGCAAGAAGCCAAGCTATTTAGATGATTATATACTATTGGCAGAGGTCGATGGTGAGGAATTATTGATGCTCCTAAACGATGAGCCTTGGAGTTACAGTGAGGCGAAGGAAGAAAAGGTCTGGAGAGATGCTTGTGATGATGAGATAAATTCAATAGAAAAAAACAAGACATGGGACCTTGTAGAGCTTCCCAATGGAGCTAAAGCAATAGGGCTGAAGTGGGTGTTTAAGATAAAAAGAAACTCTGATGGAAGTATAAACAAATTTAAAGCGAGGCTGGTTGCAAAAGGATATATACAGAGACATGGGATTGATTATGAGGAAGTATTTGCCCCAGTTGCACGCATTGAGACCATCCGTTTCATCCTAGCCTTAGCTGCATCCAACGGGTGGGAAGTACATCATTTAGATGTAAAGACAGCTTTCCTCCATGGCGATCTTAAGGAAGTCGTTTATGTTTCTCAGCCTGAAGGCTATGTGATCAAAGGGAAAGAAGAGAAAGTGTACAAGCTAAACAAAGCATTATACGGCTTGAAACAAGCACCACGGGCATGGAATGAAAAACTAAACAAGACTCTCGAGCAACTAGGCTTTGCTAAGTGCTCTAAAGAGCCTGCATTATATAGAAGTAAAGAAAAAGATCAACTTCTTCTGGTGGCTGTGTATGTTGACGATCTCTTGGTCACAGGGACAAGCATGGACATGATAACAGAGTTCAAAAGGAAGATGTCTAGCAAGTTTGAGATGAGTGACTTAGGGAAGTTAACATATTATCTTGGAATTGAGGTGTGTCAACATGAACATGGAATTACTCTGAATCAAGAGAGGTATGCGAAGAAGATTCTGAGTGAAACCAACATGGATGAATGCAATGCTGTGCAGATACCAATGGATCAGGCTCTGCGTCTATCTAAAGCAAGCAGTGAGAAGAACATAGATGAGAAAGAGTATAGAAGGAATATCGGATGTCTCAGGTATTTACTTCACACTAGACCGGATCTGTCATACTCCGTTGGTCTCTTGAGTAGGTATATGCAGCAACCTAAGGAGTCACATGGAGCAGCGCTGAAACAAATACTGAGGTACTTAAAGGGATCCACATCTTATGGGCTCACGTTCAAGCATGGAGCAAAAGGCAATCTCAGAGGCTTCAGTGATAGTTCTCATGCCGTAGATGAAGATGATGGGCGTAGTACAGCAGGGCATGTATTCTATCTTGGTGATAGTCCAATAACATGGTGTTCTCAGAAGCAAGAGACAGTTGCTTTGTCCTCATGTGAAGCTGAGTTCATGGCAGCCACGGAAGCAGCTAAACAAGCTATTTGGCTTCAAGATCTCTATGAAGAGATCACTGATCAGACGCGCGAAAGGGTGGTTGTTCTGGTAGACAACAAATCGGCTCTAGCACTAACAAAGAATCCGGTGTTCCATGGACGCAGCAAACACATACATAGGCGTTATCATTTCATTCGAGAATGCGTTGAGAATGACTTGATAGAAGTTCAGCATGTACCAGGGAATGATCAAAAGGCTGACATTTTGACAAAAGCACTTGGAAGGATCAAGTACAAGGAGATGAGAGAGTTGATAGGAGTTCAAGATATCACTCAAGTTAGTCTTAAGTTTAAAGGGGAGAATGTTGGAAGTAAACTTGAGAATAACTTGAGCGGCAAGATATCTAATCCTAGTTAGATTTGGAGTTATCTTAATATTGTGTAAATCCTAATGCGATTAGGATAAGTGTGGGACTATATATAGATATGCAAGAGTTTGCATAATTAGTGTGTGAGTTTTATGAGTTTGTGAGTTTGAGGTTTTGAGTGATTTTCCTCAAGGTGATTAATAAGAAGAGTTTCTTATTGTGTGTTACATTATTCGTTCTTGAGACTTGATTTCTACAATACTTGCTGGAAAGCTCTCCAGAATTGAGCCGTAAATCTTGGATCACGATCAGATACTATGTTTGCAGGAACTCCGTGTAATCGTACTATCTCCTTTAAGTAAACTTCTGCTAGTACTTCTACCTTGTCAACAATTCTAATGGGTAGAAAATGAGCAGTCTTAGTTAGTCGGTCTACCACCACCCATATAGTATCATTTCCTCTTCCTGGTGCTCGAGGTAGTCCCGTTACAAAATCCATAGCCACTGACTCCCACTTCCATTCTGGGATTGGTAGGCTTTGCAATAATCCTCCCGGCACTTGATGGTCAGCCTTAATTTGTTGGCAGGTCTGGCACTGAGCTACCCACTTAGCAACTGATCGTTTGATTCCTGGCCAGTGATAGTATCGACGTATATCCTGGTACATTTTGGTGCTTCCAGGATGAATACTTAATATTGAGTGGTGTGCGATTCTCAAGATCTCTTCTCATAACTCCTTTCCTACAGGTACGGTTATCCTGCCGTTCAGTAGGAGGGTTCTGTCATCAGCTAAATGATAACCACTATCATTTCTTCCGCCTGATTCTTCAAGTTCTTTTATAATCTTCTTTAGCTTTACATCTTCCTTCTGCTCTTCTCGAATTCTTTGCAGGAGGTTTGCTTGATTCGCTGCTCGCAATCCCAATGGCTCGCTGCCCTCGCCTTCTATGGCTGAAAGACTAATCATCTTGAATTCTGCGTTTAAGGCTTCTAAGTCCTTCTCAATAGCTGTATCACTTCTCCTCCGACTCAGTGCATCTGCTACCACATTCGCCTTTGCTGGGTGATATTTGATTTGTAAGTCATAATCCGTGATAAACTCCATCCACCTCCTTTGTCTCAAATTCAAATCTGACTGAGTAAAGAGATACTTGAGACTCTTGTGATCAGTAAAGATTTGAATCGTCTCGCCATAAAGATAGGATCTCCATATTTTTAAAGCAAATACCACTGCGGCCATCTCTAGATCGTGGGTGGGGTAATTCTCCTCGTGCTTCCTTAACTGTCTTGAACCATAGGCGATGACCTTTTCATCATGCATCAGTACACAACCGAGTCCTACTCGAGAAGCATCAGTGTATATTGTGTAAGGTCTTCCTGGAGTAGGTAATGCAAGAATAGGTGCTGTCGTCAAAGCTTCCTTTAATTGTGTAAAAGCCTTTTCCTCTTTCTTATCCCATTCAAATAATATATTTTTCCCAGTCAGCCTCGTCAAGGGTTTGGCCATGATGGAAAAGTTCCTCACAAACTTTCGATAATACCCAGCCAATCCTAGAAAGCTTCGAACCTCGGTAGCGCTGATAGGGCGTGGCCAGTCCTTAACTACTTTAACCTTTTCAGGATCTACTGCAATTCCCTTCTCTGACACTCGATGACCAAGGAATCCAATCTCCCTTTTCCATAAACTACATTTACTAAACTTGGCGAACAACTTATGGCTTCTTAATCGCTCCAACACCTTTTGGAGGTGTTCTGCATGTTCCTCTTTACTCTTGGAATAAATAAGTATATCATCAATAAAGATGATGACAAATTTATCCAAGTAATCACGAAATATAACATTCATCAAGCGCATGAAAGCAGCCGGCGCATTAGTAAGACCAAAAGGCATTACCACAAATTCATAGTGGCCATACCGGGTCCTAAAAGCCGTCTTCATGATATCGGACTCTGATATTGGGATTTGATGATATCCCGATGCCAAATCTATCTTTGAGAACCAGCTTGCCCCATGAAGCTGATCCAACAATTTGTTGGGGTCAAAATCGGTCACGACGGAATCAATGTCTGAAAGTCCGTAAAAATCAGCATAAACGTTTTTACGAAAAGTAATCTTCGTAAAGATATCTTTACGAAGAGCCTTGCAGTAAAATCTCGTCCAAATCTCAATCGAACCACTAAATACCGATTGTCCGAAGGCAACGGACATGTATCCAAATCGGCCGCGGACAAGCTCGAGTATGGAAATCAGACCGCGGATAAGCCAAGCTCGATCGATACCCGGCGACCAAGCATGCACACAGCTCGGTCGCTACATAGCGACCGAGCATCCGTCTCACTCGGTCGCTACGTAGCGACCGAGCCCAAGCCAAGCTCGGTCGCTACGTAGCGACCGAGCGTCCATCTCGCTCGGTCGCTACATAGCGACCGAGCCTGAGCCAAGCTCGGTCGCTACGTAGCGACCGAGCATCCGTCTCGCTTGGTCGCTACGTAGCGACCGAGCCTGAGCCAGGCTCGGTCGCTACGTAGCGATCGAGCCCGAGCCAAGCTCGGTCGCTACGTAGCGACCGAGCGTCCGTCTTGCTCGGTCGCTACGTAGCGACCGAGAGTCCGTCTCGCTCGGTCGCTACGTAGCGACCGGGCTCGAGCCAAAGTTCGGTCGCTGCGTAGCGACCGAACTCTTCCGATCATCGGTATGACACCAGTCCATGCATTCTCGTCAAACCTTCAAATGCTATCTCCCGAAAACCGTAGCGAGCTCAGTCTATGTTTTCCGCTATTCTAAATCATCGATCAAACTTCGTGGATTAGAAACCGCGGAAAGTTCTTTCTTTGTCGAAAGAAATCGTAGTAAACTCTTCGAGTCGTAAGACGGCCGAAAGGGACCTAAAACACGACTCGAGGCCCATCCTGCGATTTCTTAACCAAAAAACCGTAAACCACAGCCCGGTTTACGCTTGGTCCACAAGGAATGATAAATGTCAAGTTTCCGCGGATAAATACGGAAGTTTTGAAGATAATTGTGAAAATTGGGAAAAATAGAATATCTCCATTTTATGCTATGACGGCTTAAGGGCAGAAGAGTAAAAGCGTAAACCGACCTTGGAGCTAGTATATAAGGAGTCCTAGGCGAGAGGCATAGGGGGACAACTTTTTAGATTCGGAATTCTCTGCACTTAGAAACTATAGGCTTTATTCTCGACAAGTTTGGTTTCTATGACTGGCACTCAATTACTAGACGAACTCGCCCAGGCAGTTCAGTCTCTTGTCCAGCTCTATCAATTGAACTATGTTTGGCTTGATCCTCGAAAGGGGTACGTAGGCAGCCTTTAAGAAGGTTCAGTCCGAAATCAATCAATAACCTTTTATGTATCTTTTTCGTCTTTTGTTATCGAGCTGCGACTCAACTAGGTTTGAGCTTTTAGGCCGCTAGAACTAAGTAACTTGCTGACAGCCTTTGCGGCCAAAGCTTTTATGATCTCTTGTAGTGATCGCAACGCTCTTACGCGGACTCGAAATAAGATCTACTGTTTTCTCTAAACTCGTTTGTTATCTTTTCATGATTTCCGCATATACTCGGTCACTTGTCGTTGGCTCTCGCTGAGATCCGGGACCTTTGGGAAATTAGAGTTTTCCTAGTTTCCTTATTTAAACGGAAATCGACAGTGCGAATTTCGGTTCCCACACAATTCATCAATCCTTGGCAAGGGATACTTGTCCTTTACTGTAACATTGTTAATCCCTCTATAATCGATGCATAACTGCATGGTACCGTCTTTCTTCTTTACAAATAAAACTGGTGCTCCCCATGGTGAAGAACTCGGTCTGATAAATCCTTTTTCTATCAAATCTTCCAACTGCTTCTTTAATTCAGCAAGCTCAGCTGGAGCCATTCGATAAGGTGCCTTAGCTATTGGGGCTGCTCCCGGATCTAATGTAATGGTGAAAGGATCACTTCGTGGTGGAGGCAATCCTTCCAATGGCTGGAATACATCATGGTATTCTTTTACTACTGCTATCTCTTCCAACTTTGTCCCTTCATTCAATTCTCCTCCAAGGGTAGTTAGAGTTACAAGATATACCTCGCCCTCGATCAAATCTTTCTCAACTCTTAAGGCAGATACTACAAGTGACACTCCAGCACTTGGACATATTCCATAGTATGTCGTTGATGGTTGTCCGCTTTCTTCAAGTGTAATTCTTCCTCGACCACAATCCAACTGTGCGTAGTATCTCGACAGCCAGTTCATGCCCAAAATCACTTCGTGTTGTCCTAAAGGAACAACTAGCAGGTCTTCCGGATATACCGTCGATCCCACATAGATTGGAATCCCAAGTACACAACTATCGGCGCGAAGGTTATGGTTCCCAGGGATTCTAACTGAAACACCTACCTTTACTAGATTCCCTTAAAACTCGACACTACCTCGGGTATCACAAAACTATGTGTGGCACCCGAGTCGAAGAGAACATGCACATAAACTCCACCAACACACAATGTTCCTAAACAATATTTATTTCACATTTTATATTTCATGCATCAAATTCACACAAACAAGCAATGAGTTAAAACCCTACTTACCTGTGATCGGGCCCTGATGGGGCTGTTGTGGTTCGGGTTTTCCTAACTCTAAAGCATTCACTTGCTTTCCAACTGCCTGGCGCTTCGGGGCTAGTTCAATCGCTAGTCTAGTGGGTGGTGCTGGAAGCGTAACTTGTCTCTTATGGGGACAACTGTTGGCATAATGCCCTTTCTCACCACACGAGAAGCAAGTAATATAATCAGGGGCTTTTCTTCCCTGACTATAAGGACAACTGCTAGAAAAATGTCATGTACCACCACAAGTGTAACACACATCTGGGCCATTCGTAAACCGTCTGTCATTCCTTCTTCCTCGGCCTCTCCCTCGATTAAATTGTCCTTTATTATTCATTCTTCGTACTCCTAGCCCTTCAGTTCTGCGAGATGGCTCTGCATGTTTCATCATGGTTTGCTCCTTTTCCATACCTTCTTCAACATTTACCGCTATCTCCGCCAGTTCATAAAGGCTATGAAACTTCACTACTTGCAGTCGGCTAGCCAAATCCGCTCGCAATCCTCTTATAAACCTTCGAATTAGTGCACCTTCGTTCCTTGCTCCATAAGGAGAATATTTCCGTAGCTTTGTAAACTCTGCCTCATACTCCCTGACTTTCCGGTTGCCTTGAGTTAACTCCAAAATTTGAATCTCCAGCCGGTCTTTTGCTTCAGGTGGGAAGTATTTCCGTTCAAATTCCGTTTTAAAATCTTCCCAATCGATCTCTCTTCACATATAGTATTCTTCCACGTTATCCCACCAATCAGAAGCATCTTTGGTCAAGTAGTATATTGCCACATCCTTCTTGAAATTATCAGGGCAGTGGATGGTCCGAAAGTTTTTCTCCAAATTCCTCAGCCATGTTGACGCTTCGAAGGGATCTGTTCCTCCAGGATATCTAACGGTTCCAAATTTCTTCATTAACGTGACCATCTTCAGGTAATCAGGAGGAGAGGATGGTCTTCGCTCTGATGATTCACCGGTTCTATGATCAAGTCTATCTAGCAAGCCTTGTACTAATACTATAAGAGGATCAGAACTCCCAGCTGTCCTCTGTTCTTGCCTACAACGTGGCACGGGCGTCCTTTCCCGGTGCATGAACTCAGATTCATTCTGTCTTGGATTATGTGCTGTTGCAAAATTCCGCCTTGATCCATACATATCAGGTGCTTGATTCCTCTCCCTCAGATCTTCATATCGTTCTCCTTGCTCATAGCCCATATGTGAATCCGTCGGATTTCTCCCGGTCGACTCATGTTCGTGTTCATAGCAATGGTTATTTCCTTGTGCTATCGCAGAATCATCTGTTACCTCAAGGTTTGAATAGACTCTGCGGTTTTCAGAATTATGTTGTCCATATCTTGGTGGTGTCATCATTGGCTCCTCACTCCTTGTACGTCTTGGAAACATACTGCAGTACAACCCAGGGTAAGTACTAATCCCAACTTATCTAACAAAGGAGCATGTTGGTTTCCTATTCTACCTTTTGCGACACCTTTGACTCGATAAATTATTGAAAACAGGTTCCCAAGTGAGCAAAGTGAACCATGCTCTGATACCACCTTAGTTGTAACACCCCCGATCCGGATAAATAAAAGTTAATTAGTTTGCCATGCACCAATCAAACAAGAACATGCACGACGAACTAAAGAACTCTAACCAGATCAAAGATACTACTACCACGTGCCCGAACATTTGATCCGAGGTTCCGAGATAAGATCCGAAATCCTAAGATCATATGTCCAAGAACGGGTTTCCTAGCGATTCCAAGTTAAGGCTTTGCAACCCGAGTTTGAAACCGTTAGTTAGTTCGTCCCGGACTAGGACTAGTATCATATGGAATCCAAGCATTTCACAAACCTTTTCTTATTCATATACTTTAAGTTCAACCACATCAAAACTTTATACATGCTCGGCCGAAGTTCAAAACCATATCTTACATATTACAAAACGTACATGTTTGCAAAAGGTAGCAAATCTACACCAACGGCTTTGTGCTCCTCCGATCCCAAATGGAACCTACTACTACGGGTTACCTGCAAAACAAAGAGTCTAATGAGCAACTATTTTGCTCAGTGAGTCGGGTTTCCTAACAATTATTTATCCCCCCATTATGCATTAAACATTAAGCAACAAGGATCAATTATATTAAGAAATATGCAATGCAAAAATAAAGCAATCATGTAAACAAGCATCCACTCTTCGCGAGTGGTTAGATCATTATTGATCATCGAGGACTGCCTCTCGCCATTGGTTCCTATCTCGATACGAAGTCCATAACACATCCCTTCTTGCGCCCATTGACTCTAAACACAAAGTCTAAAAAGCCGATGGCCCGGATAACACACTTGCCGCATCGTCATGCGGCTACATGGTCGAGGGTAGCTAGCCCTATCACACGTGTCTTCGCGTCCTGCCCGGAACTAATTTTGGTAAGGCCCCGGACAAGGCACGGGCCTCGAGTGGACACCAATGACTCTCACAAAACTCCACCCAAGTGTCGGACTCTCACGGATCAAGTCCGTGGATTTACGGGTTTCCCCGTTAAGATATGATCAAACATGTTATATTATCTGAGCCGAGGCCCAAACAATATAATGCAATGACATAAGTATATGCAACACAACATCAATGTATCATAATCATGTTATACCCCTCGAGCCGAAGCCCGACGATATAACTCAATATCTTTCACAAACATCAATCATTATCATATCATTATATATCTAAACGCACAACCTAGCAATGCATCAACCAATACTCTTATTTTGCAGGCGCTAGTCGCAAATACAATAATCATAACCCATAGCCGTACTCACCTCAACACTTAGATGAAAGTTTTGGACTGGAAACGCTTCTATCTCGCCGTCGGCTTCACTTTAAACTTTTATCGGAAAACTCTAGAACTTTAGAAATCTTAGGGTTTCGACTTTTTCGAGCTGCTATGGTTAGGGTTCTAAGCATGAGAAATAACTAAGGGGGTGGTCTGCTATTTATAGGCTGGAGAATGAGCTCATGGGAGGATTTTGGTCGTGCATAGCAAGCAGGAGGTGTCCTGGGTGCCCCATGCAACCAATTGGAGAGAAATTGGTGTGCAGCCACAAATCTGTCCAATTAAAACAAGTTTTGTGGCCAGCCACCATTTCAACCAATAGGACATAAGCAAGAGCTGCTTGGAGGATTCTCCAGTAAAGGAGTAACACATGTCTAGCTGCTTAAGGAGGTAGGCAAGCAGCTGCATCCTCCAGAAGCTTCCGGATATGCTTAACACATCGTAGATGGGCCCGAATGGGCCGTATTTAAATCCCGAACGTGTTATAAGCTAATCCGAGCTGGCGGGAATGTTTCTCCTTGACAAAAACCTAGATTTCTTAGACCAAAACATTTCTAAAATAACTCTAAGGTCATTCCTATCTTAAGGCCTTATAATAAATTTTCGATTAATTTTCTCGTCCGACTAGGACGTTCTACGCCGAACCGCGAGCATTTTCAATCCACTAAACTTTCTGAAGAATTTATTTCTTCAAATGGAAAACTATTCTAAGACTTTCTAAATTTTTCTTATGTACCTTGGGATCCACAACATCCACGGAAAAAGATCAATCCGACTTCCACTTACTTGAGTAATTTTCTTGGCTGTTACAAGATTTTTCCTTGCCTGCGTTTTACTCCTTAAAGAGGGTTATTACAGACCATGACTATCGATCGATGGGAGAAGGCAATAATCAATCGACACACACTCCATGTTGTCGATCGACGGTGAAGCGGTCAGAGGCCATAATGGTTCCAGTCGACTTTAAGCCCACGTCCCACAAAAATTACCAGATTACCCCTGGTGAGTTTAACCTAAAATTTATGTGCTCTGCCATTGTTCTAGGCAACACACGATTTCTTACTTTCATACAGCAAAATACTTAGAGTTTTAGGTTTTGAGAGAAGATCCAATAACTCCTTCAGAGATTTGTGATTGGAACTCAAATTTTTCTACTCTATTCTATTTTATGCAGTTTTCATATCGCTTTGTTATGAATTCTTTAGCTATGCATGAGTAGTTCTTCTTGTTAGATTTAGGGTTTAGATATTCATAAGGGATTAGCCCAAAATATAGAATTGCTAAGTGTTAGGAATATTAATCAACTAAACTGTTCTTAATACATGTGTTCTAGAGTAGCTAACTAGGACCTTGCCTTTAGATAGTAGGGCGCAAGCAGAAGTTTGGTTCTATGTCTGATTAGTTTACATTGTGCTAGGATTGCTAGAAACAAGTGGAAGCTGATTTAGTTTAACCTAGTGAACACGTCAAACCCTTGCGATAACGCTCCCTGGAAGGTTCATCGATCGACAACTCGCTAGTTGCATTGATCGACGGGCTGAAAGGTGTATCGATCGACACCCCGTTGTTGGAATCGGTCGACAAAAAGCGACAGCCGAGATCCTAGATCTGGCGATAGATAGTCTAAATATACGAAAGTTGATTGACTTTTCTTATTGTTTGAGTTCTAGAATATCCATATATGCTTAGTAATCTATATCTCTATAATCTTGATTGTTTGAATAGAAACCCTAAGTCTAACGTTTCCCATATCTGTCTTAAAACCCAAATCAATCAATTGAACAATTACTTGTTCACCCTTGTTATTTACTGCTTTAAACCTACTTGACTAGCTTAACTACACAACTAGATAGATCTAATGTGTGCTTTAGCTCCATGTGAATTCGATACCTAAGTATTACAATTGAACATCTTACTTTGAGAGAGTAAACCACTATAGGGTAATTTGAGTGATATAAAATTTGGCGCCGTTGCCGGGGAGCTTCGATCTCCATTAGATCAAATTTAGTTACATTTAGTCTAAGTAACTGTTTCTTGCAAAAATTGATAAAAAAAAACATTCTTGTCTTTTCAAGTGCATGTCTATCAGTACTAGAAGCAACAAGTAACATGCACTTCTCTTTTCAGATCCTGCACTTCTAGAACGCACCATCCGCAAAGGAAAACGTAACACATCGATCGATAACAACACCTGCTCGTCGAACGACACTCGCCTTCCACCTTCGACCGAGACCATTCTTCCATCGACCGCCCATACCCACCAGACATCGATCGACATTCCACTCGGACATCGATCGATACTGAGCCGCGAGACATGGTTGTGACACTAGTTTTAATTCATGACGCGACTGGAAAGCTGCATGACCAGGAGGATCATCTGCGTAATGCATCAGGTCAGAAGATAGATGATCAAGGGGTTGTAATCCCTGATACTGATGCTGATATTGCAGCTGCTCAAGCTGTAGACGAGGCTGCTAGACTCAGGACATTAGCTGATTACAACAGGTCAAATTAGTACTACGAGAACAGATATGCTATCCGTCCTCCATCCATACAGAGGCAAGACTTTGAGTTGAAGCTTAAGTACTTCACACTCGTGGGACAGACACCATACTGTGGGTTATCACACGAGCATCCTATGGACCATCTGGAAAGGTTCAACGATCTAGTTTCTGCTATTAATGCCAATGGAGTCCCTGAGGACTACCTATTTTGCAAGCTCTTCAAGTACTCACTTGCTGGAGAGGCTTCGCACTGGCTTAAGCATCTACAGCCAGGATCTCTCACATCCAAGGCCGATATCAAGAATGCATTTTTATGCCACTTCTTTGATGAGGCACCTGTTGAAGACTTGAAGAGCAAGATTGCTACATTCACACAAGAGCCTACATAGTCATTCAGAAGCTACTCGATTATATTCAAGTCATATCAAAGAGACAATCACTACAAGAAAAATGTTCATTCTTAGCGTAAGAATACAGCTATCATATGCTAATGTTAGCATTATTGAAACCGCTATGTCTGCCCCAGTTATCTTAGGTGTCCACTCTATTATAGCAGTTGTATAAATGTTGTTATATTAGGACAGTATGATAGCGTATATTAATTATATTTATATAATTTATATATTTTTAGAATAATTTAGTTTTTAATTAGAATTGATATATTAATTAATAATGGTTTATTGGTTTAATTCGGTTCACAAAATAAAACAAATTAACCAAATAGAAATCTGTTTTATAAATTTAATCGGTTTACAATTAACCGGTTTACAATTAAACAGGTTTACAAAACTAAACCAAATCTACTTAACAATAAAATATAATTATAAAAATCTAATCTAACCCTAAACCTAACTAATGTCACTGCCGCCGCCTCCCTCCACCGAGATATGTTGCACCGGGACGGATACGGGGACAGATACGGGGACGGGAGCGGGGACGGGAAACGGTTAAACTTAAAATTTATGGATACGGAGACGGCATGGAAACGTCTATATATATATATATATATATATATATATATTCATAAATATAAAATCCAATAAATATAAAACCAGATAATAAGTTGAGAAGCATGAAACTTGAAAAAGCATATACAAACTTGAAACAACACACATACCTAACTATGATTATAAGAAAACATGAAACAACACACATACGTAAATAAGCTATGATTCGCAGGATAAGCTATGATCTAAATACACACATGAAAGTTGAAATAACACACCTACGTAAATAAGCTATGATCTAATACACACATGAAAGTTGAAACAACAAACCTACGTAAATAAGTTATGATCTAATACACACATGAAAGACATAAAAAGTTAATAACTAATCTTCTAGATACTGAGTTTACACGAGAACGTTTCGGAAACGTTTCCAAAACTTAACTTCACCGTCTCCAAAAGCCTTTGCCGTCCCCACCTCCCTGAAACGTTTCGGAAACGTCCCCACGCCGTCCCCACACTGTCCCCGTCCCGGAAACGCATCTGGTACGGGAGACGTCAAGGAAATGCCGTCCCCGTGCTTCATAGAGTTCATCACGAGAGCTCCGAGCTGGTCGTCATCTTCCAGTACACCGGAGCTCGGACCTTCTCCACGCCACCATCGTGGTCGTCTCCCTGAAGCCCCGTCTCATCCATCTTCTTCCAGATCTACCGCCGAGGCGACCAAACTCATCGTCTTCCCCTCTTCTTCTTCTATCTCTTCCTCGGACCTATGCACCACCACCAAACATCATCTTCTCTGCCTCATCTACCTTTGTTTACCAGAAAAAAAAAACAATATCAAAACAGAGAGAGAGAGAGAGAGAGAGAGAGAGAGAGAGAGAGAGAGAGAGAGAGAGAGAGACAGAGAAAGAGAAGGGAGATAGAGAGATACTCCGGCGCGTCTCCTTATCCGGTGAGCCTCAGCGCGTCTCCTTTTCCGGTGAGCCTCGGCGCATCGTCCCAGCGAGTCTCTGTCTTCGTCGTCTACATTATCATCTCCATTCTTTCTCAGTTGACCAGATCTGAAAAGTGAGACATGAGAGATTTGGTGAAATTTCAAGCGTATATAGATGGAATAGATGAGACTGAAAGAAAATGAGAGAATGAATCTCTCGACAGAGAGAGGGAGCCAGAGAGAAAAAGAAAAGAATAAAGAAAAGGTCTAATCCCAACCGTTGATTTAATGTAATCCAACAGCTGAGAAGGTGATGCTTGTATATGGTTCTGATTGGACAAAAGAACTTTATCTTTAGTTTTTTATTTTCCTTTGTTTTGTCTTTCTTTATTAGGTGATTGTTTTGTATGTAATTTTTCTAAGTTATGTTTTATTCAAAATTTATATTTTTGTAGTTTATAATTTATCAAAAATTAGGATTAAAATTAGGAAATATACTTGCAGATAAATTTAAAGTTGAATAAATTGTGAACAAATATAAAGTAATTAGATCATTGAATAAAGTTTTAAGATTAACTAGCATTTGATCCGCGCACCCGCGCGGATGTTTGTTCATCGTAATCATATGTTTTCAATTTATGAAAATGAGATAAATGTAAGTGTTTATACCTATTACGTTATAGATTCATATGCTATTCAGGTTTAACATTGGTGTGTCTTTGTTCAATGTGATTATCTTTTATTTATAAACTATGAGATTGTGTTATCTTTTATTATGTTTTTTATTTAGTTTATTTTGTAAAATAAACAATAAAGTATTAGAGGTATAGGTATACTGGTGGGTTTTTTTAAATCATATTATAAATATTTATTTTTAAAGTTGAATTTTCTTTTGAGATTTTTAAAAACAAAAATGGTATGTAGACAAAAAATAATAATAATGAAGCCAAGTTTCAAAAAAAACATTCAATCATAAGAAGAGATTTAATGTAAATTTTTTTTTTTAAAAAGTATTATTTAGAAACCTAATTTATGTTAATAAATTGGGCCATAAAATTATGAAAGAAAAGTGTAATGGACTTTAGTCAATGATCCACGCCCATATTTTTTCCGGGAAAAAAAATAAAAACTCTTTCCACACTTTTCTAATGCCATGAAAGTTCTATATTCTTATATGTTTCTCTGCAGCCGACGGAAGCCTTGCGCTTGCTTTCTAAAAAATGAAAATAAGTTAATGTCTTCAGTCTAATAACTGTAAACGATATATCTATTATTAATTTCAGCGTTTGGCATAAAGGTTAGAGTTTCTTGATTGAGGTTTATTTGAGTTTTTAAGATTAGTATCTTCTAATCTACATTCTTTATTTTATTTTTTATTTTTCAGAGACTCGCTAAGGTATGGAATACCAAGACATTTCAATCGGATAGACAGAGCCCGGCTTCAGTTTAGAAAAAACAAGGAAAACCCCCTTGCAAGCCCTTGATCGGTAAAAGTGTGGTAAAAACTTTCCTTTGGTTTCTTTAGCAGAATGATTTTAATATAATTTTATTTAGCCAGGAACATGATGGAATGAGTAACAAATTGGATTGATTGTAGAAGGTCTTAATAAATGAGAAGCTAATAGACGATTTTTCATTAGAGAAGTCGGATTGACTTGATTGTCTCAGCTCTATTTAAGTGCTAGGTTTGTAAATATTATTATTCTGAGTATATAGGATATTAACTGTTTCAGCTCTGTTAAAATGGTAGATTTATAAATATTATTGTTCAAAGCATATAGGATATTTGAAATCTTTATTAATTTTCATGCATGAAGTATTAGTAATATAGACCAACTACTCTGTTGTAGAGAAAGATAGACCAACAACAATGGATCTTGTTACCCTAAAAACACACACGGTCATATTAGATTTAAATAAAAATATGTAATATAATGAATTGAAAAAGCTATAAACAAAAAGATACCTATTCATCTGCTAAAATCATCTCGAAGGAATCACTTCCAGAAGGTGGGTTTTGCTTCCATAAATGTAAACATTCCACTTGAATACGCCAATTGTTTTCGTAAGGTCTTAGTTTTGTGAGAGGAGCAAAAGTCGTCAGCTTAGACATGTTTCTGTTTTTTGTTTGCTTTGATATTTTTTTGACGAAGGATAGATGAGATATATATACTTAGTTTTGTCAAGGGCATATTAAATAGGAAAAAAGAACACATGATTATGGTAGTGTATATATATATATATATTTTTTAATTACTAAATATACGTCTTAAATTCTAAAGAATACTTGTTGTGCAAGTTTTTAAAACAGAAACTGATGATTGTGTTAGTTAATTGATATCTTTTTTTCGATATGGTGACTACGTAAAAATAGGATAGAAAGTTTTGATGTTGTTTATTTTTCGAAAAATGAATATTTAGTTTAGATTTTATGCAGTTAATTGTCATTGTGTGGATATAGGAATTGTTTTTGGAATGTTATTTACTTTTCGAAGGAAAAAAAATAATTAGTTTCGATTTTGTACTCAGATAAAATCTAATCTAATTTTTAATAATACTAACGTAATCATAAATCGGTTTAACTCTTTTAATCGCTAAACCATACATTGATTATATTTATATACACAATGTTGGTCTGCATAATGAAAATGATATACAACATTTTAATTTGACTGATATCCGACCTTCTTCTACATAATAATATTTGATTATATCATGCTTAAGAAAGTTTCGAGGTGAGGATAGTGATTGTGACATAATATAACTGGTCATAGGTTTTCACGGTTTGATGTTTAACAAACAGAATATAAATAGTAAGCCCAAAAATATATTCAGTGACTTTACGGTGTAATTGTTAGGGAAATAATGGTTCAGAGAAAGTATAAAACTACTGTGTTTTGATCAATGACATATGATTGTAATTCTTGAGAAAAACTCAGGGTTAATATTTATTTGTACTCCTGTTTTAATAGATTAGATATTTATGTTAAGAGTGTTTTGAGTATAATAATTTGAGGTTGGGTTTAAGATTTGTATTATTTTAAAATTTTGAGTGTAGAGCAATTTTTAAGATTTTTAGATTTATGTAGAGAATATTAGATTTGAAGTTTAATTTATGAATTTAAATATATGGGGTTTGGAGTTAGGATAAGATTTGAGTTTTTTTTTTAATAATAAACTAAAAGTTTATATTGAGGTTTGATGTTTAAGTTTGAAAATATTAGATTATTATTTAGATTATATTTGGATGTAAGTTTTAGGGCTTGAAGTGTGATGTTAAGGGTTGGTTTTAAGATTTTGAGATTAAAATTTGAAAATAACTAAATTTTGAATTTTTTTAAGATTTGGAACTAAAATACGAACAGTATGGGGTGTTTAATATAATATGTTAGTGTTTATATTTATAATATGGAGTATAAGGTTTATATATAGAGTTTATGTATGGAGTTTAGGGTATAGAGTTTGAATAAAGATTTAAGGTTTGTGTTTTGGAATTTAAAGAGCAAAATTAAAAGGAATAGCTTTGAGTTTAAGTTTATAATTTCAGGTTATGATATGAAAAAATTAGAGTTCTAATGTTTACATTTAGAGTTTAGGGTTTAAAACATGTTTAGGGTTAAGATTTCAAAGATTAGAAATTGATTTTTCATAACAGTTTTAAAAACAATGCTATCATAATGTGCTATTGAAAAAAAAAAAATATATGTCTTGGTGCGTGGCTAATTTTCACCTAAATATTGGCGGTATTAGTGATTTTCTGTTCCCGCTTACTGATTTTACACAACAGCATTAATAAACTGCTATTAATATAAACTCGAATTTTTTGTGATTTTTAATAGCAGTTCGTAAAACAACGCTATCATAATGTGCTATCAATATCACTTTTTTTTTGTAGTGAGTCCACACCATGGATTTAATGAAGTGTAGCTGCTCAACACTTTTTTTAGAGACATCGCGCTGACATATCAGATGGTTCTAGACTTAGCAAGTAATGGAAATTTCAACACTAGAAATCTAGAGAGGCTGTGAGGCTTATTGAGAACTTGGCATCCAGCAATAACACCGAGAACACTGATTTCGAAAGAAGAAAATCAGTCCCTGCCCGAGGGAAGGAGCAGTTGGAAGATGTTAAGACTAAGCTGGATAATGTTCACAAGCTTTTCAAGAAACAAGTTAGCTTTGCACAGAATGTAGAGGCTGTAGATGTCGACAGTGACATGGACGAAGAGGAGGATGTGACCTTTGTCAGTGGTTCAGGCCTTCAAAATCAGAGGTCTGGAAATCAGAGTGGATACATAAACTCCTATGGCAATGGTCAGAAGAGTAGATACAACCAGAGTTCATAGTACCAGAAACTCTACAGCAACAACTACAACAACAGCAACAAACCTTATGGAAGTTCTTACTATCAGAATCAACCACCGCAGACTCGAGAGAGCAAGATAAAGTCCATGCTTAATCAAGTTCTTGAAGGTCAGCAGAAGTTAACGGTGAACTTCAATAGAAAGATTGATGCTGTCTACACAGAGTTGAACTCAAATTTTGAGTCTTTGAACACACATGTGAGGAAGTTGGAAACACAAGTGGTTTAGACTGGAGACACTATTAAAAGACAGGAGGCCTTCATGAAGGATAAAGGGATGACTCGCTGAAGCACCACGTGAATGCCATCATAGATGATGATTCTGTCAAGTGGTTAAGGAGGAGAAGCTTCAAGAAGGAGACTTTCAAGTCGAAAGCTCCATGAGTTTCGGCGGTTTACATTGGTGTCGAACGATGCCAAGTCACGAACATCGACCAACGGAGAAGGATGAACATCGATCGAGATCAGTTTCTCCACATTGATCAATAGAGGAAGTTGCATCATGCGCGACCGGAAAAATTCCGACTCACGAAGAGTTCGCAGCGAAACACCCTTATCCACCCAAACCCTTACGCATCAAGAAATCGGACATCGATCGACACAAAGAGCCCGATGCCGATCGACATCTAGACTCGGCCGACGATAGACACAACTCACCCAGCGTCGATCGAAGACAACTTTGATCACATTTTGTATTAGTTACTCTTTGATCATATCGGATTTTGATGCTAGATTTAAGGAATATCAATTACTATATAGATTTTTCAAGTTTTTGTTTTATAATTTAATATATTTTGATATTTATTGGATACGTACAAAGTCGAATGGGACTTAATAGTATAAGGTCACGTATTAACGTTTCCATATAACTGTGCTAATATGTATATTGTTTAGTGCATAATCCAAAATATTTATGGAACAATCTTATATATTAAAACAGAAGCCACAACTTTGATTCATGTGTGACTTTTTAAAAAATAGACTTAATAGATATATTCCTATAAAATCATGTTATAATTAATTTTTAATCTATCATTTAAATTTTGGGCCTAATAGAATTTTTTATTGGGCTATCAATAATTGAATTTAAACAATAGATGATCCATTGGATTTATAGATAATATAAATTAAATAGATATAATTTAATATTGTAATACTATATCTCCATATGTTAATTATTTAAATATTTGTCGATGTTAACTTTTAAAATTATAAAAAAAATTTTAAAATAACAAAAATCATATTATCTAACAATGATTAATCTTTACTACCTTAAACCAATGAAAACAAAATTTAAACTATATAGTTTATTTTTAAAATTAAACAAAAACTAAATGTTTAATTATTTACTCGATAATATAAATCTATGAAGCGAAAAGTTTAATTTTTAAAAACTTTCTAAATTTGTGAAATGTTACAATATTTTTGAATATGACAATAAAACAATATTTTACTAATATTTATATATATAGTTACGATTTTAATAATGAAATTATAATCCGAAAATGTATATATAGAAGAAGATACAAATACATGTGAAAATTTGAAACAATCTATTTAATGAAAAAAATATACCGTAAACTTATTATGTTTTAAAAATTAATGACACATATATATTATTATATATACCAATTTAGAATTGAAAACAAAATATTTATATAAAAATAAATAAAAACAAAAACTCGCGCGGTTGTACGGATCGAGATCTAGCGAATGTTTAAAGGGTGCATTGCATATGATATGTACAATGAAGTCAGAGACGTAAGGTTTAGATGAATCATAAGATTCGGTTAGGACTGTATTTGTATTATCAAACTAATGGTAAAATATCAAAGTTTCAAAAAAAACAAAAAAAAAACTAATGGTAAAATTTTAATCATGCGAATGATGTCTACATTATATAAACTTTATGTTAGCTCAATGGTATGATCATACGAAATATGCGTTAGTCTTAGAGTTGATTAAATTACTAAGTTGCCATTAGTGCTATTTGTTCGCGGGGGTCAACCAAGCCGAGTCACCATTTAGCAACACAAGTTGGAGTGTTTCGAAATGGAGTCGGAGGATCCGAAACTCTCAGAAGAGGCGATTCAGCTTCCGACGTCAACGATCGAGCAGCCGCCTTCGTTATCGGAGCGTTTATTGATCCCCACTCTTCTCGCAGGTTTCGACCTTTCCACTCTTGATTCGGATCTTTAGAGAATAAAAGTTTTTATCCTATTTGTCGCTACTGATGGCCGCATGAGATTCATTCCTAGAAGCAAAGAATCGTACCTTCTAGGCATTGGTATTGATTGGTTGATTGATTGCAACTCTTAACTGTGTTTTTGAGATTTCTCTTTTAATGGATGTATATAAGCTTATCTGTATAGGGTTTTAGACTTATGTGTTTTGTTTTTGAATTTTTGATTTTTGGGAATCATATAGAATGAAATGATACATTGAATCATATATTGGTACTGCAGAAACTTTCTGAGAATTATGATAGTTGGACTTGTGATTTTGCTAAGTTTATTCTCTTGGCAACATGTAGTGTATTGATAAAGATCTCAGCTTTATACTTATCTTCTAAGGGCTTATACTACAGTAACATCTGACTTTTCTATTGCTTAGATAATAGAGTTATGGAAAGTGCAAGATTTATCATCACCACTTTTAGTTTTATGCTATCTTTTGAGGGTCAGCTTTATGCTATGCTTTTAAGGATTTAGAGGACCTAAGCTCTGCGTTGCTTAGAGATTTTGGGATCGTAGAGTGATCTGAGATTTTGTATTTATCCAATGCAGGAGCAATAGGGGGAGGAGTTGGTTTACTGTCAAAACGTAGGAAAGCGCATCCCAATATACCAGCTACATATGCTACTAACTCTGCCATCGTTGCTGCTTGCTATTGCGGTAACTAATATCCTCTCTGCTTCGACAATGAGACTCTTTATTTTTTTTTCCATTGATTTCTCTAAGAAGTGATCTTTTCCTTTTCGCAGGGGCTCGTGAATTGGTTAAAGTAACTAGAAAATCACAAGACGATGATTTAATGAATTCGGCCATCGGTGGTCTTTTCAGTGGTGCTTTATTAGGACGACTTCAAGGTTCGTTATCTGTCTGAAGAATTGATTGTCTTTAATTTCCGAAATTAACAGAGGATGTGCTTCTTTTTTACTTCAATTTCGTTACTTTATTCCTGTGCTTAACATATTACCTCATTTTATGTTTGCTGAATGGATCTTTGTACATATTTTGGTGACCTTGAAACTAACATTATAGGACATATTCACGGTGTTTGCAGGAGGACCTCGTGGTGCATTTCGATACTCTATAGCTTTTGCTACGGTTGGCACAGCATTTGATTATGCTAGCCTTAGATCAAAACCTTTTTTAGAGAGGGTGCGCAACATGGATTCAATCACGTTACCTGTGTGGTTTCCTATACAAATTCTCGACGAAGAAGCCCTTGCTAAAAAGAAAGCTGAGGAACAGAAACTCTTCCCAAGATTGAACAAAGAAGAATCTTGACATCCGATAAAATCAGTTTAAAAACTGGGTTTGTTTATTTCGTCGACGTAGTTCCGGTTTTTCTAGATGAGGAACCTTGACATTTTTGTTTCTTATTAGTTGTTTGTTGGCCTACAAAGTGTTAACTTCTCGGATTGCTTTTGCTGGCTTGTGGTTCTTCAATTTAGGGTCGCTATAGTCAACAGTTATGTGATAATATTTTGGCCATTATCATAAATAAATTTTAATAACTAAAACATCATTTTATAAAGGTAGTTTTTGACTTTACAGGTTAAAAAAATAAAATCAAAGTATTAACCATTTTTTTCTTGTTTTTTAAAATTTTTTTTACTATAGTTAAAGATAAATTGCACCCTATAACAAGAAAAAACAAATTAAGAAAATAACCAAATCTCATTTCTTTTTCCCTTTTTTTCCTATATCTCTCTACTCTCTTTCTAGATATTTAATTTTCTTTTGGCATAGACTTTCAAGAAGTCTTCGCACCTGTAGCAAGGATAAAAACCGTGAGATTTATCATCGCTTTGGCTGCATCTAATGGCTGGGAAGTGCATCACCCGTCAAAACATCATTCCTTCACGGTGATCTAAAGGAGACTGTATATGTGACACAACCTGAAGGATTTGAGGTATAAAAAGAAATGGAGACAAAGTGTATAAATTACACAAAGCTTTGTATGGTTTAAAACAATCTCCGGGAACGTTGAACGAGAAGCTAAACAACGTTCTTCAAGCACTCAAGTTTCATCGATGTCATAAGGAGCCGTCACTATATCAAAAGTATGAAGAAGGACATACGATTCTAATGGCTGTATACGTAGACGATCTTCGCATCATAGGTTCAAGGCGAGTATGGCGGAGAAGTTCGAGATGACTGATCTCGGAAGTCTGACATATTATTGAGGGATTAAGGTACATCAATGCGAAGAAGGTATTACACTCAAACAAGAACGGTATGCTGAGAAAATTTTAGCTGAAACCAGCATGGAGGATTGCAATGCCGTACAAGCACCTATGGAGTTTGGAATGAAGTTATCAAAAGCAGAAGATGAACAAGTCGTAGACGAGAAAAGCTATCGGTAAATGATCGGGTGTCTTAGGTATTTGTTGCACACGCGGCCTGATCTTTCCTTCAGTATAAGGATATTAAGCCGTTATATGCACAAGCCGAAGACATCACACACAGCAGCCTTGAAGCAGATATTGAGATATCTAAAAGGGACGCATCGCTACGGACTGTTCTTCAAATGGATGGTAAAGTTGGAACTTGTAGGGTACAGCGGCAGCAGTCACAACATAGATGAAGATGATGGACAAAGAACCACAGGTCATGAAGTGATACCGCTTATCTTAACGCATGTCCAATCAGTTGGTGTTCACAAAAACAAGAAACAGTGGATTTATCTTCATGTGAAGCTAAATTCCTGGCTGCTACTGAGACTGCTAAACAAGCTATATGGTTGCAAGTGTTACTTGAAGAAGTCAACGGGAAAACCATGTGGAAAAGTGATGATCAAGATCAACAACAAGTCTGCAATCGCCCTTACCAAAAATCCGATTTTTCATGGAAGAAGCAAGCATATACATAAGCGGTATCATTTCATCAGAGAATGTGTAGAAAATGATCAAGTCGACGTACAACATGTACCAGACAATGAGCAAAAGGCGGATATCTTAACTAAAGCATTAGGAAAAATCAAATTTAAAGAGATGACAGAACTTATTGGAGTTCAAGATTTAGAAGAAGTTAACTTCAAGTTTAAATAGAAGAATGTTGGAAGTAATAAACTTGAGAGTTAACTTGGAGCTCAAGTTATACTTATCCTAGTTGAGTTATAATTAGGATAAATTAGGTTAAACTAATGTGTTTAGGAAATATATAGATCTATAGAGAGCTTGTGACATAACTTATGAGTTTGACAGAACTTGCGAAAACTTAAGTTTTGAGAGAGGTTCTTAAGCTAATAAAAGTGATTCTTATTGATCTATTGAATTTATACTTTTGAGGTTAAACCAATATATGAACCTTCAAAATTTGAAGTTTTGAATTTATTTACCAGAAAGCAAAGAACTTCATTTTTTGAAGCTATAGAGTGTTTTTGAAAAAATGCTCTTATGCCTCGTAAAACATACGATAGTATTTTTTTCGTCTTTTCTCTTCCTATCTCTCTCCACCCTCTCTCTACAAAACTAAATTCTCTTTTTTTTCTTAGCTATTTCACAAACAACCCCTTAATTTAAATGTAGCAAGAGTTAAAATTACATTTTAAACTCTAGAAATATAAACCCATGCTAGGAATCAGACTACCCGAAGTTAATTTATCCCATGCCCCCAATAATGGAGTGAAACCAGACTACCCGAAGTTAATCAGACTACCCGAAAACAGATACGATAGTTATAAACCTACTAATATTTCCATGGTATCATTGTGTAAATTGCTTATTACGTATAAATATAATTCACTTTGAACAAAAAATAGAAAAATATATTCACAAAAGATAGAAAATACTTAAACTTATCCTTAATTAATCTGCGACTAATCTCCAATTTTGTTTCACTCGTTAGGTCTGGACCACCCGACTCACCAGTCACCACTACAGTAATTTCAGACATAAATACTAAACATATAGAGCGGTGATAAGGTCACGTGAGAAATCAAAACAGAGCTTTCTTGTTTTTTTTTTCTTGGAAACAAATAAATAGTGTGAAGTATGAAAATTTATATAATTATATATTTTCATGTTTAGTATTTTTCAATACAAACTTTGTATGTTACTCATTTATTTTGTGTTTGTCAGATCATTTATAGATGGTTTGGATCTATGGTTTATGCAATCGTTTATTGTGGCATCAACAACACAATGCATATGTATTCGTATCATATTATTTTATATATGACAAAACTTAGTAACTTGGATATATATTTTTTAAATATTGGTGTTAATGACTAAAGCTCATATGAATCACCAATGAAAAATTACTCATTTAAGTATTTCTAATTGCATAGTTAATACTCAAATATTGTATACACAAATTAATTTCTAATTAGTTGTTAATTGCGCAAAATATGATTAAAATGTTTAGCCGGTAAAATGTTAATTTTCTGTTGCGTTTATTGATATGGTTTGTTGAATAGTTTAATATAAATAATTAGTTAAAGAATAATTTTGTGCACACAATATTAAAGTATTTTAAAGTTCATTTCCCATGTAATATGTATATACATTTTTTTTTTGCTACGGTGTATATACATTTCAAAATTTATGAATAAAAAAAGTTGCCGTCAAAATATTTGAGTGTAAAAGTTTGTATAATTATATTTTACATTTTCAATACCATTTCTTTTCTTTTTTTGACTAAAAAGAAAATTATCCAATACCATTTCTTAATACAAACTTTGTATTGTAACTCATTTATTACACGTTTGTAAGATCATTTTACACAGTTAACAAACTTCTCTCATGCCCCATATCTCTAGAGACAATCTCTTATGGGCCTCTCAAATCTCCTATACCATCATTGTTTTAATGAAACATGAATATCCGATTTTGCCCTTTTCACTTTTGAAATTATTAATTTAAATCATAAAAATTTTGAAATTCAAATTTCGAAATTTATAAATTTTCAAATTTTCAAAATTTTCAAAATTTTCAAATTTTCAAAATTTTCAAAATTTCAAAATTTTCCAAATTTCGGATACAACATTATACTGTATAGTTTTACTTAGTTGTACTGGGTTATACTTCGTTCTACTGGGTAATATTGATGTTAAGTTATACTGAGTTATACTGAGTACTACAGAATGTAGTTATACCGAGTTATACTGAGTACTACCGAGTGTAGTTATACCAGATTATAATTAGTTATACTAAGTACTACCGCGTGTAGTTATACTGAGTTATACCGATTGTACTGAGTATTACTAGTACTACTAATAAATTAGTTATACCCAGTTCGACTAAGTTCTACTGGTTATACTGCATAATACACAGTATAATACTAAGTACTACTGAGTTCGTTATACCAAATTCGACTGAGTTAATAATATCGAGTTATACTGGATCCAGATCTGAAGAAAATAAATAAAAAACACAAAACATACTTTGCAAAGAGGAACAAGAACAATAAAATCCCAAAATCATTAAAACTCAGATCTGTAGAGAACAAGAAGAACCCTAAACATACAAAATCCAGAATCTTAATTTACAATCCTAAATCGAAATAAAAACTCAGAATCTCTCATCAAATCAGGTTGAACCGTCGCCGTTCTTGATATCTTCTGCTCGGTATCTATGGAAAAGTGAAGGTTTTGTTTGGTATCCATGGAGGACAATATGTTATGAAGAAAGAAGAGAAGTGATTTACACAGAGAAGAACAAGAAAATCGCAGAGAAAAGAAAGAGAAGAAGCAAAAGAAAAAAGAGGAGAGAAGAAAATGAAAAGAAAAACTATAGGTGGCTTCGTTTTATTAGATTAGGTTATACAATAAAAAGGGCAAAACGGTAAATGTTTTAATTTTGACACTAAAAATAAATTAATTTATTAAAAAAAATAGAATGGGTCCTTGAGAGATTGATCTATGAGACTTGGGGGCACCAGAGGAGTTGTCTCCAATTAGTTGAAATATATCCTTAAATAATATTTGTATTAAAGACTAGGGTCGGCCCGGGCTACGCCCGGATTTTTTGTTTAAATTTTAATCTCTGTTCGAAAACGTGGCCGCCGCGGACGACTATCCGGTGATTAAACGGTCGGCGGTCTCCGGGCGTGGCGGTTTGGCTGTATGCGGAAGATTAGGCAGTGTGGTACAAAAAGTTGATTTTTTTTTGTTAATCTGAAGTCGAGATTCAGTTATATGGGTTATATGTGATAGATCTAAAAGATTAAAGTGCAAAACTGCAGCTAAAACCCAAAAGATTTAAAGATTATGCAAAAAAAACTATGGTGGCTGCAAAAAAATTGTTTCAGAAACCCTGAAGCCCTAAAAATGTTTTGAGGAGAACGATGAGTTATTTACATAAATGCCACTCATTTTAAAAAAAAATCAAAAATGGAAAAACTGAGACTCTAGAGTGTCAAACCCGGATTGGGAAGAAGCCAAACAATATCATAACTACCAGACCACACATACTTTTTGTATTTTATGTACATAATATAATATATAAACTGAAAACAAATCGCCGATTAATTTCCGCTTACTCCCCGATATTTTCATTAGGCGCTAGGCCCTATCTGAGCGCCCGACTAACGCCTAGCGTAGTTTCGAACAGAAATTTTAATTATATATTTAGTATGTTTATTTTAATATATAAATTTTATAATCTATTATAAAAATATAAGTAACTATAGACAAATAGAAAATAATTTTAAATCATTCATTGCTTTTGTCTTAGGCAATTCAAAAATTTTAGTATCCAACTTTTTGTTGGTCATAGGAAACTATATATAAGGTGAAGAGCATAATGAACAAAAATAATTAAATTTTAGTTATGGTATTTAATTGGTTGAATTGTAAAAATGTTTCATTTCACTTAAAATTTTATAACGTTTGTTTCCAATTAGTCTCTAAATCAGCTCTTTAAAAATTGTATTATATTCAAGATCAAATAACTTACAACTATGTCATTAAAAATTACAGACTGAGCAACAAAATTTCTGCATTTACAATTCAACTAATCAGACTCATTATCTAAATATTGTTTATCATACTTTTACTAATTTGTCTTTTCAAAATTTTGTTCCACTTCGTCCAAAGTCTATTTTGTTGTAAATGCACCATTTATATAATATATATATAATCAATTTTGAAAAATGATTATAATCCAATTTGCATCTCAAAATTTGTTGCTGATTAAAAAAGCTATCACCAGAGTATAACAGACTTTGTGTTGCGGTTTTTATTTATATTGCAGTTGTCAAACAATAATGCACTAAATCAGAATATGTAACTGAGGTTTTTTTTTCTTAGAACAAAAAAATGTAAGACAACCAAGATAAGCTATTTAATTATGTCTAGATCATGTTTCACTTTTTTTCACTTTCGTTTCCACGTTCGAACCAAACATGAAAAAAGTTTGCATGGATCATCTATTCTGGAGAATTCTCCCGTCAATGGAAGATCATCAGTTTGCATGGATACTTTGGTACATTTGGAAAGCTAGGAATAATAAAGTTTTTAGTAATTTGGATATGGACCCTATGGATACGCTTAAACTGGCTGAAACAGAATCGATATTGTGGGCAGAAGCACAAATAGCAATCGATCAGAGGATGATAACATCAATAATAGATCTGATATTGCCGTCGATACCAGGTAGATGGTGTTTTACAGATGGCTCATGGAAAGAGGGTGTTAGTTTCTCAGGACAAGGTTGGCTTAGTACTTTGGAAGGGTTTGATGGTTTGTTGGGGGCGAGAAATGTGAGGGCTAGTCTTTCGCCTCTTCATGCAGAAATAGAAGCGTTACTCTGGGCAATGGAATGCATGAGGAATTTACGTCAATTTCAGGTTACGTTTGCAACGGATTGTTCTCAATTGGTGAAGATGGTTTCGGAACCAGAAGAATGGCCAGCTTTTGCAAATTATTTAGAAGACATCACGATCCTGAAGGAGAGCTTCATAAGAGCAGACATTATCTATGTACCACGGACGCAAAATTCAAAGGCGGATAGTCTGGCACGCAGTGCTAGAAAGCAATCGTCTTTTGTTGTTCACATGGATTCAGCTCACCCGGTTTGGTTCACAGAGTCAACATGAGTCTGTAATGCTGATGACAAAAAAAAAAAAAAAAAAAACCAAACATGACTGACTCTGTGATATGAGTTATTTTGTATGCTTCCGGAGATGATTTATAGTACACAATACTGGTGAATTTAATTTGGAAAAAGAGTTTGAATTGGAGAAAAAATGTTGGACTAACATATTTTAAGAATTTAAAAGAGTTTTTCTTATTCGTCGGGTGGTTCCATCATATTTTGCTTAACATTTTTTTAGTTTAAAAAGTTTAGTTTTACTAATTAAAAATACATGTTTGTTTTAAAATTTTGTATATGTTGTTATATTTTAAATCCAAGTATATCATGTTGTTTGAAGTTATGATTTTCAAAACAAACGACATTGGTTCATTTTAAAATATGATTTAACACTGTTTTTATTAAATATAATAGATTTTCATATATATATATATATATGGATATTTTTTCTTGTGCAAATGATTTTTCACATATATTAACAATTTACTGTATATTACCACATGACCTTAGTAGTTTTATTTTCATATATTAATATTCTTATTTTACTTCAAATTAATTATATATATAATATTAAAAATATTATGTAAACAATTTCATCTTGCATTTTACCAAACAAATGATGAGAAATAGCGAGGGTATACATTTCTGGAATTTCTTTGAAAAAGAACAACAGTCCCCAGTAGCAAGATGCTCGCTTGATTCATTAAACTCATTCACTGAAATTATGACTTTATGTCAACTGCAGAGGAAACATCAGCTACAATTTTGAAGCATTTCAATTCTACTTAGATACACATCTTTATATAATGTTATTAGAATGGAATCTTGGAATCAACAAAACTAAAACTAATGAATCTTTCAAATACATCATCCAGCTTCCCCATTTCTTCTTTGCTTCCATTGTTAAGCGTAAGCTTCTGTAAGGTATCCCAAAGAAAATTTGTCTGATGACACCAAATTTTGGATATAAGCTGCTGTAATAAACTAAACATGATATGTGTTTCGAGTTACCTTAATTTAGTTGGATATTTGTACTCTCTTGTGACCACATGATTATTTTCCTCCAGCTTGCTCATCAATGAAACTCATGAATGCATACTCATACATAAGCCTAACCTTTCTATTTTTGCTCTTGGCGTCACGTGGGTAGACGTAAATCACACAGTATAACAAAGTCCTATAAAAAGTCTCCGACCAAAGTTCTAATGTACCTTGCCGAGTAAGGTTTTCCACTTGGACTTGGGTCCTTGAGATCACCAATGTACTACTTCAAATTCTCGTCCCACAGCTGGTAGTTCCCTTCCTTGAAAGAGTATATATTTTCCGGCCTTGGGGATCTCAATGTTCTCTTGCGTGAGGACGTACTCACTGTACATTGGGTCCAAGGTGAAGGTGAAAACACCTTTGCCTAGCTTAAGAACAAAGACGACACACATTAACTATACACCTTTGTTCTTCTGACCCAAGCTGCAAGCAACACATAGCCAAACATCAACAAATACTATGTACATTGTGTATCTTTTAGGAGTGGCCATGTGGAAGGTGAAAGGGAGAGTAGTTAATTACAGAGGAGATTTTGTCAATGATACACTTGTCATTGGAGCTTTAGATACTGAAGATGGAACCGGTGGAAACTGCAGTGTCGATGTTGAAGGAACCGTCGAGAAAATCGAACAGAACTATGTAGTTGCTGGAGCAATAGTTTAACATGAGCAATCAGAAAGAAAAATATCAAGTAATTAGCGACCTCTAAGATGTGTATCATTAACTCTTCCTAATAGAAAAGTATTCTATCAATTAGTCTAAGATGATTCCTAGATTTGCACAACATAACACACACACCCTCTCAAAATCTATATATAGAAAGGCTTGCGAGATTCTCTACATAAATTCACTATGTGAGTTCCCCATTCTATTGGAAAGGAAATTCCTAGTGTTCTTAGGAGTTGTGAGGATGATGTTTACCATAACGGAACGACACGAACAAAACTTCATCCAGAGATTTCTCACGAAGATGCGTCTCACAGAACACTCTAAAACCTCCGTTGTTGATTGACCTAATTGGAGCTCGATCAAAACGAAGAACCCTAGATGCCAGAAGTCGTCATCCTTGAAAAAGTCGAAGGCTACTACGAGGCAAGCTTTTGTTTTGGTTTCAGCCCATAAAATATTATTCAAAGCCCATTACAAAAGAAACTCAGATAAGTCCATAACATTAATGAAACGATGAGTTTTGATAATGGGACATGTGTGACCCTGAGGAATGAGTGACTTAATGACGTGGTAGTATAGGAAAGAAGTAAACACTTCTTTATATATAGAAAAAAAAATAGATGTCAGATTGAAAAAAATAGTTAAAGAATGTGAAGCTCATTTCGTATTATGTATATACACTTCGTTGTTCAAAAAGAAAAAAAAAGTAAATACATTTCAAAATTTATGGATACAAAAAGTAAAGTTGAAAAGAGACACGAAGATGGGATTGAAGTTTTGCTCCTACTAAAACACAGAGAGAGAGAAAGTAGATCTAATCGAAGGGTCTGGCGTACGGCCGGCGCGTGAGCATCCGTGCCGTCGCCGGAGCCCTTCGCGCTCCCGCTGAATGAAGTTCCCCTGCCTTTCCAACGCGGTCTCCCTCGTTCGCTTTGTTGGAGCTCTGGTCCGGACCTTGTCCGTCGTCGACACCTCGGAGAGTGTTACGACATCATCGGTGGTTCTGCGGCTGGAGTAACGACGCGATTGTGTGGGGTTCGGCGTGAGGAAATAGGCTGTTTAGATTAGGGTTTGTTTCCGGGAGGTGGAGGCTTCTAGAGCTCCATCGCCGCCGGCCTTGTTTCCGGGAGGCGGAGGCTTCCTCAGCTCCGCTTTCGCCGGCTTTAGCTTCCGGGGGGTGAAGGTGTTCTTTGCTTTGCGTCGCCGGCTCTCGGGTTTTCCTAGTACTGTTTTAGGTTTTTTTTTTTTTTTGGTTTTGTGTTGTCGGTGTTGTTCTGATGGAGGAGCTCTCGTCTGAAGACGATCGAGGCTCTCCGGTGGTATTTGGAGATGTTTGTGTGAAGCCTTCTTCTTGATGGTGGTGATCAATGGTAGCGGAGGTGATCTCGCATGTGCGATTGATCTCTCCGATGATAGAATCTCTGGGTTGAAGGCGGTTGCAGTGACGATGATATGGAGCTGTCGAGCTCGGGTGTGTACCGGTGGATCGATCGATGGATGTTTCACCGGGGGTTTTAGCGCGTTGCGGGGGTCTCGTTGTGGCTCGAGACGGTGGCTCTCGGGAGCGGTGGTGACCCTGTCGTTAGTGGATTCTAGGGTTTCCGATGTGGGCTTGAGGCCTTGTTTTATGTTTCCTGTTTGCCTTTTGGCTGGGCTTTGTATTTTTGGGCTTGGCCCTTCAATTTATAATATAACTCTTGATGGAAAAAAAAAAAAAAAGTAAAGTTGTAGTCAACTACCCATAATAAATAGAGCGGTGAAGAGGTCACGAGAGATGAAAACAGAGCTTTCTTATTCACCACACATGCGTCATTGCCAATTGGCGAAAGAACCAGCTTTTTAATGGCAATATCGTAATTTACCAATCTCCACCTTCCTCGTTAACATCGAGCTTCAGATACAACACACAGATCCCTGATTCTTCTTCTATAAACCAAAACCCTCAGAAACCATAAAAAAAAAAGGGCATCAAAAATGTTGAAGCTTTCGTGTAATGTGACTAACCACTTACACACCTTCTCCTTCTTCTCCGATTCCTCCCTTTTCATCCCGGTTAATCGCCGTACCCTCGCCGTCTCGTCTTCTCAGCCAAGGAAGCCGGCTTTAGATCCTCTACGTGCTGTTATCTCCGCCGATCAGGGAAGCATCAGCCCTGTTAATTCGTGTACCCCGGCGGATCGGTTCCGAGCTGGTCGATTGATGGAAGATGGTTATTCTTACAAAGAGAAGTTCATTGTTAGAAGCTATGAGGTTGGGATTAACAAAACCGCCACCGTCGAGACAATTGCTAATCTCTTACAGGTTCGAATCACATGTTGTTTTTTTCTAAGTTTAGGATCTGAATGGTGACTGCCGTTTGAGCAAGCGTTCAACTGCGGTGCGGTTTTAACAATTATAAAAATATATAGATATATAGTATACGTAGAGATTTTTGTTAGTGTTAACTGCTGGGCGGGGAGGGTAGGATGATGGTCACTATTCGAAACCTTAGTGTATGCGTTTGGTTGTTAAACCATCTTGTGTGGTTATGTCTTGATTTTAATTGTTAAGCATGAAAATATATATATGTATAGGAGGTGGCATGTAACCATGTTCAGAAGTGTGGATTCTCGACCGATGGATTTGCCACAACACTCACCATGAGGAAATTGCATCTCATATGGGTCACTGCAAGAATGCACATTGAGATCTACAAGTACCCAGCTTGGTATTTTTCTTTTCTTAGGCTTCTTTGACTAGCTGACACTTTTGGAGGTCGGAGTTTGTAAACCTCGGAGCTTATTCTTACTTGGTTAACAGGAGTGATGTTGTTGAGATAGAGACATGGTGCCAGAGTGAAGGAAGGATTGGAACGAGACGTGATTGGATTCTAAGGGACTCTGCTACAAATGAAGTTATTGGGCGTGCTACAAGGTTTGCCAAAAACTTTGTTACTACTATTCATAAATTCATTTTTTTATCTGCCATCCATCAATATAATAATGCAAATCAACAAGATTTATGCATATTCTGGAACCTGTTTTTGTTTGACAAATGTTACATGGGTCTTACAGCAAGTGGGTGATGATGAACCAAGACACAAGGCGGCTTCAAAGAGTTACAGATGAAGTTCGGGACGAGTACTTGGTTTTCTGTCCTCGAGAACCCAGGTGAAGAAGAATCATCATGCTTCAATAATTATAATTGCTAGTTAAACAGTTAATATTTAAGCATGTGGATCTCAACCTGTTGTTCTCTGTATTTCTCGTAGACTAGCGTTTCCAGAAGAGAACAATAGCAGCTTAAAGAAAATCCCAAAACTAGAAGATCCAGCTCAGTATTCTATGCTAGAGCTTAAGCCTCGGCGAGCTGATCTGGACATGAACCAGCACGTGAATAACGTCACCTACATTGGATGGGTGCTTGAGGTGAGTAACTTAATAAAGCCTACAAAACGTCTATCATTTTAATTATACATATGAGCTAACTATTAAATTTGAGTTTGGTTCCCTGGAAATGGCAGAGCATACCTCAAGAAATCATTGATACGCATGAGCTTCAAGTTATAACTCTAGATTACAGAAGAGAATGCCAGCAAGATGACATTGTAGATTCACTCACCACCTCTGAAATCCCTGACGACCCGATCTCAAAGCTTACCGGGACCAACGGATCTGCCACGTCAAGCATACAAGGACACAATGAGAGCCAATTCTTGCATATGCTGAGGTTGTCAGAAAATGGCCAGGAGATCAATCGTGGGAGAACACAATGGAGAAAGAAATCCTCACGATGATTTTCTTATATGCTTCTCCAGTGTTAGTGAAGTTCTTGCTTCACGTTTATAGTTTTATTGTGTTTTTTGATCAGATCTCTTGTGGGGTTTAGATGGTACTTGATTATTGGTGTGGTTTCGCGTCTGTATTGTTCGTTTTCTGTCCAAATTTTGGGCTTTAAGCCAAAACGTTTCTTAGGTCTGCTTGTAGCTTTTCATAAACTAGATTTGTTCATCCAATTATATATGCTGAGTTTCTCTGATGAAACTGGGTATGTGATGTTGGAGGCAAAATTTGCACAATTAAAATTTGTATTACATAAGTTTTTTGGATAAGCTAAAGTTGTATGCAATGTAATACTTTTTTATTTATTGGAGATTAATAATATTTTTAATAATAAATACTATTTATTCCATAAATAGTTACAATAAATATAAATATACTAGATCATGTAATAGTTACAATAAATACTAGATTTTGACCAATGACCGTTTGACGTCAAAAAAAAAACTAGATTTTGACCGCGATTTTAAAAAGCAGGATAAGTTTTTTTTTGAAAAAATAATATAATAATTTATACATTCTATATTATTTCTTGTTTAACATGTGTACATAATTTATTTAAATTATTTTCCTATGTGTACTAACTTTTTGGATTTTGAAGAAATTATAATTTGTTAAATTTTTTATTCTACATTTAAAAATTATATTAAAAAATAAGGGCAATTCTCCTAAATGACCAAAATATTTCATTTAGTAGGCAAAAAGACCTTAATACTCTAGATATATAAATACAAATAAATTTTTTTTTATAGTTTCAGATTATATGTTTTTAAATTCGAACTTTTTATAAATTTTTTTTTTTGAAATTGTTTTCAAATTTCCTTTTTTTTTTTTTTTTTTTTGACAGCAAAAATTAGATTTTAATTCAAAATACTTTTTGAAACTATTTTTCAAAATTTTATTTTCAAATTTTTAATTTAATTTTTTTATTTTATAAAATTTTAAAACTTAATCTCAAATCTCCACCCTTTAACTCTTAGCCCTAAGATTTGGATTAGTTAACCTTATGGATATAAATGTATATTTACGTCTTTTATTAAAAAAGTTGGTCATTGATTTTAATTCTTAGAGTCTATATTTGTGACAATGGTCTGTTTAGTGTTATCCTAAAGTATTTCTCTAAAGATAATCATAAATTTTTTTATTTTAAATTTTATTCAGTGTTTTTATACCCAATCTCGACCTACAGTCGAACCAACAATTGGGTAATCCGTATATATTCTAGTTTAAAGTTAATTAAAACTTATTAATTAAAAACTTGATAAAATTTGGTAAAAACCAAAAAAAAATTAAATTTTATTAAGTGTTTTTATAACCGACCTCGATCTACAATCAAACCAACAATTGGGTAATCCGTATATATTTTGGTTTGGAGTTAATTAAAACTTATTAATTAAAAACTTGATAAAATTTGGTAAAAACCAAAAACCCTCCACTAACCCATGACTCAACACCGGTTGATCCGGTAAAAACCTATAAAAAATAGGATAATATTTCTAAAATTAAATAAACTTCTCATATATTTTTAATATTGTATAGAATTGAATAAATTATCTAATGTGTGATTCTGTAAACTTTGATTAAAATTTTATTATGTCATTTGAATAAAATGAAGAAAGTAGTAATAGAGAAACCTAAAATTTGTTGATATGACTTCATTAATTTATTTTGATATTGATAATTTATTTAAGTTTGCATTTCTTGTATATTTTAAATTTATAATAATTTTTGTTTTGATATTTACTATCCTAACAATTTGCAAAAGTTCTAATTTAATATTAAAAATTAGTTAAATAATTTTTTTCATCACAAACAAAAAATTACAACTAAAATCAAAAATATTTTATTATATTGTGTAAATAAAACATGATTTTTTATATATTTTTAATAATATTATATTAATATATAAACTTTATATTATAATTTATTAATATACTGATATGTGGTTTAACTATGGTCAACCCAGTGATTCACTAATCGAGAGAGTGATCCGGTTTAGTTTGTGTTTGGTTTTAAAATATTGGTTTTATTATTGGTGAATATCAGATTTGTTTAGCATTTAAGATTAAATAATATTTATCAATATTAACAAAAATAATAATTCACTATTGTGTTAGGTTATATTATGTCTTAAAACACGGGATCATTAGTTTAAAATAAGTTATAATATTTTCAAATATTTTTAAAACTACGTGGGAACCGAAATTCGCACTGTCGATTTACGTTTAAATTAGGAAACTAAGGAAACCCTAATTTCCCAGAGGTCCCGGATCTCTGCGATAGCCAACGACAAGTGACCAAATATATGTGGAAATCGTGAAAAGATAACAAACGAGTTTAGAGAAAACAGTAGATCTTATTTCGAATCTGCGTAAGAGCGTTGCGATCATTACAAGAGATCATAAAAGCTTTGGCCGCAAAGGCTCTCAGCGAGTTACCTAGTTCTAGCGGCCTAAAAGCTCAAACCTAGTTGAGTCGCAACTCGATAACAAAAGACGAAATAGATACAGAAAAGGTTTTTGATTGATTTCGGACTGAACCTTGTTAAAGGCTGCCTACGTATCCCTTTCGAGGATCAAGCCGAACGTAGTTCAATTGATAGAGCTGGACAAGAGATCGAACTACCTTGGCGAGTTCCTCTAGTAATTGAGTGCCAGTCATAGAAACCGAACTTGTCGAGAATAAAGTCTAAAGTTTCTAAGTGCAGAGAATTCCGAGTCTAAATAGCTCTCCCCATGCCTCTCGCCTAGGACTCCTTATATACTAGCTCCAAGGTCGGTTTACGCTAATACTCTTCTGCCCTTAAGCCGTCATAGCATAAAATGGAGATATTCCATTTTTTCCGATCTTCGTATTTATCCTCAAAATTTCGTATTTATCCGCGGAAACTTGACATTTATCCTTCCTTGCGCGCCAAGCGTAAACCGTCATACGGTTTATGGGCTTTTGGTTAAGAAATCGTAAGTTGGGCCTCGAGTCGTGTCTTAGGTCCCTTTGGGCCGTCTTCCTACTCGAAACGTTTATTACGACGTCTTTCGATAAAGAACGAACTTTCCGCGGTTTTTACCGCAAAGTTTGATTGATGTCTTAGAATGGTCGGATGACATGAACTGAGTTCGCTACGGTCTTCGGGAGATAGCATCGTAGGATAGACGAGAATGCATGAATTGGTGTTGTATCGACGTTTCGGAAGAGTTCGGTCGCTACGTAACAACCGAACAGAACGCACGCTCGGTCGCTACGTAGCGACCGAGCTTGGCTGAGCTCGGTCGCTACATAGCGACTGAGCGAGACGGACGCTCGGTCGCTACGTAACGACCGAGCTTGGCTCGAGCTCGGTCGCTACGTAGCGACCGAGCAGGACGGACGCTCGGTCGCTACGTAGCGACCGAGCTTGGCTCGAGCTCGGTCGCTATGTAGCGACCGAGCTGTGTGCATGCTTGGTCGCTGCGTATCGATCGAGCTTGGCTTGTCTGTGGTCCGATTGCCGTACTTGAGCTTGTCCGCGGCCGAATTGGATACATGTCTGTTTCCTTCGGATAATCGGTATTTAGTGGTTCGATTGAGATTTGAACAAGATTTTAGCGCAAGGCTCTTTGTAAAGATATCTTTACGAAGATTACTTTTTCGTAAAAACGTTCATGCTGATTTTTACGGACTTTCAGGCATTGATTCCGTCGTGACCGATTTTGACCCCAACAGTTAGCCCCCCAGCTCGTTAGAACCATGAGCTTCTAGCGTGAGGTTCTAGCGAGTGGCTTGGCAAGTTAGGCAAGTTAGGTGAGTTAGGCGGAATTAATGGTTGAAAAGGTCTGTGGTAAGTGATCTTCTCGCTCTCCTAAAAGTAGAAAACGCGATAAGATTGGGACTGCGCCTTGTGACGGCTGCCTACGTACCCTTGTTGAAGGGATCAAGCCTTTCGTAGTTCGTCTTGGAGTTAAGGTTCTTATGACTAGTTTTCCAGTGGGACCTTTATGGTCTAGTTTTTATGTAGCGATTATAAGGCGTATTGCTGCCGATGGTATTTTGTATGGGTGTAGAGGAAAGACTACGAGTTGTCATCTCGTAATCTAACTCTATGTGAACTGCTATATCCGTAATCTGTTTCGAGAGTTTTCCGCAGTGTGTAAACTTGCGGGATTTCTGAAGAGTCTCGAATATTGGCAAAGAGACAAATTTTGGGATCTCGTATCAGGGTGTTTGATACTATGCCTAGAGATGTTAGAGACCAGTGCGCTGGGTTTAGGGCAAGACCTAAGTTTACTCCTGGTTTTAGAGGGTGCGATGACTAATTCGACTTACGTATCCCGTTTCAGTTTCATCCTGATTCCATACCGATTTAAAGTCCGCGATAGGTTCTTGGCTTATACGACTTGTATGGTTGGAAACGAGCATCTCTCCGGAGATCGGAAGTGCTGGACCAAAATTTCGGATTTCTTTTATAGCGCTATTATCCTTGTGTCGGATGTACGAGAGTCATCTCTACGAGATGGCTAAGTCTGTTTAGGACGTTGAGAGTTTGTTGTGATCAGCAACAAACTTAATGGTAAAAAATACCGTTTCGAGTCTTCGCAAAGGATATGTTTTGAGAAGATGTTAGTGCGTATGACTGTCTGGTCTTCCAAGAAAATGTTTTTATCGAGGAAGGAAATTTCGTCGAAGAACGAATCTTCAGGCGTCTGCGACGTCTCGCGATGCTGAAGATTTGTTATTCTTTAGTATGCCGTGTTTCGGGCTTGAAATGTTCGCGGGCTTGAAGATGTTTCGCGATGTTGCAAGGGTTTAGTCTTAACCCTGCGTTTGAGAAACGTTCTTGTTTGACTATGGATGTTCGTAGCAAAAATTGTTGTTCCTGTTTGGATGCTAATAATTTGATTTTCGATCGAGGAATTAGGATTGAGGTGTAGCGTAAATTTATCCATGAGAAGAAGCGTTTTCCTTCATAATGTTTTTTGAAGTGTTGGCCTTCCGAGATCTATTTCGTGCATTTTTGAGGATGTTTTGTATAGCTCTAGAAGCTTTCTAACGAATTTTTCCTTAGATGCCGCGTATTATGGGTAAAACATAGCGGGCTTAAAGTGAATTGTGGAATGTATCAAACTTGGTCGATTGTCGAAAAGTTTAGATTTTCCGCTAACCGTTTGGTTGTTAGGACTTAGTTTCGTTACGAAGAATTTATCATATGATTTCCGACTATGAGCTATACGATAATTTATCATATCATATAACCGACTTTACGAAGGTCGTAAATCAGTGATATGTATACATATGTCAGTCAAAGTAGCATTGTTTCTGCGGGTTTTACGAGAAGCGTTCCCGCTGTGATTTTGCTCTTAGGTGAAAGTTGCTTGGAGTTACTCATGGAGTGTTACCGAAGTTTATTTCAATACGATCTAGTCGCCAAACATTTTTCGTAGGTTTTTCGAGAGGATTCTCATGACACATTCGTTTCTTGAACGAATTGGTCAACCAGAGGTGAATCTAGCCAACCATCGGGAGGAAAGTGCTCCTTTTAATGTGCACGATGCTACATCTATTCTCGAGTTTTCTTCGTCGCAAATGTTTCGATGCTTTTCCGTGACTTACTTGGTACAACGGAAACTGAAAGAAATGCTTTGGTGACTGAAAATTTCTCGTAGAATTTTTTTTTTTAAAAAACGAAACTGGCTTTCTGAAGCCGGAAAAGGCTTCAATACCTTGGCTAATCGTCGAGTTTCAGTTTGATATTGGTACAAGTTTTCTGTACGCATGATTGCGACAAGAAATGATGTATAGTTTTTGAGATTATGTTCATGATCGTCTGGATATGTTGCTAGCGTTTAGACGAATATTAAAATTGTCGTTTGCCTATTCTTGACGATTTGCGGAAGATTTTGAAGTTTGGGAGTATACGAGTATAGTATACGTACCTACTCTCCCTTTTTTTTTTACGAAAGAAAACGGTTGAACCGATACTTTGAAGGGTGGTTGTATACGTTTCCTCTTCTGATGTTTGGATTGATCGATAATTCGAGACGATTTATAGATGACGCTTGGACTGTGATTTGGTTGTTTCCACGTTGACGACTTGGGGTATCTCGGTTCCGAGAAAATTGCCAAAAACGAATCGGTTTTAAGACGACGTTCATGTCTCTAACTTTTTCTCTCTTTAGGAAGCGAGCTTGATATGCGCGGCGATCGTTTCTCGACTTTCTGAGAGTTTAGATCGGTTTGCAAGATCTTAGTCCTCTCGAAGATACAGTTTTGTCTCTTTTCAGTTTTGCTTGCTCATTTCCCTTTCCTCTTCTCGTGTATGTTCGCCATTTCCGATATTGGTGTTTATCCTTTGAAACTTGACATTTATCTTCCGAACTTGACTGTTATCTTCTCCTTAGATAAAACGTTGATTTTCGTAAAAAGGTTCAACATAATCGTATAGTTAAGGCGGCTAAGATGTTAAGTTAACCACTGCCGTTTTATACGATTAACCTGAATCCATGCGAGACAACAAGTCTTTGCGGTTTTTTTTTTTTTATCGTAAAGTTTCAATGGTAACTCCGATAGAAACAAGAGACGTTTCGATCGAGATTCGAAAGTGAACGCAAAGATGGAGGTAGGGCGAGCAGGAACAAGCCAAGGAGTTTAAGATGAGCTTTACTTGTTTTTGTCGTAAAATCTCAACGGAAACTCTGATTGAGACGAAACGAAAAGCGTTTTGATGAGGATTCAAAGGAGAACGCAAAGGAGGACCCCTTTGAGGCCTGACAGGTCGCTATAGAGAGTGAGGATGTCATCTCGGTCGCTATAGCGAGTGGAAGGGAGCCAAGACGAGTCCAACTTGTTTTCGTCGTAAATTCTTGACGGAAACTCCGATTGAGACGAAACGAAAAGCGTTTCGATGAGGATTCAAAGGAGAACGCAAAGGAGGACCCTTTTGAGGCCTGACGGGTCGCTATAGCGAGTGAGGATGTCATCTCGGTCGCTATAGCGAGTGAAAGGCAGCCGAGACGAGTCCCACTTGTTTTCATCGTAAAATCTCAACGGAAACTCCGATTGAGACGAAACGAAAAGCGTTTCGATGAGGATTCAAAGGAGAACCCAAAGGCGGACCTTTCTGAGGCTTTACAGGTCGCTACGTAGCGACTGACGGTCTGAAAGGTCGCTACGTAGCGAGTGGAAGCAAGCCAAGAAGAGTCCTACTTGTTTTCATCGTAAAATCTCAACGGAAACTCCGATTGAGACGAAACGAAAAGCGTTTCGATGAGGATTCAAAATAGAACCCAAAGGAGGACCTTTCTGAGGCCTTACAGGTCGCTACGTAGCGACTGACGGCCTGACAGGTCGCTACGTAGCGAGTGGAAGCAGGCCAAGAAGAGTCCTACTTGTTTTCGTCGTAAAATCTCAACGGAAACTCCGATTGAGACGAAACGAAAAGCGTTTCGATGAGGATTCAAAAGAGAACCCAAAGGAGGACCTTTCTGAGGCCTTACAGGTCGCTATGTAGCGACTGACGGCCTGACAGGTCGCTACGTAGCGAGTGGAAGCAAGCCAGGAAGAGTCCTACTTGTTTTCGTCGTAAAATCTCAACGGAAACTCCGATTGAGACGAAACGAAAAGCGTGGCGATGAGGATTCACAAGAGAACCCAAAGGAGGACCTTTCTGAGGCCTTACCGGTCGCTACGTTGCGAGTGGAGAGTTGGCTTGAGCTCGGTCGCTACGTAGCGATCGAGCAGTGTGCGTGCTCGGTCGCTACGTAGCGACCGAGCGGTCTGCGTGCTCGGTCGCTACGTAGCGACCGAGCAGTGTGCATGCTCGGTCGCTACGTGGCGACCGAAGCGGTGGCGTGCTCGGTCGCTACGTGGCGACCGAGCAGCGTGTGTGTGCTGCTCGGTCGCTGCGTGGCGACCGAGCGGTGTGCGTGCTTCGGTCGTTACGTGGCGACCGAGCAGTGTGCGTCTTCGGTCGCCACGTGGCGACCGAGCAGTGTGCGTGCTCGGTCGCTACGTGGCGACCGAGCAGTGTGCGTGCTCTCGGTCGCTACATAGCGACCGAGCAGCGTGTGCATGCTCGGTCGCCACGTGGCGACCGAGCAAGCAGTGCGTGCTTTCGGTCGCTACGTAACGACCGAGCAGTGTGCGTGCTCGGTCGCTCACGTAGCGACCGAGCAGCGTGTGCGTGCTCGATCGCTATGTAGCGACCGAGCAGTGTGCGTGCTCGGTCGCTACGTAGCGACCGAGCAACCTGTGCGTGCTCAGTCGCTACGTAGCGACCGAGCTAGGTAATCGTTTTGTTGTGTATCCTTTTTCCGCGATTAACCTAGGGGTTTTTCAGCGGTTTTTGGGAGAACAAGTTTTATCCTTCCGAAATGTCAACGGAAAACGTGTTTTGGTAAAACCCTTACGCATCGAGATTTCTTTTGTTCGGTAATGAGTCAAACTTACGGGGTTGATAAGATTTATCGTTTCCCTTTACGTTTAGAAAGAGAAATCGCGAGCTTGTTTTAGTGCTCTTCCTGTGGCGGAAGGTCGCAGCAAGGCTTTCAATTTTGTTGAACATAGGAGCAGTCAGTGCTGCGAGTTTGTCTTTCATATATCCAAACATAGTTTCGATCAAGCGTTTTGTGGCCATGAGTAAGAGTAATCCGTAACCCCCCCTCCTTCTAGCGCCAAACTGTGGGAACCGAAATTCGCACTGTCGATTTACGTTTAAATTAGGAAACTAAGGAAACCCTAATTTCCCAGAGGTCCCGGATCTCTGCGAGAGCCAACGACAAGTGACCAAATATATGTGGAAATCGTGAAAAGATAACAAACGAGTTTAGAGAAAACAGTAGATCTTATTTCGAATCTACGTAAGAGCGTTGCGATCATTACAAGAGATCATAAAAGCTTTGGCCGCAAAGGCTCTCAGCGAGTTACCTAGTTCTAGCGGCCTAAAAGCTCAAACCTACTTGAGTCGCAGCTCGATAACAAAAGACGAAATAGATACAAAAAAGGTTTTTGATTGATTTCGGACTGAACCTTGTTAAAGGCTGCCTACGTACCCCTTTCGAGGATCAAGCCGAACGTAGTTCAATTGATAGAGCTGGACAAGAGATCGAACTGCCTTGGCGAGTTCGTCTAGTAATTGAGTGCCAGTCATTGAAACCGAACTTGTCGAGAATAAAGCCTAAAGTTTCTAAGTGCAGAGAATTCCGAGCCTAAAAAGCTCTCCCCATGCCTCTCGCCTAGGACTCCTTATATACTAGCTCCAAGGTCGGTTTACGCTTTTACTCTTCTGCCCTTAAGCCGTCATAGCATAAAATGGAGATATTCCATTTTTTCGATCTTCGTATTTATCCTCAATATTTCGTATTTATCCGCGGAAACTTGACATTTATCCTTCCTTGCGCGCCAAGCGTAAACCGTCATACGGTTTATGGGCTTTTGGTTAAGAAATCGTAAGTTGGGCCTCGAGTCGTGTCTTAGGTCCCTTTGGGCCGTCTTCCTACTCGAAACGTTTATTACGACTTCTTTCGATAAAGAACGAACTTTCCGCGGTTTTTACCGCAAAGTTTGATTGATGTCTTAGAATGGTCGGAAGACATGAACTGAGTTCGCTACGGTTTTCGGGAGATAGCATCATAGGATAGACGAGAATGCATGAATTGGTGTCGTATCGACGTTTCGGAAGAGTTCGGCCGCTACGTAACGACCGAACAGAACGCACGCTCGGTCGCTACGTAGCGACCGAGATTGGCTCGAGCTCGGTCGCTACGTAGCGACCGAGCGGGACGGACGCTCGGTCGCTATGTAGCGACCGAGCTTGGCTCGAGCTCAGTCGCTATGTAGCGACCGAGCGGGACGGACGCTCGGTCGCTACATAGCGACCGAGCTGTGTGCATGCTTGGTCTCTGCGTATCGATCGAGCTTGGCTTGTCCGTGGTCCGATTGCCGTACTCGAGCTTGTCTGCGGCCGAATTGGATACATGTCTGTTTCCTTCGGATAATCGGTATTTAGTGGTTCGATTGAGATTTGAACAAGATTTTACCGCAAGGCTCTTTGTAAAGATATCTTTACGAAGATTACTTTTTTGTAAAAACGTTCATGCTGATTTTTACGAACTTTCAGGCATTGATTCCATCGTGACCGATTTTGATCCCAACAAACTAAAAAAGAATTCTTGTATTCATCTGAAATATACATGTTGAAGAGTTTATTCTAGTATGATATAATTTAAAGTTTGTTAATAGTCTTGTTGTTTTATCAACGTTTTATAAAACGTTATCGTAGAAGAAATTAGAGTATTGATATTAAGAAGTTAAAATTTTAAAATAATAAAATTATTTATTTTAAAAATATTTTATTTTTACAAGATTTTTTTTCAAGATATTTTAAGTTAATTTGCCCGCAAAAAACAAATTGCCACAAATACCACATCATCAATACACTATTGAACGTCCCCGGGAAGACAAAAGATAACAAGAACCCAAGGTTGGATTTGCATGCATAATGTTTTAGGCGTGAGCTGCATATTAAAAACCATGGGAAATTTCAGGTTCCCATTTTCAGATTGTCAGCAGAAGCAAAAGCGGTGTTGTTCAAGTGGGTGACTTCAGATGTGAAGGTTTTTTATGGATACATATCAAATCTATCAAGATGTGTTGAGCAGAGACAAAAGTTTTCAGGGATGAAGATTCATGACTGTCATGTATTTACTCAACAACTTCTACCATTTGCATTTGCGGAGTTGCTTTCCAAAAATGTTCACGAAGCACTTGCAGTTAACAAACGCGTTACATTTTAATGTAGAAGATATATACTTAATTTATCTTTTTAATTATGTTTGCACATTAATATTATTTGCATGCATTGGAGCTTTTTTTTAGAGATCTAAGCTCATGTACCTTAACTGAAGATGTCATCAGAAAACTTGATGAGAATATCCCGATCTTAATGTGCAATTTGGAGAAAAAACTTCCTTCATCTTTTTTTGACGTCATGGGAACATCTAGTTGTCCACCTCCCGTATGAGGCGTCGTGGACATGTTCATAATGGAAGGATGTATCTTTAGAGCGATCCATGAAACATTTCAAAGGGAAAGCAAAAAGTCTTGCAAGAGTGTAAGGTTCAATAGTTGCTGAGAGTTTGAATGAGGAAACATCTCACTTCACGTCGTACTACTTTGGGTCACAAGTCCGTACACGAAAAAAGGCTCCAACCAGATATGATGATGGTGGTGTTATGCCGAGATATATTGTTGAATATGTTCCAGACATATTCTATCAGATTGGATATCTAAGTGGGAAACTATAAGAAGTTTGGTAGTCGAGTACCGAAGATGTTCACAGTGCCCACTAGGGGTAGGCACTTTACCCGATACCCGAAGCTACACCCGAACCCGATCCGAAAACCCCGAACCGAAATCCAAAATGAAGTAGCAAAATACCCGAACGGATATTAAGTTAGGAGAGATTGGATATCCGAACCCGAACGGGTAATATCCGAACCCGAATGAATATCCGAAGATAACCGAACATATGTATACTTACCCTTATATTTCTAGTTTAAATCTCTCGTTTTATTTAACATATTTATATTGATGTTACACATACTTTAAGATCATATAGTATATCTATAATTATGGAGAAAATAATTTGATATTCATTTAAAATGTATATCAAAATTTTTTGTTTTTTTATGTATTAACAAAAGGTACATCCAAAGTTTAAAAACAATAGCCAAATTAATATCTATTTGTTTTTGAGATATTATCTCCAAATCTATTAATCATTCAATCTATAAAAAATAAAATAAATCAGTTAAGTGAAATCTATATTTTTAAATACAAGAATCTTAAAAATGAAAATTTTATTTTTTTCTTTTAAAATCTAAATATCTGAAACCCGATCCGAAATAATCGAACCCGAACTAAAAATACCCGAACCCGACCCGAAGTACAGAAATACCTGAACGGGTTCTATATTCCTATACCGAAACACCCAAAAATCCGAAATACCCGATCCGAACCCGAACGGGTATCCGAATGCCCACCCCTAGTGCCCACACATATATACTCCTTAACTGCGAGGAAATGCAGTCATTCGAAAGGTAATTAAAATTATGTTCGCAATATATTTATTGCAATATTGTACTATATTAATTAATAACTAGGGGTACCGCCCGCACGCATGTGCAGGCATTAACATTAATATTAAATTGATAATTACATATTTACAACTATATAATACTTATGTTACATGCATGTGGTTAATATGAAAGATTTGATGTTATATATTGATATTTATACTATGTTCATATGAACAAAGAATACATTAGAACGTTTAGATTAAAAATTTCAGTGTTTCGTATAAACAATATGAGTTATGGAAAATACAAAGTACCTTAAGTCCATAAAGTAGAGAAACCAGACCTTAAAACCAAGGCTTTGAGTTCTGTCTAGATTAAGGTAAAACCCACACATCATATAAGATCATATTTCTCATGTCTTGAGCGCCAGATTATCATGAAGAGTGCTCTGAATTTTCTTAGTACCAACATCTTTCCAGTCTATTGAAAGCACTGTCCCAATAGATTTCACCTGTTGGTTGTGGAAAACTGCAAAACAGAATCAAAATGCGAAAATATTGTAATCTCCATGAGAGAAGAAAGACTAAATAGGAATATAGATAGATAGATACTCACAAATGATTTGCTCTAGCACTCCTTATATCCTCATCAAAATTCAAATATATCTCACGAAAGAACTTGTTCAAAGCAGCGTCTCCTTCAAGCTTATCACCCTTCTATTCATCTTCACTTCAACTTCAAGCTTGTCATAGTCCTTTACTTTCTTGGAAGAAGGATAAGCCGGTCTCATTGAAACCTCTGCACCATTACACAAACAAGTAATATAAATTTTAAAATGTCAAGAGTCTGTGATTCAAACTTCTCATCAGGTGAAACTAAATAATAAGAAAATAGAAAGTAGAAAACCTGTTTAAGAAATTCAGGTCTGGCAAAACTGTTGGTTGCTTGCCATGTTCAAGAGAGGTCCTTGTGATTATCTCTGCTTTTAAAAGACTTTTCTTAATTTTGGTTGATATTACTTCATATCCGCACTTCACTACTGCTATCTGAATACACACCGCAAGGAAAAAAAGGTCAATAGAATGTGTACAACTCAGAACATGGCATTGTTTGAGTTTAAAAGGACTGCTTGGTACTATCTAATAAAACGTATCATTTATATCTGATAAAGCGTATCTTTTAGATACATAACTCTTTGAACTGCTTATAGGTTAAGCATGATTATTCTGTTAGTTTAAAAAGTTAGAGTTCAAAAGGTTTAAAAGGACTTCTTGGTACTATCTAATAAAATGTATCCTTTAGATGTCAATTATCCAATTACATCTATAAACCAATTACCTTTCCCAACAATCTCGGTTTGATATGATACGCTTTCTCTCTTGGAACATCAGTCACAATACTCAGATGCAAAATCACTAACATAACTGACACAATTTACATAGAAGTGTTTATCATGGAGGTGTGTTCTGAGAATGCATTATGCTTCAAACGATCATATTTAACACTAATCTTAAAACACCATAAAAATATAATTGAGAAAAAACAAATATTTCACGCATAACCCCAATAAAAAATCAGCCTACCAAATATTTCACGCATAAACAAATATATCCGAGTGGTTGAACCGTTCATATATGATTTACACCTACCAGAAAAGCATAGGCATGTTCACTATAGAACTCAGAGTTCAGTATGTATTACAAAAATGCATGAACTATTTCAAATTCACGAAAGGATTATTCAAAATGGTTAAGTCTTCTAACATCATTATGAACAAAGATCCTAATATGACAGTTTGTTCACGCCAACTAACTCACAAGAATTCAACCCCTATGCTATATACTCGGCAGACTTTACGACATAATTTGATCCAAGATTACAGAGTCTGATCCCCCAACTAACTCACATCATCATATATATGTTTTATGATTTTGGGTTATACAACATAGGTTGATTTCGGTGTAGTTTACTTTTGTTTTTGAATTAGGCCTGGGTGTTCGGGTCTTCGGGTCGGGTTCGGGCCGGTTCCTTTCCGGTTCAGGTTTTTCGGGTTCTAAATATTTAGACCCAATAGGTACTTAGAAATTTTCAGTTCGGGTCAATTCTTCTCGGGTCCGGGTCGGTTCGGGTTCGGATCTATAATTAAAATAAAATATCCATAATTTTTCGGATCCATATCGGGTCCAGTTATTTAGGATGTGAAAAGGACATGAGATACTCAATTTCATCAAATTTAGTTGATAATTGTCATATATATCTAAAATTTTACAAAACAATTTAAATGAAACTATTAATAACTAAAATAAATATTTTTAAACTCTAAATTTTACATTTTAAAACTTCATAGTACTTAAAAAATGTTACAAAATAATAACAAATATTGTTAACAAAATATATTTCAACTAAATTATAAAATAATATATATAAAATAGAACACAAAAATATCATAGTTTTAGATATACATGTTTTTAAGTCGGGTACAAATCGGTTCTTATCTGGTCGGGTCTATTCGGGTCGGGTTTTTTCGGGTCCGGATCTATTCGGGTCGGGTTTTTTCGGGTCCGGATCTATTCGGGTCGGTTCCTTTCGGTTCTGGTTCTTTCGGGTAAAAAAAATTTTAGACCCAAAATGTAGTTGTAAATTTTCGGTCTGGTTCCGGATCGGGTATTTTTGGGTCGGTTTCGGTTCGGGTTTTCGAGTCCAGGTTAAAATGCCCACGCCTATTTTTAATCCCTTATATATTAAAATAGGAACATTATTAAGAATAAACCTTGTCTTTATGTGTGATTTACAAGAGTGCCATTTACACGTGGCAGTTCTACAATCACTCTCAGCCCTTTTATCTAATAAGGATTAGTTTACTAGATTAATTACATGAATTACCATTGATCATATTAATTAGTTTCGAATATATTGTATACTATTGTATGTTACGAATCATTTATGGTATATTCATATATTTGCTAATAAATTACGTTTCACAATATAACAATTATTTTCTTCAAATTTTAAATATATTTGCATTATAAATTCCAAATATACTAAGTTATGTATATAAAATTTTCATATTAAGAATAATATATGTCATCAAAAAGATAGTCAAACAACTTTTAAATGTTCGCAAAGTATACATTTTTATTATGTCCATGTATTTATGATTTTGATTATAGTTTTAATGTTATCAATACCCATGTTGTATATAATCAACATTTCAAATAGTTTTTAAATTACAATAGTTTTATATGGGTACATGTTAGATAATATTTTATATGAATATATGAATAAGAAATCAATAATGAACGGAAACTAATATTAAAAAAACATTTTTAAACATTTTTAATAATCAATATTTCAAATATTCCATAAAAAAATCACTTTCAACATGGATGATTGGAAAGTGAATATTTGAAATTGTAATCACTAATTCTAATCACACATTTAACAAAGGCAATGCGCCAATCATAATATTAGATAAACTTTTTTTTAATGGTTTTGGCAATGTTTTTTTCTATATGTTTTAAGAAATTGTTTATCTTTTCTATTATTAGTAACAGAAGACAAACTGATCTAAATTTGCTTTATTCATTACTCAAACAGTTATACTACTTAGTAAGTGTATAGCTAAAGCTTGCGTGTGCAAGTATTGTTTGCTCTCTATTATAAAGTCCATTGATGTAAAATCGAGACTAATCTCCAATTTCATTCAAAAAAGAAATCCATATAGATGCTCAGTCAATCTCTTAATTTAAGCACCTTGACTTTGTAATTAGGAAATCATCATAAATGGTGATAGATAAATTATGAGTCAATTTAAAAATTTGAAATGATTAAGTTTATGGTCAAATATCATGATTAATATATTGTTTCATAATTTTTTTTCCTTGCATATAATACTTTCCAAAAATTGAAATTTGGAAAGGAGAAATCAAGGATTTTATGATTGAATTATGCTGAAAAGATATTCATTTCACCAAAATAAAATGCGTTTAAACATCATATTTTGTGACTATATATATCATACTAAGCTAAGAGCTTAGGCATCACATGAACAATGTGTGTTAAACCACTTAGTTAAAGAGCTCGATATATTACCATTAGTTTAATTATTTACTTTTAACATGGATAGCTCACTTCATTTGAAAGTCAATATTCAATTTTTTAATCTATTTACTCCATGCAAAGGGTTTCAAATTGTCATTTCATAATTTATTTTATATTAATATTTGCTTATTCGTATTGATTTACTAGCATGATAAAATATTTCAATTAAATAAAACAAATATACAAGTTATAAAAAAAACAGAATTTATATTGACATACTAAATGTCGTTTAAACCCATATTTTATAACATGTAATATTTTTTTCTATAACTTTAATATCAACATATTCAAAGTGATTATATTTTTAAATCTATTCACCCTGCACAAAGCGCAGGTTATCACCTAGTAATCTATCTAAAATAGGAATATAACCCACTTTTGGTTGCTGCTCACAGTCCATATAAACATGGAAAATAATCCAAAGTAAGGTTCATATACTTATATATTGAATAGACTCAACAGAGATGACAGAATTCTGTCCCAAATTCACACTCATGAGAGGCTATACAGATCAAACACATGTTCTAGATCAGTATGAACCTCTGTATGTATTAAATTTTATCTTTTTTTATGTTAAATTGAGGTCGTTTTAGTTATACAACTTAAGGGATATGATATCGGTTTGGTTAAGTTCGTTTTTGGTTAGACAATATAATTTTATTTCTGCTTGGTTAACATAGTTTTGACAGTATATTTTATAATTGTAGAATAGAGTAAACTGAATAAATAAATTTCATATTTTTTGCGTGTTCCTAAAGGTGAAGTATTTACTTGAGAAGAGCAATTTATAAAGTTTGATATCAAAAGAATTAAGTTGGAAAGAACTAACTTGGAAGCATACCAAAAAAAAAGAACTAACTTGGAAAGAACAATTTTTTTTTATTAATTCGTGTAGTTAGAAAAATATTGGAAAGAAGCAAATGCAAAATAACTCAAAAATTTTAACGTGTCGAATATTTTTGGAAAGAAGCAAAAATCTATCTAAATATTTTTTCCCAAATCCCCTATATATTAATCGTGGAGCATTACAACATGTTTTCGTAGCCACGTATCATCACGAGAATGATTTTTAAAATTGTTAGAATAATAAGTTGGTCAATATAAACATATATTCTCCTATGTTTTTTATTAAACTAACTATCAAATTAATTAGTAGTGTACAAAAGAATCTTTTTTATTTCCTTAAATAAAAGCTATGGAATTACCTAATATGGTTAACATATATATGATAATTAATAATTATGAATAATACATATTTGATAACAATTTTTCTAACCTCTCTCTCTCTTTTTTTAATTTTATAATATTAATGTTATCTTTGAATTTTTAAAAACGACTATAAATTATGTTTTGAATTTTTTAAAATGACTATAAATTACTAAAAAGCGAAAGTCCCACATTGAAAATTTTGTGATATAGTCTAACTTTTTTTTTGTTCAAGCAAGATACAAATGATCATATATCGTTAGGGTGGGCGTTCGGATACACGTTCGAGTTTGTATTGGGTATTTCAATATAAAGGTATATAACCCGTTCGAGTATTTCTACACTTCGAGTCGGGTTCGGGTATTTTACGTTCGGGTTCAGATATTTAAATTTTGAAGAAAAATGAATTAATTATTCATTGTTTAAGTTTTTTTTGTATTTAAAAAATATTTTAACTTAATTGGTTTTCTAATTTTTAAAAGATTAAACTATTCATATGTTTGGAGATAAAAATTTTAAAAAGTAAAGACACTAGTTTAGTTGTTGTTTTGAAATTTTCGATTTTGCCTATTTGGTTTTGGTGATTTGTGTCAGCCATGAAACTTAATTTCCTTTTGTGCATATGAAGTCTTAAAAAATAATAATGAGATGTAATATGTTAACTCTTCAACAACGATGATATATTTAAGAGACCAACATTTGTATTCGTCATTTATAATCGATAGATATTGTAGTGTTGCAAAATGTTAAAACCATTTAATAAATAAATATTATTATAAAAACTCACTCCACGCATGCGCGCGGGTTATCATCTAGTATGTAGTATAATACAAAATCACTATTGCGGCTCTCTATAGTTATAAATGAGTAAAGTGTGACTTTTACATTGCAAATAAGAGATTGATTGCATACTTAGAGATCAAATCCACATAGAGTATCAACCACACAATATACTATAAATTTTTAGATTAAGCTAGGCAAAATATATGAAAGCAGTACATAAAGCAGTAAATTGGGTTATAAATAAGATGGGAAAAAACCAGAAAAATGGAATTCAAACATATTATCATAACTCAAATCTAAAGATACTAGGCATTTATTTAGATCAGTCCTAGAACTCAAACTCAATAGTAAGTAATCCAGCTCTCGCATGTAATTACTATCAGATGTTTAAACTATCAAAGGCCAACTCTCGTTGTGGAATTAATTATTCAAGACACGCATTAATGTTCAAATTCGATATGTTCACTATGTTTCATAGGCCAACTCTTATTGTGTCTTTCAACTTAGCTTAGCATGATTAGATTAAGATATCTAACCCATTATCGCGGTTGTTGATTATCATATGATCAGGTTTCTAGTTAATTACTTTAGAAACAATAAGTTACAACAATCCTGTGAAGGGTGCAAGATGATTAGCATAGCAGTTCTATATTTACAAATTCATCAAAACCTTAGGAAACCCTAAATCTAACAAGTAAACTACTCATACACATTCAAGTAAGACATAAAGATAAACTGAATTAATTGCGTAAAATAGATAGAGAAAGAAATACTGAAATTCCAATCAAATCTTTGACGGAGTCTTATGATCTTATCTCCATAAACCTCTCTAAGAATAAATAAAATCTTAGCCTAAACAGTGGGTGTAAATATAGAATAAATAAGTTAAAACACGTCCAGAGTTCTTTTTATAATTAGTAGAAACTTTTGGGTGAAAAGTGTAATTGGTGGAAACTTGAGCCGGCCTCGCGAAACACATCGGTGTCGATCAACACTCCTTCCAAATATCGACTTTGGCATCTGTATTTTTGCACAGCTACTGGTTTTGCTTCTCTTCAGTCTCCAAATTGCTCTATGATCTCCACAATACTCAAAAACGTACCTATACCTGAAAAGACCTCAAAACATACACTCGTTTCTTCAGCTCTATGTTGTTGTCTCTCTCCAGAAGCTTTCATGGAACCTTGTGATGTCTTTGATACATCTAAGAGATTTTGATCTCTTTGAAACCCACTTGGTTACAGATAACATGTATGTATCTGTCTGATTCAAGAAGTGTTCTTGATGATAAAGACATAACTTATGCATTTGGACCTGAAGAGGAGAAGCAAATTCCATCAAAACACATGTCTTTATTTTACTTTTTAAGAAGTTGAGATTTGTAATAAGGTTTAAGAGAGAAAATGGAAACCCGTTAACCCGTTTTTTGCTCAGATCTCAACGCCGAAAGTGTACTCAGTTCTTGACTCAGATCTATACAAAAAGTAGAAAACAAAGTGAATATTAAAGAAAGACAGATTGAGTTACGAAGAGATAGAGAGAAGATGGTGACTGAATAATTTTTGAAAATTTAATATTTGAAGAGGAAAATGACTGAATAAAGTTGGTCCGAGGAACAATGAAAAGCTCTGGCTAATTATTACAATTAGTAGCTGGGTCTTTAGTACAGAAGTATGTCAGTTTATGCACATAACTACTAGTAGAGGCAATGAAGGGTTTTAAGATCATCTCCAATGTATTTTGTTATTTTTGCTTCTAAAATACAAAATTTCTATAATAGAAATAAAGTTTATTCCAATGTGTTCTCCTATAATAGCAAAATTCAAAATATAGAGTAAAAAATAGAGATTGTTATTTCTTCCTCCATAAATAGAAGAAAAAATAGCTTTGGAAAAAAAATAAAAGAAAAAATAACAATCTCTATTTTATAAGAAGATATAGCAATTGGATTGGAACCATTTTGCCTCTAAATACTATTATAGAGACAAAAATAACAATGGGTTGGAGATGCTCTAAAAATTTGTAAATTAAAAGTAGTTGTCTATTTAATTAATTATCTTATGAATCGTAGCTATTCAGAAAATTTCTTTTGAAATAAGAAATCTAAGAAAATAAATATCCGTTAAATGGAATAAGTATTTAATTTTTGTTCATTTTCCATTTATTGATGATTTTTATACTATTTAATTAAGATTAGAAAAATATTTTTCAATTAAGCCCACGATTGAGTTATGGTGCTATTTATGGAATCCTTTTAACAGTTTTAAAAGTGAACTAGACCATTGACCGATCGCAGTCGGCTCATATCAATTTGGCATCTAAATCTTAATTTTTGACATTTTATTGAATGAAATTGAATTGTGACAAAAAAAAAATATTGAATGAAATTGAAATAAAAAACCATAATTTTGCACCGTTAATCTTCTTTCTAAAATAATTCTAAAATAATCTTCATCTGATTTTCCGGTGAAAAATCTTTCTTTAAACCATTAATCTTCTTTTTAAAATAATTCTTCATCTGCTTTCCTCTATTTACCAACTCCGGTAGCTTCCACATGGTCTAAACTATTTTAATAAAATTTATTTTTATCTTAACTCTTTTACTATATTTTCATTTATAAACCATTTCAACTCTCTAAAAATGTTTTTAAGAATAATGTATATTAAATATATCTATTTCTTTTCTTATTTTATAATAGTATCAATTATCATAATTTTAAGATATTTCTGAGATTTTGAATAATTTTAGTAATTTTTAATATTTAAATATTTTGATTGTTTTCCGAATATTTACGAAAAAAGTTAAATGTATTTTTAGGGTTTTTTTGAGTATTATACAAATATCTAAATCAAACAGAACCAAAATTTGTTTGGGTATATAAAAAGTTCGCAAGAAGATTAATAGAGTTGATAGTCAGATCAAAATCGCTAATCCCTAAAGATACATTCGTTGCAGGTCGAAAGCTCTTGTTTGTTGGCTTCAATGTCGTCCCATAAAAAGAAAAGGAATAAGAAGTTGCTTAATCCACCGCCGTTGTTCCCGCTATCGACCGCAAACTTGTCACTTCCCCATGATTTGCTATTGAACTGCATCGGACGCCTCTCGAGATTGTACTACCCGACTCTCTCCCTCGTTTGCAAAAGCTACCGATCTCTCATTGCTTCGCCGGATCTTTACACGACCCGTTCCCTTTTAAACCGCACAGAGAGCTGTCTCTATGTTTGCTTACAGCGCTCTCCTGACTCTAACCCTAGATGGTTTACTCTCAGCCGGAGACCGAACCGAACCCTAGCTAGGAATAAGAAGCTTAGTGACTATCTTTTGGTTCCAGTCACATCTCCCCATGTTACTTCTCTTCGGTCGAGTTCAGTCGCTGTTGGTTCTGATATCTACGAAATAGGCGGACTCATCAGTGGCGTGCCTTCCTCTAGTGTCTCGGTTCTAGACTGCCGGTCTAACTCGTGGCGCCAGGCTCCAAACTTGCAGGTGGGCAGGTCGTTTCCATCAGCTAATGTCATTGATGGAAAGATACTTGTTAAAGGAGGTCTGGAGCTTAAAGACGTGAATTCATCCAAGTGGGTAGAGGTTTTCGATCCAAATACTCAAAACTGGACGACTGTGTCATTTACATGCGGATCTAAAGAATGGCAATCAGAGGATGATAATGGAACAGCACGGCGTTCATCTTCTTTTTGCCTGATTGATGACGTGTCTTACTGTTTTGACAACAGAAAGTTAAAATGGTTTGACGATAAGGTTGGAGGTTGGAAATTCGTAACGGGTTTGGAAGGTGTGCCTAAGTGTCTTTTGGGTTTTAACACTTCTTGTCATGTTCACTTGGCGGATTATGGTGGAAAGATGGTGGTTTTATGGGACAGGCATGATCGTTCTAGCAATTGTCATGGAAGGACTATTTGGTGTGCGGTGCTTGCCCTGGAAAGGTGTAGTAGTGAAGAGATTTCCGGGACCGTCGAGTGGTCTGAAGCTGTGCTTAAAGTCCCCAACTCTTTTGAATTCGTGCATGTTCTTGCTGCTATAGTTTGATGGAAACACAATTGAGACATGTGTTTAATCAATCAGTACAATTCTGGTTTCAGTCTTATGGTGACTTGTCTCTGTGTCTTTAGCTGTTTTTTTTTACCCTTGTAAACCTCTACTAGCGTTTCCAATATTTTTTAGATTCTTAATGGTTAACTTATGGTATTGCCGTTACTGCTACAATGCATTTGAAACATTATCAGCGCCGCCCTTGCCTGTCACAGGCCCTACTCAAAACTAAAAGTGTGCTTTGGTCAGCTATGTGAGTTTAAGAATGTTACCGTTCTATGTTGTCTAACGTTTACTGTTCTGGATACCTGTAGCATTTAAAAAAAAAATACTTCAAGTAAAGTATTATGAATTTATGAGTGCGTTTCTCTAAGACACATTTTTGAGTTTTTTAACAGCCGAAGACACTTCTTGCAGCCACATTCACGGTAATCAGAAGTTAGTTTGCTTTATGTGTTGAGGAATTATTACGGTAGGTTTATAGGAAAAAAAGCTTTTTTGAGTTGTTAGATGTGGTTATTAAAAGTAGATCGTTGGGCTAGGATTATTTGAATTTTTTAATATTACGATTATCAATTCTCCCCCTATTTATTTATGTGATTATTTTCAAATATTAAAGTATATAAATAAATAATTTTGATATAATAAGCTATAAATTTTTATCTTCTACATTTTAAGTTTCATATTTATATATATATTTTATATATTTTAACAATTATATAAGAATGTAAGGATATTAAAACGAGTGTTTTTCATTCCAAGACCCTTTATGAGTTTTTATTACAATTTGAGACACTTGTCACTACTAGGGTATTTTATTGTTGTTGTTTTACAACATTATCCCTCTAATTGAAACAAGAAACAATTACATTCAAAGGCAGTTTTCAAGTTTATATTACAGTATAGAGCAGTTTATGCTACTAGGGTAGTTATTGCCAACCAAATTTACTTTCCACCTAAAAAACTAACTAAATAAACTTGTAGTTAAAGATAATATATTTATTAAATTTAATATATTCTTTTTTTTTCTGACGGGATTTGACCACAACCACAATAAAGTAGATCCATGTACTCCTCATCATAGTCTTCTCTCTCCTAAGCTTTGCATTTTCTTCATAAATAAAATTTTCTGTTTCACTTTATATTTTCCAAAAAAATAAGATTTATTTATTATTCACATTATTTTGTCTATCTTTTGAGATATGTCAAGGTATATTTTTGATGATGCTGTAACGGTGATGTATACCTCAACTATTGCATCATTTTGGCATTTTTGGCATTTTTGCATGTATAGTCCCTCAACTTTTGTTTCATTTTGATTTTGACCTCACTCTTTAAATGTGTAGATTGCTCTTCAATTTCGTCCTCAAAATTTCAAATTTCATTTTAGCTCCTGTGATATAATCAGTGTTATTTTGTCATATAATCAGTGTTATTTCATGTAATTACGTTATGAGTTATGACATAAAGCTAACATTATGTACAAATCCACATAGTCATCTAATGTACTTGTGTACACAAACATGTGTATACTAACATTATGTACACATCCATGATTATGATTATGTGTATACAAATAATATATAATATTGTACATATGTACACAAAAACACTTGTACACATGTTATATAGACAAGGTAGGAAATATAATATCAACGCATATGGTATCAAGACCTAAACTAAGCTTCACTCAAAAAATGAGAACTCTTTATCCTTACACTTACAAAGACAAAATTTTCTCTTTCACATGTACACATGTACGTTGACATTATGTACTCGTATACATGTATACATATGTTTGAGATACATGTTAGATGTCCAACAGGTTTTTAAAGTTGTGTACATTCGTTAGTGTACATGTGTACATTAAAATTTGATGACATACATGTGTACAACGTATATGGTAGTGTACATGTATACAATACTTGAAACTTGTATAAATATAGTGGTAGATTTTGTTTTTTTAGCATTGTATACACACACCATCATGTACCAATGTACACGAAAAGCATAAACATATCCGTTCCTGTAATTATGGAAGGTATGGTCTGCACAATTAAAAAATTTGAAATCAATTTAAAAGGGCATATTTGCAAATCAAAAACTTTTAGATCAGAAATGAATATATTCAAATTTTTAGGGACCAAATATGCAATAAAGCTAAAACTGGCCATTGTTGCCCATCAAGCTTTTGCAACAATGGCGACGAGAAAGAGACGGCGATGAGGAAGAGGTGGAGACGAGAAAGAGGCAACGAGGAGACATAGACGAGATGGAGGCAGACGTTTCAGTCGACGGAGGCGGAGAGAGAGAGCTGGTTAGAGGAGGCAACCGGAATCTTCGGTTTTGAGTTGAAGAAATCATTCTATGGAGGTTCCAAATCCTTTTGCCTCTTCTACGTATTGACTTTTTGGATCTATAGATACTGCAGAAAAAAAAAGTAAATTAGTGATACATAAAGTGAAAGAAAAAAAAATATGATAGTGAAAAGTAATGATTTGCAAAAAAGAATGTATGTTACATGGAAAAAAGGAAGAAGTCGAACATATTTCTCCAAAAGAAAAGAAAAACATGGTGATGATGAGATAGAGAGGGAAGAGAGATAATGCAAGTTGTTAATTGTGGGACCTTCTTAGTCACATGCATTAACTTAATTACCAATTATTTGGTTTTAGTTATAAGAAAGTACCTCAGTAGCTCAAACTGTCTTTTATTGTAATAAAAACATCAAAACTGCCTTTGAATGTTAATAACTCTTGAAACAAACTGTGTTTTTTATTTTGTTCAGTTAACTCTTTTATTTTTTTAAGTATTTAAATTTTAAAACCAAAGCAATGCCAAACACTTTGTAATTTAATTTGACCCATAAATTTTGTTTTTGACCAAAAGTTTCTAAGTTTTTCGACCAAAATCCGGCTGGGCTAGCCGGTTTAAGCAATGGTAAAATCAGGAAGTGCATAATACCCTGTTCAAACACTGGGTGTGTGGTGACCAGAAAATCAGGGGATAGGGTAAATGCTTGGCAGAGAAGAGCCATGGAGTTTTGATTGTAACTGGTTAAAACTCAGGAATTATGAAAAAATTTGTTTTTTCTTATGTGTTGGCTTTAATCGAAATGTATGCAATATGTGTAAGGTTTGGAGGTAGAACACCAAAAAATAAAAAAAATTGCATGAAAAAAATCTATGGAGGCTCCGAGATAGTTGCAAAAATCATGAGAAGCCCTAATATGAAGATGATGACATAATTACAAAATTGCCACTCTCCAAAAAAATTAAGTTCTAATGAGCAAAACCGCAGATCGAACCTAGGGCGAGAGAGTCAGAAAAAAAGCCTTTTTACCACTAGTCTACGCAAACATTTCATTATACTAATTTTATTTTTTTAATTATATATGGTTTCTTATATAATGTCAGAATGTGTACAAGGAGTATAAAGTTTACTGGTTTTAAGTAAACAAACTTGATACCATAACGATTTTGTGTTGCTTACATTGATAATGTTATATGTTTGTACATGTGTACAAGCTTTAATGTGTACAATGTTTTGTCGATGTACACATGTACAAAGTATATAATTTTGGGTGTGCACATATTTTTTTTGTTGCAAAGACTTCCTATTTTATGAATAGACCAATTAAAAGGAATAATCAACCAAAATGAACATCGAGTTGAGGATGTGGGACTCATTTATGATTAATGAAAAGCTAGTGATTAGTTTGTTCCGTGTAAGAACATAAAACCTGGGACTTCTTCAAAGAGGCGAGATCAGAATCTTTTTACTAGTTGAAAAATCACAATTTTGATTCAAACAAGGGAGACTCATAATGACATGAAGAAAGACACCAAGTTTTCAAAAAAAAAAAAAATTGATATGTACATACAACCATATCAGTGTACACAAAGTTTTTGTTGGTGTCCACATGTACGCTGTAAACTATGTACAATAACCCAAATTCACTACTCACTTGAAACAAACGAGACTCATAATGACATGAAAAAAACAACACCAAGTTTTCAAAAAAAATTTGATATGTACATACGACCATGTAATCATCAGTGTACACGATGTTTTTCTTGGTGTCCACATGTACGCTATAAACGATGTACAATAACCCAAATTCACTACTCGATTCAAACAAGGGAGACTCATAATGACTAAAAAAAGGACACCAAGTTTTCAAAAAAAAATTGATATGTACATACGACCATACAATCATCAGTGTGCACGAAGTTTTTGTTGGTGTCCACATATACACTGTAAACGATGTACAATAACCCAAATTCACTACTCGCTAGTCTCTCTGCAACAATAATCACGCTCCCTACTAACTACTCTCTCAAAAAATAACAGAAGCTTTGTGGACATCTTTTATGTTTGCCAAAAGGAACTTCAACCCAAAAGATTAACCTCACATGTCTCACTTGGAAATTCGTAGAGGCATAAATTCTCATTTTCTGCATAAACAAGAAACACACTCTCTGTTACAGAAGTTTTGCAGAAGAAATTATAATAAATATCTTTATCTAGACCAAACTTGTAAACATCATAATCTAACCATTTCTTCGTTTTGACGGATACGATTTGAGTTCTGACTCTGGACAAACCAGAGGACGCACGTTAGAATTGTGGCAGAGATGCTACAGAATGTTGGTGGAGACAGCGGTGCGGTGACAGAGACGGCGGAGAATGGTTGTGGAGACGATGGAAAACAGCAGAGGAAACACCATAGATGAAAGCACATGTCTTTTTGTCTAATGATACAAGATCTGATGCCTAAATACCCACACACAGAGGCTGTAAAGGCCTGTGAACGGCTGAAGACATTTGGAGAGGAAGAATCGATATCACCATCTCCGGCCACAGAGAAACCACCAAAATTGTCGGAGCCACCGTCACATAACACCTCTATATCAACAATATCATTTACTCTCCGTCAATGAAATTGATGAATCTAACGCTCAACTTCTTCTGCTCTGCCATCTTCTATAGATGGACTGAGTTTCCAAAACCATGGCAAAAAGGAAAAAAAAACTATAAGGAAAGAGATAGAGAAAGAGAATAGTGTCTTGAAAAGTTAAAAACTCTGAAGGTAAAATAAACGGGAAATCGGTAGATTCATACAATAATAGAAGGTCCCGGTCCCGATCAGTACATGCACTCGTACCTTGTGCTAAAACATATACCAACATTTAATATATTCAAATTTCATACATGAACAACAAAATTTAGGTCTATTCATACTTTGACAGTCTGCGCTGTGTAGTTGCAGAAAACCCTAATGACTTTCAGAAGAAGAAGATGATATAGTTACAAAAATACCATTCTTTAAAGAAATGTTAAAAAATAGAGCCAGACAGGATTCGAACCCGGATCGACTTGATTGAAACCCGTGACACAACCACTAGGCCACGCTGATATTGATTGTTGTTATTTACATTAACTATATATTATATATACTCTTATTATTTTAAACATAGGCACCACGTATTATTGTTTAATTGACATGTAAGCAATCCGTTAACTCCACGTAATCACAGTAAGCGTTTGACTAACGGAATCACGGTCAAAGTATGAATAGACCTAAATTTTGTTGTTCATGTATGAAATCTAAATATATTAAATGTTGGTGTATGTTTTAGCACAGGTTACAAGTTCATGTACTGATCGGGACCGGAGCCCTTTGTTAATGTATGAATCGGCCTATTAGTTAGATTTTAATTTAATAGGTTGCGCTTTCATAATAACAAAAAGGTAACGTGGAGTTTTCATGGGTTGGGAAAAGAGAAAAATGGGCTGGAAGAAGAGAAAAGTGTGTGTGGAGTTGAAAATGTCCCATGGTGTAATTAAAATGTGTAAAAGTGATCTATTATGTAATACTTTCTATTAAAAATTTGAATGTGAAATTTTTTGACATGTACAGAAAATACGTAACAAAAAAGAGTAGACATGAATGGATGAAAAAGGTGAAAAACTAAAAAACTAACACAAAATTGTATGTGTTCGTAGCTGAGGAAGCTTAGCAACAAATGTCTTGTGGATGAATCTTGTTTAAGAGATTGGAGATTAAATTCTGCCGAACAAAGCTTTTAATTGTTTTTCTTTCCCTAATCATTATGACTAAATGTGTGGACATGGATACAAAATATTTGAGCGAACAAAACATTGACATGTGCGGAGAATACATAAACAAGAATATGTGAACATGGATCGATGAAAAAACCATGAACAAAAAGAGATGGAGAACTTTATGTGTACAAGTTACAATGGACAAAAAAGTAGATAGATAAACATGGACAAACATTATGTGAATAGACGAGTTGTGGATACGCAAGCAGTGGACATAAGTTTGTGAATTTGTCGTTTGTGGATAGACAAATAATGAAAGAATGAGTTATAAACCTTCTAAGATTTTGACAATGCTTCAGCTTCATCAGTAGCACAAGCTTTTAAGTTGATTATCTTTTGATTTCAGTGTATAAATCTTTTGTTTCATTTGCTCTTGACTGTTTTGTCTGAGTCCCTGCACTCTCATCTTGCTCTCTATCTTCAACCGAGACCACAACTTCTAGAGCTTTAGTTCATGTTTACTTTTAAGAAGCTGCAGAGTTGTTGTATCCTTCTTAGATGAACTCGTTTAGAGATTTTGAGCTTTTATACGAACTCATGACCTGAATGTTTCTACTGGATGAATCCAAAGAAGTCCAATGACAAATCCCCGCGGGATAGTGTATTAAAGATTCTTGACAAGTGATTAGAACGTGTTGGATCCTAATTGTTTATAAGCCTTTGAAAACTCCAGCAATTTCTGTAATATACATAATTAGAACAAAGCAATACAATATCTGTTTAAAATATCAACTCTCGGGGTTTACTTTCAAAAGGTCTAGAGTTTGTGAACTTGTGTCTCTTCCCCTCTGTTTTCATTGAGTGAAAACATATCCTAAATCCAATCAACTAAACAAAGATAACATGTTCAGTATACAGAGGAGGGCCGATTATATTAATAGTCTCTTATATAACATTTCAAAATCGTGAGGAAGGGTTTATAATAGTCAACAAACAAAAGCTTTACATAAGAAGAAGAAGAAGAAGAAGAAGAAGAAGAAGAAGAAGAAGAAGAAGAAGAAGAAGAAGAAGAAGAAGAAGAAGAAGAAGAAGAAGAAGAAGAAGAAGAAGAAGAAGAAGAAGAAGAAGAAGAAGAAGAAGAAGAAGAAGAAGAAGAAGAAGAAGAAGAAGAAGAAGAAGAAGAAGAAGAAGAAGAAGAAGAAGAAGAAGAAGAAGAAGAAGAAGAAGAAGAAGAAGAAGAAGAAGAAGAAGAAGAAGAAGAAACACAAAACATAATCACAAAGCAGAATCACAAACCCATTGTGTTTTGGGTTTTATTCTGAAGAAGAAGAAGAATCTAGGGATTTTGTATCAGAGTTACGGATAATTCAGAGACAAGGAACTGGCCACCAGGAAAAGGAAAGTTCAACAAGTCTCGTTCCAAGTCAACACAAAGAAATAAGATATGATGGATATCCTTGAAGGAATGTCATTTGAAGAAACAATGTTATAAATGGCTAGAAAGGAACAAGGGAAAGGTTCAAATTCAGCACAAATCGGAGTCATCAATGGTAAGAGATGATGCACATGATCTAGTTAGGTTAATAGCTTCAGTGGTCAACATGTCAGTGGAGCAGAATGACAAAGAGGAATGAGTGGTAGACACGGGTTGCTCATTCCACATGACTTCTCGAAGAGATGTGTTTATTCAGTTTCAGAAACGGCGTTCAGGTAAGGTCAAAATGGAAAATAACAATCATACTGAGATCAAAGTGATTGTTTCAGTTAGTTAAGAAATCCAGATGGTACGACTTTTGTTTTACACGAGGTAAGGTATATGCCTGAGATAGCTAGGAAATTGATATCATTGGGAACTCTGGAGAGAAAAGGTTGCGAGTTTAAATGTTTAGGTGGCCATATCAAAATGGTAAAAGGCTGCACAATCATATTAAAGGGATACGTGAAGCGTGATATACTATGGAATTTACCAGTTTTAGCTATTGTATTAGTCCTTTTTTAGAGTAATTATGTTATGTGTGGAGTCTATTCTGAGCTTTGTCAGGTCCAAACATGTTTTAGAGAATGTGAAGATTATGGAGTTTATGGATAAGGAAACTCATATCTGTTCAACAAATCAAAGCCAGAGCCGAGATTTAGAAGAAATGTCGATCAACGCTGCAACCTTAGTGTTGCTCGACACCAATGCAAGTAGACGGGCCCGACTTGTTTCAAGACCGACTCAAGCTGAGAAGATCCACATATTACTAGAATGCTACTTTATACCTAGTATTTGTAGTGTTTGCCATTGTTTTAGGCAAAACACACCATCACAAACCACCTTACACAATATTTACTTAGGGCTTTAATTAGTAGCTTTTGGAGAAAAGATCAAGAACTCCTTCAGAAATTTTGTATCAAAACTCTATTTTTTTACCTTCTTCTATTTACGTATTCTATTCAGACTATTGTTATGTTTTGCTTGATCATGTCAGAGTAATTACTTTGTTAGATTAGGGTTTAGATGAATTATCGATAACATAGAACTGTAAGGGTGAATTACTAGGATTCTTCAACAGAATTGATCTTATTGATTATGTTCTATAGTAATTAACTAGAACCCTAAATTTAGAATATTGATAACTGTGAATGTAGGACGTTAATGCTTGTCTAAGGAAGTATCGATCGATATTCACTCTTTATTCACATGCGAGAGGTGGAACCAATGTTTTTAAATCCGACCCGGACACTGAACCAGACGACTTACCGGGTTGCTGGATCACTGGATCGGGTAAACCGCGGGTTAATAAATAAATTAATTTTATTATATAATAATATTTCAGCTATGTAAATAAAAATATAGAAACTAAAGTTTAATATTTTCGAAATGTTTTTTAAAACATAAAATAATAGTTTGGATATGTTTATATTTTAATTGTAAGAACATTTAGAAAATACTTAACTTTAGTTTTTATTTTTTTATTTTCATTTGACATACAAAATATTAAAAAATAGTTTAGACTATTTAAAAGTTTCTTGAACAAGGTAAGAGTTATGACATCTAAGAAAATCAAGACACAAAATTTATAAATATTTAAATGTCTAATGTGAATAATAAATTAAACTTCAAATACAAAATAAACCAAAAGTAAAAGATCATTGTAATAAATTGTCAATAACGGAAATAAACTAGCACAAAATCACATGAACTAATTTTGGTTCTCTCTACCATCGTTCACTTCATTTTCTTCAGGTGGAATAGTGAAATCTTCATCAAAATCTAAAAATCACAAATATAAAACTGAAAAAGGAAAACCTTATTTCTTCTTTTTTGTCAGCACCTCATTTCTTATGTGGAAAGTTAGAATATAAAATATAATCTAAAAACATAATTAAAAACTAAAACAAGAAGTATAAGTTATTTATTGATTCAACCGGTGGTTCAATCGCTATCAGGTTCCGGGTTTTACTGTTTTTTTGCGGGTTTTTGCAGGTTTCTAAATATTGGGTTTTGTCCAAACCGGATTTTTTTCTGGGTCACCAGATTTACCGGTTCAACCGCGGATCCGGATGGGATTTCAAAACACTGGCTGGAACAAAGACTTAGTCATGTGCTTAGATACCAGAACCCACAATAGTTGGTTGCCAAACTGCCTATTTGTATTTTGATGTTAGTTCTGATTTTTTCATTTTTATTTTTATAAAATGGTATTTTGATTTTAGTCATTTATTTCATCAATGACATTGGTGCTTTGGTTTTATCTTTACTGTGTCTTTATCAAACTAGCATAATTGACAGTGTTACGAGTAGAAACCTTACCGTTTTAGTAAGGTGGTACACATCTCGATCGACATTGCTTGCCAATGCGCTTGGAAGAAGTTGAACGTATTTACACCATAGCTCGCAACAAGCCATTTAAAACCCACTTTAACTAATGGTTTTCTTTTTTACTTCTTTCAAATTCTTCACTGAATTTAATTGAGCAGATGTAAGACATTACATCTAAGCTAATCTATATCCCTTGTTGTATCGGTCCAAAACCTTTCCAATTTGATTTCTGATTGTCTTTATTTTATCAAAAATTTACTAAGAAAAATTTTTTATCCACGAACAATAAGGCTAATAATATATATATACACCACAAACTGGAGGATGCAAAAAGTGGGTTCGGAGAAAACTTGTGTACACAACTTAACCTCTCTACAGCTGTTTCTACTCTTTACCAAAAAGGAAAAAACTCTTTCTACTCTTCCAAACCAAAAGAAAAGGATTAACTACAACGATGCATGATTTTATTAGGTTAGGATTTGGAAGAATATATAGTTGGGCCCATCAGATACCTCCACTGTTGAAATTGAGGCCAAAAGACGAGCACGAATCATCCAAACGTTCTCACACCATCAAACGAGCCATTTCTAAATTAGCAAACTGCATCTGCAAAGTTAAGCATACATTTGTCTCAGTTAGTTTCTCTTACTCAACCAAGGAATATTTTAAGCATTGTAGTGAATGCAAGATTTACCATTAGATATTAGATCAGTTGGAACCTGTACACTGTAGGTTAAGCAAACGTAACCCTCGCAGGATCTCAACTGCTTGAGCTTCTAGGTTCATCTCTCATTCCACCTTGGTGTCAGGAGGCCTGTGAGTTGACTTTTCATGGATTGCTTCTAATTCCAGCGTCTTAAGATAAGGCTGCTGCTTCTGCTGTTCAGAAGGAATATGTTTTTGATTTTGAACAAGCAATTGTTCTGATAACTGTGGCGTCCTTTGAACTAAAGGTGGAGATTGTCGTAGCTGTTCCTGTTGTCTTTCTGTTACAGCCTTGTCGCCATGATCCGAAATGCCTAAGTCTTTCGCCATATCTGGTACTGGGTCACTCCCGGATGAATTTGTAATAGAACTGCTTAGTTTAGAAACACCGTTCTTCTCCAAGGAGTCGCACGATGGTAAGTCCAATTCTTTAGGAGGAGAATTGACAGCAGTAGAACCAACTGTAACTGTGGGTATCGAACTAATACTCGCTTGAGGCCCAACCTCCTTTGTAACACCAATACTAGCTGTTTGGGTGGTATTGATGACAGCCTGTGGGTCGCGAGGGGGCTGCTTCGACAAGTCGTGACTTTGATGAACGGTTCTATGAGATGTTAGTAGCGGCTGATTGCCCTGCTTTTGGTGTAGCAGCAAATTTTGATGGTTGGGTTTTGCAACTGCTGGAGGATTCAGTGGTTTAGACTCTGTATATGTGTTCACTGCAGTCACTAGGTTGGATGGCTGACTAGGCACAGCTTTAACCGTCGCCTCTACTTTTTCAGTACCCTGTGCGCCAGGGGACATAGTAGAACCATTTAAGTGCGAAGGATCATCAACAGAGATACTCTGATGCATGATGTTTCCTCCTTTTAAGGGTTTATTTTGCTGCTGACCAAGAGTTGGTTGCCGTTGGTGTGGATGTTGTTTTCCAGTTTGCTGCTGGCTTTGTCGCTGCCGCTGTTTTCCAGCTTGATTGTTTACTTTTGAAGCACCAGACTGAGGATTCCTACCCAGACCATGAACCGGTAACTGCGGTTTTAGAGGTTGCTGGTGTCCAATTGCTGTCATATTTGACGACGGAGGCATCGATAATGGCTGAGACGAAGCAAGTGGTTGCGATTGAGGACTGCTTTGTGGAGAAGATACAGGAGTAACTTGAGGTCGTGATGAAAGTGCATGTGGCGGCATAGCACCGGCTGCTGGAAACTGTTGCTGCTGCTGCTGCAAATATCGCTGAGCCATTTGTCTTTGACGAATAGCAGCTAACGCTTGCTGCTGTGTCCCAGCTGCACGATTAGGACTCTGGAGATGATGATTAAGTGAGTTGCCAAGAACATGCGGCTGTTGCGACAGCTGATGCTGCTGGGAAAGATGGCCTGGATAGGCCTGAACGGAGGGAATTGTTTGATTGGTAAATCCAGAACTCAAAGCCGGAATCCCCAGACCATTCCCTTTGCCAGCCTGCATCCGAAACTCATGCAAATCAGATGAATTGTTCACAAACTGGCTCAAAATGGCAATTGGTCAGTAATATTAGACAAAATTATAAGGAGAAAGATGTTTACCCGCATCATATGCTGCATGGCTCCACGGGGCCTTAACGTAGAGTTTCCTACAGATTTACTATTTCCAGTATTTGAAATTCCTCCCATCCCAGAGGAAAGCATGCTGCCAGTGTTTGGCACTGCCAATGTGCTCGCCCCTTGAAAACCAGGCCTTGACAACGGTGAGCTCCTATGGGTTCCATTTACACTCATAGCATTTCCACCAGGTGGGCGAGGCCCAGGTTCAGGTCCTGAGACAGCTGCTGGAGTTGGTAAAGAAGGCTGCTGCCGGTTTCTACCGGATGACGTCTGGTTATGTTGTTGGATTCGGTGTTGTTCCTCTGGTGGCAACGATCCTCTAGCAATATTGAATCTATCATCCCAGGAAAAGAAAAAAAATCAAATCATTTGACGTTGAAACAACCTGTGATTTGAGCTGAGATGCAGAACTGTATAAATACAGACAAGGAAAATAAAAAAATACCTTGCTGACGCACTGGTTGGGGTAGATGTAGTTGACAAGTTGTTGCTAGAAGGATTTGCTTCAGATGCAGGAACCACTGGTAACACCGGCAGCGTTGAGAGACCTGAATTTTCAAGTGAAAATACATCTTCACCTGACGTTGATGTATCACAGAGATCAAGGGGCCTTCATCCGGAGAGAAGCGATATATTAGAAAATAGAAAAATTTAGTAATCGGGAGATACATAAATTTTAAGAAACACGAAAACTTACGTGAGGACACTTCCATTCAGATTATTTGGAAATACATGAGAAAGAGCCATAACTTGAGAATTGTGAACTGGTACTATCTGCTTAGGATCCCGACAATCATTCTTGAAGATAGATGAAGCAACACCAAACAAACAGAAGCAGCAAGAAGAAACAGAATCAGGACCATTAGGGTTGTAATATTCAGACTCTTATACATCGTCCTAAATATTGTAGCAATCCTAATATTTCATCTATGAAATGACAGATTGCAGACTGTTATGTCAAATAAAAGTGACGCTAGATGCCTTCCTCAGCATAAATTCTGTCAATGAAGAAAAAGCAAGTGCAACATATGCCTATTGCAAACAACATGAGCCATATGTCCAAAATCGACAGCCAAAACAAGTTAGCAGCTCCATACAACACTAACAAACATAATTTGGTGTGCTATAGACCAAAATAGCACTAGTGAGACTCTCGGGAACAATAATTTCTACATAACTCCGAATTTCTACTAGCGAAGGACTCCATATTTGCATACAAAAGGAGCTACGATTGTAGTCAGAATATGGTTGAATAACAAGCATAAAAACAAGTTTGCTAAGAAAAAGGTAACCATTGGATGAACGGACCTGTATGAATCTTTGATGAAATTTCTTCCCAATCGAACAAATCGTCTCAAAATGGGACTTCAGTGTATCTTCTTCCACGGGCCCTTGCAAGCGTTGAAACAACTGCCTCGCACTTCCCTGAGTATAACAAACCATTCCAGGGAAACTATAGGTTATACAAAACATATGGGAAGCTCTAATTCAGTGTCTCAGGTAAAATCAAAACCTTTGGGATGCCAGGCAAAGTGGATGGATAAGCCTGAGAATTTCCTGAGTCTTCAGCACTATCAGCCCCATCACCACCAGTTTTGTCCATTAGAATCCTATGCCGCTCCTTGCAATCACTTGGATGACGATATATACGCTGTATAGTTAATGTAAAAAAAGGCACTCAAACAACTTTTCCAGCACAATGGATAAGTGAAAGAAAAAAAGCATTTACCAGCCCAATGTCATCATATTTTTTAATGTCAAAAACCCAATGTCATCTTACATTATAACATCTTAAGAAATTTCAGAACAAGCACACTCTTACCTTAATTTTAAGAGTGCTTTTCAAAGCATCAGTAATGAGCTCCCAGTTAGGGCCCATGTCATGCACCAGGACAACAAGCGCCTACATAGTGGAAAACAATATTTCAGATATGCAAAATGCAACCTACAATCTTTATATGTTCAACAGAGATAACAAATATAAACCTGGTCCTCAAACAGTGTCCATGGATTTTCAGATCCATGTTGACCAGAAGAAATCTGCATAAACAAAGTTTCTAATTTCAAGACGTATCTTAGAATAAAACAAGATGGTAAAGGAGTGAGAAAATAATTGGAGCATCTACCTTTAAGCCTTTTAATTTTTTGCCCCTGTCCCGGCCGCCAATGAACTTAAGAAATTTGTTGGGGTTAGACATATTGCTCATCTGAGAAGCTGCCGGAGAAGGAATAGTACTATGAAAATTATTCTGCAGTGATTGTTTGACAGTCTTTTGCTTCTTATGTGGACCATACAGACCTTACAAAATACAGCTAAAAATGTCAATGAGATCTCAAAAGAAGCATTCTGGCTAAAAGAGAGATACATTCCATCATAATATTGTAACCAAGTAATCCCAGAAGCTCTAGAACTAAATCCATATGAAGAACTTTCACTTTAGAGTTTAATGATGATAAAACTGAACAATTTAAACAATAGTGTGCAACAGTTCCTAAAGTATTGATACTCTAGCTACCAGGTAAGCTTAGGCTTCCCCCAGTTAGACCTGAAGGCTAAAAAACAAACTCATGCAGTCATGCAACGAAAAGTTAAAAGCGGATAATTGATTGATACCATTCATATTGAATTGATTCTGCGGTCTCTTCTTCCGGTGCTCCTGCCAAAATAAGAGCTCATTAGATTCTTTCTAGTAGATCTATTACAATTACCTACTTAGTAACATAATGCTTCCAATTTCAAGTAAGATTACTGTCAATATCTACGACTCTACGATGATTAAAGGAAACAAAAACAAGAAGCCAAGTCTTAAAAGTCAAAGTCAATGAGGAGATTACTCTCATAGGTTTCAAACAGCCCTTTATCATTTCAATAAAAAAACTGACACTGCTAAAAGCTTCTGTGGCGCTTTACTTAGCCATTTGTTGACATTAACTTTCATGATCTTTTACCAGAAATATTACCTGTTCACCATGTACCATTGAATCAAGATGCCAGGATTGTTCATATGCAGAGCCCTGTAAAAATGAAAAATAAAAATGATCGTATAATGCTAGAATTAATAAAATATATTCTATGAAAATCAAGCCAGATATATGTCGAAACATAATGCAAAGCAGATGAACCTTATTCTTAGGTTTGTCTGATGTTTCAGCCATGTCATAAGGTAACTGCTTCTCAAAATTACGACTAGATTCAACTTCTGTTCCTTTTTGAACGGCAGATCCACCATTCAAACTACTTTGCTCGTCCTGAAAAGAACTAGTGTCCCCACTAGTGTCCCCACTCACAATCCTATGCCTGGAGGCAGTGCGATTTCGCTTCATTAAAACTGAACCAACATTAAGATTACTGGCAGGCCTTTTGTCCATCAATGGGTTGGCGCCACCAGTATAGCTACCGTGTGGCAAATCAGCCCCATGATCATATGACCGGGCAGAATGATACTTCATCGAGTTCTTTCTTTTCTTGTGGGTTAAATTATTTGATTTCCTATATCTAAGAGCTCCAGGCATATAATAGCTACTCGTTTCTTCGTCATCCTCATCATAACCATTGTATCCTGTATCTATAGTTGAAAATAATATCAGCATCCGTTTATCCAGAATGTGGAGCTCAACAAAATATATTGGGCATACCTTCTGCCGGATCATACGCTGATGTCTCAACCTCCTCCTGTATGCTACTTCCGGATTTCTGATACGGATAATGTTGTTAGATATCTTCAGAAATTCAAACATACATCTATATATACATATGCTACGCCCAAGAAAGGCCCTGACCAGAGCTCCTAGCACTAAATACTATCACATACCTCACACAAGACAAGATGAGATTCAATGGACCCTCGATAGGCCTCCATTGCACCAGATGGAACTGAATAAAATAAGCTTTCCTGCACATTAAAAAGATCAGTTACAACGTTATAGAGAGTTATCCACAAAGTTGGTATTCAATCGAAAGGCTGCAGAAAAAACAAATGACTAATTTCATACTTCTGTAAGCTGATCATCCCAAGATGTCTCCGCTATGCCAGGGTCACACATATGCTCAGGTGTCGACGGTGCTGCTGCTTGCAGATGGGGGGTAGACGACTTCATAAACTTCAAAAATCTGCGGGCATATTCTCTGACACCAGAAGCTGAACGTTTGTCGTCACTATCGGACTTCAATTCCTTCACTGTCTCCTGCAAATAATCCAAAAAGGAATGATCAGTAGTGTAATAAAAGAGAAACAAAATCAGAGCAAGCTCTTAGGCTTCAAGATGGAAGACTATGCAAAGAAAATCAGAGTAATACAATGTTGCAGTTAGAGGTGAATATAAAAAGAATGTGTGTGTGTGTGTGTGTGCCGCGAAAGGAAAAGAAAAACCATATAGCCATCATTGTCATAAGAAAACATAAGACAGATATGTGAGGCAGTCGTATACCGTATTAGTTCCCAAGCTTGTCTCCTCTTGCTCCCTAAGGACCTCCACAGAATTCCAGAACTGCAAGACATCATTAGCCAAGGTTGAAGCTAAGCTTTTCAGATTTCTCTGCTGAATTCGATCCTCAAATTTCAGCTGAGAGGTAAAAGCAGCTCGATGGCAAATCTGCATGGCAGCAGTCATCTTCCAAAGACGCTCCTAAAATTCGAGAAGTAAAAGTGAGTTCAACAGAAATGCAATTATCTCTACGTAGTCATAAAGGTTCCAGTAACAGAAAGTCTGACACCATTCATACAGAGGAGTACCCATATGTTTTTAGTAATAACCAGCATGGCAGTCCATAAAAAGCATAATTTTTATTTGATTTGATAAAATCAGATCAGAAAGATCAAGTACACCACACCTGCGCAAAATCATTTGCCAGCCATGCCATTTCTTGAAGGACAAAGTCCCATTGAGATCTCGTACGAACCTCCGCTGGTAAGGTACCCAAAGATAATTCAGCAATCCTCTCTCTTTTTTCCTGTTAGTGTAGCATGTAAGACATACAAGACAATGGACAAAAAAAAAAGTAACTAGAACTTCTTCCGAAGCTTGGCAGGTTGAGATCACGAAGCCAAGTTGAAAAAGAGAACCTTTATATTTCGTGCCTCCTCAAGGATAGAGTCCTCCATCAAAGTATTCGCCTTTCTTGAGCTATCGTCTAAGCTATGCTGGTCTTCTAGTGCTGTACTGCCAGGGTCCGGCAATACGTTTTTCCTAACTCTGCAAGGACTGGTTTCTATAGCTGCCTGAGACATTATAGGCCACAAAGAGCTGTCGGAAGCGTCAGCTAATCCACTAGTAACTTTAATATCATTTTGCGGTATGGCCAAATCATCTTCTTGTTTGCTCTCAGTTTCAGACCATTTACTCTCCACTGTACTTGTATGATCTTGATTTTCAACTTTGAGCGATTTTGATTGGCTTCGATACCCAGACTTTTGCTCACTAATAATGATGGTAGATTCACCAGCCTCGTCTCTTTTTGTATTCACCATCTCGCAAACTGTGGGATCTAGTATCTCGTCTACTCTTGAAGCATTCTGCATAGGCATACTGTTGGAGTCAGATTTGTCCACCCTATGGAGATCTACTTTAGTATGTACATCTACTTCACCGTCGTTAGCATGAGAGGACTCTCGATCTAACCGTTTTGCGTCTACAGCTGCGCTATCTTTTGAGCATTCTTTTTCTCCTCTGGGAACCTTAAGGCCATTCAACTGGCTAGAGTTAGTTTCCTGGCAACCAGCACTGAGAGAATCCATTACCGAACTAGCAGAGACAGCATGTGCTTTCACTCCAGTGAGACCAGTCTCTCCATAAGCGATATTTACCTTCTCTTCAACTGGACTGTTTTCTGTTGCAGCAGTGCTTTCTCGTACAACCATTTCATCATCTTGTGTTTTAAACAAGTTCCCTGGGACTACATCCTCTAAAAGGGTATTACCATTGGAAGTTGCAGAGGCTGGACAAGGTACTTGCATAGTCTTATGATTGCCTGGTTCGGAATCAGAACCCTTTACGTCCACAGACTCTTTGCGAAGTGAGAGAGACGTTGCAAGACCACCACGACTCAGAACTAACTCAGTAGAGCTTGCCCGTGCAGGATCACGGTTAATCTTAGATCGGTTTCTACGAGCATAAGGGCGAAAAATGGCAGAATCTTCAGTTTCCTTTTTATCCCGGGAATAATTAACTTTGAGAGACCGTTGCGATTCAGAAGTTCTGCTCCTCTTATTAGGATATTGTGAATTTCTGTCTCCTTCAAGTGACTTATTATCAGAATCAAAGAGCAAGAGATTATCAGCTGTATTGGGTTCAGAAACTCCAGGTCTACCGCTACTCTCCACGGAATCACCAGGTGGTGATGCAGTGCTATCCTTGACTCCCCTGTACGTGATAATAGCAAAGAATCATGAGTTGATCCATGAAATCTAAAAAAATATAAAAAATAAAAAATACCTCTTTACTGCTTGCTTATCTATGAGCGAAGTAGATTGGACGCTTTGAGAAGTAGCATAACCAAACTTGAAATCCAAAGGATTGCCACCCTATACAAGAGAGAATAATAAGACTCCAAAAAAGAAAGATAATAATAATAATAAGTATAGCATACATTCTCCAGAAACTCCAGTTCTCTCCTTCTTTCCTCGCGGACATGGTACTCCAGCCTGTTGAAACAAGTGATTTTCATTACTCAATACAAACTAGTAGCAGCAAAAGAACACACATACCTTAAGTCCGCTTGAGCCTTCTGAATGGCTGCTGCTCCAGTATCGCTAAGTCCTCCTCCTTCCATGGAATCAACCTCGGCATTTACTACAGGATATCCTGAAACCACTTGCATTCATCACGACTTTAGCAACTGTTAATGCAAAGAAGCTACGTTGAGACACGAAGAGAAAGAAAGAGCAGACGTAGGAGAAAAATCTCAAAATTGGGGAATTGAGCAAAGAGTCACCTGAGATTGGACGTTTGAAAACGCAAACGCAAGAAATTAGGGCACAAAAATTAAAATTTCTCCTAGGGCTGCAGCAATCGCGATTTTGCTCCTCTCGGAACAGTTTCGAATCGAAGACGAAAACGAAATTTGTTCAGACAAAGGATTTCATCACGTAGGATTGCAAATTTTTCCTTTCAATTTCTGTTTCCCTCTCGCAGATAATTTTTTGTTCTCGCTCCTTCTCAATTTTCTCTTCGATGCAACTATGCGAATCACGCTCGCTCGCTCTGAGTACTGGGCCTTGCGTCCTCTTTTGGGCCCTTTGTTTGCTCTTTTTCGAACATCCCTTATATATTAATTGAGGAACATTTGAAAAGATGTAACCTCAATTTTGTATTAATTAAAAGAGCCTTTCGTCGTATATGTAGCGACTCAATTAGGTAGTCGAATTACATTCAATTGAAAAATAAGTAGGTCCACATTCGATTTTTATATGTTGTTGTTAGATATATAAGTTGTTGGTGTATATGATATAATGATATGATATGATATTTTCTTTCCTTAAATAAAACCTACTAATTAATTACCATAAATGACTAATATATATATGACAATTAATGAGTTTAATAATAAAGATTTGATAACAATATATATCTCCTCCATCATTTTTTGTTTAATTTTATATTATTAAAATAAATTAAACAATCAAATTAGCTATAAAAATAAAATTTAGATTTTTTCGTATATGTTATATTTTGAATTTTTAAAAACGACAATAAATAACTAAAACTATTAAAATTATTATGTTAAAAATTAATGATCAATGGTTTAACATTTTTATTATAAGAAGATACACATGATTTTAAAACCATATGAGTAAAAAATATCATTTAATAATAAAATATATATATATATATATATATATATATATATTAAACACTATATACCATAAGATTACATAAATATTTTAATATTAAAACTTTCAATGAATTTTCACGAACATTTATAAACTATAAACTTATTAAAAATTTCAGATTGAAAATTTTGTTATCGATGATTTAAATATTTTGTTATAAAACGATATGAACGATCATAGAACCGTATGATTATAAATTCTTATTTAATAAATAACTATACAAAATATACTATTCCTAGAAAAATAGGTTGGTTCATCTTAACTTATATTACACTTTTTATTAAACTAACTATCGAATTGATAAATAACGTACCAAAAAATGTTTTGCACTTTCCTTAAATAAAAGCTACGAAATTACCTAATATGATTAACGTATATGTGAAAATTAATTATAATGAATAATAAATATTTGATAACAATTTTTGTATCTTAGTTCTTTTTTTAATTTTATATTATTAAAATATATTTAAAAATCACATTAAATATATAATATAAATATTTATAATTTTTCTTATATGTTATATTTTGAATTTTTCAAAACGTCTATAAATTATTAGAAATTTGAAGATCCCCACTATGAAAATTTTGTGATCAATAGATTATTTTTTTGTCATAATAAGTTACAAATGATCATAAAATTGTATTAATATGAACTTTTATTTAATATTATAAGAAGATACACATTATTTTAAAACCATATGAGTAAAAATATCATTTAATAATAAAACATATATATTTATATATATATATATAGATTATACTATATACCATAAGATTACATAAATATTTTAATATTAAAACTTTCAATGAATTTTCAAAAACATTTATAAATTATAAACTTATTAAAGATTTCACATTGAAAATTTTGTTATCGATGATTTAAATATTCAGTTATAAAATGATATGAATGATCATAGAACTGTATGATTATAAATTCTCATTTAATAAATGACTATATAAAATATACTATTCTTAGAAAAATAGGTTGGTCCATCTTGACTTACATTATATTTTTTATTAAACTAACTATCGAATTGATAAATAATCTACCAAATTTTTTTGCACTTTCCTTAATTAGAAGCTACGAAATTACCTAATATGATTAACGTATATATGAAAATTAATTATTATGAATAATAAATATTTGATAACAATTTTGGTATCTTAGTTCTTTTTTTTTAATTTTATATTATTGAAAGATATTAAAAAATCATATTAAATATATAATAAAAACATTTATATTTTTTCTTATATGTTATATTTGAATTTTTCAAAACGTCTATATATTATTAGAAATTTGAATATTCTCACTCTGAAAATTTTGTGATCAATAGATTATTTTTTGTTATAATAAGTTACAAATGATCATAAAATATAACGCATATGAATTTTTATTTAATAAATATTCAAAATAAATATATATATATATAAACACTAATGATTTAAAGCAACAAGATTGGCTGGTCAATTTAGTCGTCCAGTTAAAATCTTTCAAAAGTATGTGAAAGACTAAAGTCAAAGTAAATATAGATTTAGAATAGTAGTTATATTTTACTAACCAAATACCAAAAAAAACCGAACCGAACCGAAACCAACCCGATATCCGGGTTGAACATCCGTAATCCAAATGAAGCCAAACTATTGTTTCATTCTCCAAAATATAATAAAAATAATAACTTAATCCCGCGCAAGGCGCGGGTCTTATCCTAGTACAACTGCTACTTGGCAAAACTCTGTCCCTCACGATCTACTTCTTTGGAAATTATTCCCATATTAAATTAAAATTAACCAGAGTCTAATCATCAACACAATAATATCACAAGATTCTTTCAGGACTTGACAACTTAGATTTTTTAAAGACGTATGGTTTTGACATGTCATTAAATAAAAAAACTTGAAAAATCAGTAAAATCACTTCGTTTATACACATTATTTTTGTCCCTATAGAACCAGGTTTCTTGTGTTTTTTTGCGTATGGGTTTAAACATCTCCGCCTCAATTTCGACAGCTCCGCCCCCGATTCCTCAATTTCAAGAGCTCCGTGTTTGCTTGGCTCCATTTCGACAACTCCGCCTCGAGGATAGAGTAAACCCCATTGCTCTCTCTCTGTACCAGTCGGCGCCGAAGAGGACGGAGGTGGGGGAGACGTGGAGGAGGACGACGGCGTCTCCGGGGCCGGCCCAGCGGACGGCATAGGCGCTTTCTTCAGAGAGGTCGATTACGACTCCAGTTTTGTGGTGGGCTCCGGCGGTGGGAGTTGGGGTGGTCCGCGGTTACAGCCCGCGTTCCTCGCTCAGTCAAGCTCGAGCTGAAGTCTCGGCCATGAAATCAAGCTCCTCCGCGCATCTTTGCTATCAGCTCGTGGTCGTCATGCTCAGCTCCGTCGTCGCGTCGGCGCCCAAACCATGGCCGTGCTCACCTAGCCACCGTGGTTCCCCTCCGACTTGTCCGTCTTCTCGCAATCCTCACTCGCCGTTAGATAATGCTGCCGTGACCTCAGCTAGAGTCGTGGCAGCCAGTTCCGAAGCTCCGGAGTCGTTGCCTCTAATCGTCGCGGCCATTTTCAGATTGAAAAGCGCGGGAACTCCACAATGGTAGATTTTCAATTATTTTCACAGTTGATCCTTGAACCTTTTGGTTCTTCTTGCATTAGCTCTGAGCCTTTTGAAATTGCAAAGATATCCATTCAAATCAACCTCCGATTTTCAGTTGTACATTACAGAACCCTCATATTTGCAGAATGGTCTCTCGCCTCTTGATGGTTCTCAAATCGGCCACAAACTCTGAAATTTGCAAGAATAAACTTGCAATTTCGCTCCAAACTTTTCAAAGTGCACTTTAACCCCTGTTAAATGCAAATGAACATTCTAATGCAATATATACATCTAAATGCATCCTAAAATGATTAAATTGTATTAATAACAAATGCTAAAACTCATAAAAAATAGTAAGAGATCAGCGGAGAAGCTAAGCTAAAAATCACAAAACAACATATTTAAAGTTAAGGTAAAAATGTTCGATTGAATTATTCAAACGAAGTAAATATGAAATGTTAGTTGCATCAAATAACAGAATCCTATAGACATTTCCCGCGGCGTAGCGCGGGTGTAAACCTAGTTGCTTTCAATAACTCAAACCGGAATTGTTTTTTACTGAAAGTTGGGAAACTGGATAACTATCTATTATTATTTGTAAAATTATTTTTTGCATTCGAGCTCTCACGTTAAAAATTACAGCGGTTAATATTGTTTATATCTTTAATGAATAAAATACATAAATTAGTCAAAAACATAAAAACAAATTAAAAACTTTTTTGATTAGATAAGTGATTAAAATTAATAATAAAAAAATATCCAAAATTTAAAAATATTATTAAAATAATAATTTTTATATATATTGTGTATTTCAATTTATAACACGTGTGACACTCAGAATAGAGTATTTAATGATGTTGCACATCCAAAATAGAAAAAAATTCTATTTTATATAATAAGATAAAAAAATATAGTATACATAAGAATGAAAAATGATTATAATACGTAAGAATTTTTATATGATAACATAAATAATAATTTATTATTATAGTCTTTTAATTAGTAATGGATGTAATTTTAATAAATAACCAGAACTTGACCCGTGCATCCGCACAGATGTTTAGTTTTACCTTTTATAAGAAATAATAATATAAATTTTAAAACTTTATCTATGTTAAATAATTTTTTAAGAGGATATTTCAAAAACATAATAATTTAATAGTTTATATTGAGTTATTATATTTTATTTTTGAGATGTCAATATTTATCACTTATTTATAGAATTTGACCCGAACATCCGCGCAAATTTATTTTTATTTTTTTACGGATCAGAATTTTATACTATTCAACACTTATATTGGGTTATTTATATAAAAGCATACATAAAATAATATATTTACATTTAAATATATGTTTATTAATATATTATATAAATGATTCTTTTTATGTGGTTTTTTAGTTATTACTAATGAATAGTGAAAATTATAACTATATATCTTTAAAACGATATTGTGTTCTAAATTTAGTAAATAAAAACATAAATTGATTTAGGTGGCTTTATAGTTGTTTTATCACTTTTATTAATTAACTGTTAATAATATAGCATCAATAAATCTACATCGTTTATACTTATTCTACTTATATAGGAATATCACTACTATATAAAAGCTACTAATTTTGAGGCTTCTTAGGAGTGCCACATAGGACAAAATATTCTCCACCAATCAAACTGTCACAGCATCGCGAATGTTTAGATGATGGGTCTCGAACCATTCAAACCCATCAAAATAGTCAGCTCATTGTATAACTTATAGCTTCCTTTTTCTTTAGCCTATTCGCCTCAGACGTCTCTAACGACTCCAAATCTGTTCGTCTACCCAACTTCACCGATGTAACTCCTACGACTACAACAATGGCACTTCAATGTTCCATTATAACTCATCAAGTGAAGACTCTTTGTACCTCTCCACATTCCTCCTCTCAATCTCTTGCCCAGTTCCTTAAATTTGATTTGTCACAAAAAGTCAATGCATCAGATAGTTTTTGAAATTCAAATAATAATAGGTGTTTTCCTGCACTATGTGCAGTGATAATTTTTTTAAAAGTTCAATTATATTTAAAATGAAATTTATTAATATTATATATTTTATTATTTTTGACTAATATTTAATATAAAATTGATTATTTTTGAGACTATAATGTTTGCTATTGTAATCAACACTTTTTTACAGTACTCTGTTTGTATCTTTTTTTATTAGTCATCTTCCTGTTTTTTTTTCTTTTTGGTAAAATGATTAAAAAAAAAACTGAAGCTAAAATTAATCTTTTTTGTTCTTAATCATTCATGTTATCTTCAAAGTCAATAACATGGCCAGCGTAAATGATCGACGTTGAGATTTCAGCTTTTCTGATTTTTACTATTCTAATGTTTCAATATAATTTGAATATTCTCTTTGTTTTATAATGATTTTTTTCTGATTTCAACGTAAAGTATTTTTTGTTTCACTATATAAATTGTTTTTATATTTCAATGTAACTTTATATTTATTGGATATTATGTAGCCAATTAAATTATGTAAATTGCTGTGATTAAATTTATATATTAAATGACAGTTTTCTAAAGTAATAACTTTTAAATATTACAGATTTAAAAAATTGATTACATTTTGAAACATATAGAGTAATCTATAAACTAACTATATATAGATATGAGGACAAAATTGTAAAGTGGTATCATCTTGAATTTCTCTTATTCTATGCATTCCTAATTGGGAGGAGATGATCAACATCTAATTTTATGTTACTCTCAGTATATTAGAAATGGTCGAACCGTAAACCAATTAAGGATGATGTAAGGAAGACATAAAGATGTATTTCCAGTTATCACAAATATAGAATCAATTGACAACAACATAATTATGTCCAGCGTAGAAAAACATAGAAGAGTTTCCATACCTTCTAATATTATAATATCTCACTATATTAGTGGTTAAATCAGTTTTCTCTAGCACAAATTCTCACTCCATTCTTAGAGTTTAAGCTTTTAATATCTGATGATATTAGTAGTTTGATCCCAAAAAAAGAAGAAACGATCGAACTGTACATTATAATTGGAGAAAGAAAACAAACAAAAATCAACCGAAGACTTTTAAGGTATATGAAACAAAAATTAGAAATATCGATTCTTTGCAATTAAAGAATAATGCAATAAAATTGTAAAAATACAAAATAAAACAAAAAAAATACACAGAAAGAAAGATTTAGTAAAATAAAATCATAATATAATTTCCATAATTGATAGTGCTCAACTACACTAAAAAGTCTAAATTTACAACGTACACAGTTTTATTTACATCTTTAAATCTATTATCTGATTAAAATGATTCTAAAAAAGGTGACAGCACGAAGAGTTAAAAAATATACTATAAAATATAATACATAACGTTAAAAATACATTATCACTGATCACTAAAAAATCATGTTAGTAGTAATAAAAATGAAATGACAACAAATTTATTAAAACCATAGAACGACACACAATAAGGTGTTATTAAATATGCTCAACGCAAACACACATAAAAATGAGACATCATATTTGAATATATTTAAATAAATAATTTTAAATATATTATATTCTTGATAATTTTAAAATTACTTAAAAAGAAACTAAATTATTAAAAAAATAATATACAAATAAAACTAAAGCAATATTTTGTAACGTCAAAATAATAAATGAATAAAAAATATAGTATGTTAATAAAATAGATTTTAGATTTTAAAGACTTCTAATTCATGTAATATTACAAAATTGAAATTTTTTTTATTACATTTAATATTTTACATTAGATATATTAAAATAATATTCTAGATCGATATTCAATTATCAGTTTTCAACTATTACACGTAAAAAACTATTATTAAGTACGCTTTTTTTTTTTGAAAAGGAAGTTTTATATTTGAAGTAGGTTATTGGAGTACTTTTTATTTTTGTAAATTTATTCGAGATGAGATTCCGATCTTTTAAACTAAGATAATTTGTGTTTTATACATAATTATATTTTTTTTACATAACTCTAAAATCTTAGACTTGATTTTTCATATTTTATTAGTTAATTGTATTACATATAATAGAAATATTTACTTCAAACAAAAAATCTAAAAAAAATCAAATTTAAAAATTAGTTATATATAATTTAATATAGAAAAATTCACATACAAATAAAAATGATAAATGTAACAATTTTAAATATATTATCCGCGCGTAGCGCGGAGAAAGGATCTAGTCAAGGGTAAAAGACGGTGAAGAAATAATTTTATATCATTATTAAATGGTAGATGATTTCATTTATAGAAAATATTTAATAGCCAGCTAGATTATAGGAACGGTTTTGAACCGTAATAATTAATTAGTTGGCGAAATTAATTTTTTAAATTACTGTTGCTTTTTTTAGTTAAAACTCAAATTTAAAAATATATTAATTAAACAGAAAAAGACATAGAAACCCAAAAAATAGGTTAATTAATAATTTCAATGGCATGTTATTGTAAATAAATTAGAAATCTATGAGCATTTTATATATTTGTACTCCACTTTTAATAGATTAGATTATAAAATATTTATCCTCGCATGTGCGGCCGAAAGTGAATAATTTTACGTTTTAATCTACAAAATAGGTAATTCACTTTTGAAGTATGACGAAATATCAAAAAAGGTTTTCATGAACATAAATAATTGCAGATTTTTCATTATTTCTCGAAAATTAAAATAAATTACCATATAACTTATCTTGTTTTTATCATGAAAATTGTTTCGTATCTCAACTAAATATTCAAATCTTATCATTTTCTTTTTCAAACCCTCAACTGTTATTTTTGTTTCATCAACTGTTCTTCAAATTACCCATCCACCCACATCCCATATACATTAATTGAGGATCATTTAAAAAGTTATAACTTTAAGTTTGTACTAATTAAAAAGAGACTCTGCTTAGGTGTCATTTAATTAGGATGACAATTTAGCTTACGTGGTAGCTTAAAAATCAATTGAAAAAAATGTTGGTCCAAATCCAATTAATAGGGAACATTATATTAGCCCAAAATATAAGAAGCATGTATTTTTTCATTAAATAAAAGCTACGGAATTACCAAATATGATTTTCATATATATGGCAATTAATGACTATGAATAATAAAGATTTGAAAATCCTTAAAAAATCATTTTTGTTTAATTTTTGTTCAATTTTATATTATTAAAAAATAAACAATCACATTAACTATATAATAAAAAAATTAGATTTTTTTTTATATGTTACATTTTGAATTTTTAAAATGACTTTAAATTACAAAAATGAGGAAACCTTATATTTTATATTTTATATTTTAAATTATTTAAAACTACTTTAAATTACAAAAATGAGGAAACCTTATATGTTTAAATTTTTCTTATATGTTATATTTTGTATTTTTTAAAACGACTTTAAATTACAAAAATATAAGTTTTCCTTAAGCATACGATTAAAAGCTTTAAAATGATATGTATCAATTTGATGGTTGATCTGAAACCTTTCAAACCCATACGGAAGATAAATATTAAAATAATTCAATTGTGGAAACAATACTGTTCACTTTATTCAAGAATGTGTTCGGTGAAAAAAAATAAGGTTTTTGTGTCATAATTTGTTTAATGTTCAATCCGATCAATCCATGATATGTTAATTATAGCTTAGTTCTACAATTTTTAATAAAATTTGATCCGGTCTATCGGAAATAAATCATATAATAACAACAAAAAATATTGTCTATGCATAAATAAAATGATCAAATATATAAAAAATTGTCGATATTATATACAAATAAACTCACTATGCGCAATATGAATGTCTTATCCTACTTTACTGTATTATTAAACTTAGATTGATAGAAATAAGATTATGGTTCTCCCACAACGAAATCATATTTCACAAAAGTTAAACAATTCACCTCGATAAACCTCATAATAAACCTCAATTCACCTCATAGTCTATCGAAACAATGTTGTTGTTTTTATGTCTTTTTCGTACAATTCTTTCTTGTTCATATCGAATATATTCACAAGTATTAATATCATTGAAAGAAATTAGTCTTTTAGCAATATTTTATGTTTCTCTTTTACTTTCTTGTTCCAATATAATGTATTTACAAAGTATCAATATTACCCGATTTTAACAATTTTTAGCTCGTAATCTACAAAGTAAAAATGTGGAGAGTCATTTTTACTTCGAAATACACTAGTATATCATATATGCATTACGAAAATCATTTTATGAAATAATATGGTATTTTGTTTGAAGTTTAATATTAATTAAGTTATTTTTATTTAAATTTTTATATTTAATAGAAAATTTTATTAATTAATATTGTTGTAATATGTTTATATATGTGCTAGTTATTTATAAAAGTTTTATGAATTCAAATTAGTTATGAAAAATATAAAGACCATATTATAAAATATAAATAGTTTTGAAGTTGAGTTTGAAGTTTTGCTTTTGGAGAAAAACATATTGAAACTTCAAATATAGAGTTCATTTTTGGAGATGCTCTTAGGTATTATCTCTTTGTGAGACTCAAATCAACCTTAGGTAGTTGCAAAGGGTTTAAGTCTACGTGTCATGGAAAAGATATACTTAGGTACTAGGTTAAGATCCGCGCCTTACGCGGGATGAACATTATATATATAAATTATTTTATATATTATATGTTTATAACATATTATCAGATAATAAATATATATTGAATAATTAAAAAGTCATTATCTACTATTTATATAATTAAATTGGTGCGAACATATAAATAAATTATATAAATCGAAAAAATATTTTTTCTATTTGATATGATATATAATTAAATTTAAGTGATAGTAACATATATATGGTATATTTTAATATTAATATTTATTAGATGAAGCTTTTTGCTCTTTTTTTTTATCATTTATATCTGTTATAGCAAAAAGTCTAAATTAGTGATAACAAAATTTTCACTTCGGGATTAATGGTTTAAGTAATTTATAATATTTAAAAAAATTAAATTGTCAATATTTTTCAAATTTTTTATCAAAAAATGTTCAAAGTAAATTTCAAATTAAGATATTTATGTATTTTTATATGGCATATAGTTTAATTTAAAATGATACATATATTTACATATCTTTTATTTTTGATACTTATTAAATGAGACTTTCAACTTATATTATTTTTTAGTTATTTGTAGAATGTCATAACAAAAGTTTTAATCATAGATCACAAAATTTGAATGTGAAACTTTTAACAGTTTTAGGCTGCAACTGGATTGTAAATATTTGGAATGAAATGATGTGGAATGGCCTATTCCACTGATTCCATAAAAAATTTACCATTTGACATGAATGGAATGGAATACTCATTCCATCAATTCCAAAAATAAATAGAAAAAATACAAAGAGAATCATTCCATAACAAATTTGATCATGAAAGAATGGAATGAATTACGGCTGTAACTGGTAACAAAAATTAGGAATACTCTGAATCAATGGAATTAAAGAAAATGGAATGACAGCAAAAGGAATGAAGGAGGTTATGGAATAAAACAAAATGGAATGAGTAATCACAGATAACATTTTGGTGAAGTAAATGGTAACCTTTTAGCGGAATAGATTGGAATGAAAGTAACTATAATTTAAATCAAATTACTAAGAATATTTGCAGTATGCTAATAAAATATGTCGAACATACAAATGCACTACTTAACTTAATTACTATAATATTCTAGATTAGAGTGATACAAAATGAATGCTAAAAGAATCTTATATTTAACCAACGAAAGAAAAATTATATAATTATGTGGGTATAAATCATAGTTCATCAAAAAAGAAAAGATAAATAAACGTGGAGGAAGTGTTTCATTCATTTATCAAAATACAAAATTAATATATAATATAAAAATGATGAAGGAGATAGAATGCTAGGAGAGAAGCAACTTTTCATTTGATGGTTTGATAATCAAACGTGTGTTTCAAAAAAAAGAAGAAGATAATCAAACGTAAAAATGCTTAAATCGGGAAGAAGATGTTGCTATAACTTTGTTGAATTAGTTACAAATAATAAAAATCTACCAGAATTTTAAATTTTAAAATCTTAGCAATTCTCCTATTTGACTGCATTAATAAGTTAGCTAATGTTTAAATTAATTAATTTTTAAAATTTAATTGTGTTCCATTCCAATGATTCCATCTCATTCACGTACAATTTTTATCCTGAATGTATTACAACTAGATTCCATATGTTTCCACTTATTCCAAAATAATTTATGGAATGCAGTTTATTTTCTTTTCCATATAACTGGTAGCTAAAATTTGGAATCTAAAGGAATAGGCTATTCCAAACAGTTTTATTCCAAAAAATGCTAATCCAGTTACACCCTACATTCCATTTTTTGCTGTATTTCATTCCTACCATTCCATTTATTTTAAATTCCACAAATTTCATATAGGTTTACCAGTTACACCCTTAGTAATTTATACTCGTTTTTAAAAATTCAAAATATAATATATAAATAATTTTTTAATTTTTATTATATGATTACTATGATTGTTTAATTTATTTTAATAGCTTAAAATAAACAAATATAATTATAATACACACTTGTTTTTATCAAATCTTTATTATTCAAAATCATTAATTGTCATATATATTTTAGCCACATTAGGCAATTCCGTAATCTTCTTTAAGGAAATAATGAAGCATATTAATAATGTATTTATTGTGGTTTAATAAAAAGTCTTTATATATAAAGAAGGCTTTGTATCCCTCCTAGAGTGTCCAGCTAGGATGCCATGTCACAAATTCGAGCTTTCTGGAGTCGACACCTGTCCACCTAAAGCAAACGCTGCGTTTCATTTAAATTATTCTGCATCCATGTGGGCTTCGTATTTTTTCGGGCCTTATTTTTTCACACTTTACCAGCCCATTACGGCAACGCACCGTTCTGATGATAGAGTTGGCCACCTTTTCATCTCCGCTATTCGAGGTCGACGCACAATTTGAGTTCAGAAAGCGTTGATTTCTACGCCACAGTCGACAACGAAATCTAGGGTTCATCTTATTCTTTGATGATCTTCACCAACAATGGAGTTTCAGGAGGATGCATGAGTTAAATGGTCTTGAAGAATTCTATAAGAAGCTTCGATTGCGTCTTTACGCCTTTCTTTCTAATCCTTCGAAACGTTAGAGGTTATTAATTCATTGCTTTAACAAACCTCTTAATACCATCAACCCACATCAAGCACGATCTGAGATTGATGCATCTTATCCCTCTGCAAGTCGGTCTCTCTGTAAGCCCTCTTTCCTTAAACACCATCCTCTCAATCTGTGATAGCACCAAAGTTCATTTATTCTATGAACGGCTAACTCACTAATTCCTCTTCTTTAATGGCTTCTCGAGCTGCGACACAAGAAGCTGCGATGAATGGAGTCCTCATCGGTTCGAACCAGCCTTACGGACGAAGGAGTCACAGAGATCTCCTATTATGTGCCTCTCATTCCTCCTCCCGAGATCACACTCATCATGGTCACTCTCTCTTCTCCTTCTTATGATTTGAATCAGCTTTGAAATTGAACTTTGATATTGGATTACGTATTGTGGAGTTTTAGTTCGTCTACGAAATGAAATTGTATCCTTGACGTTCTGAATATTGCTTATTGGTCTGTAAGTCTTATTGTTTTGTCTATTTTAACATAGAAAGTTTAGGTCTTGGATTGTTTGCGTTTAACCACAAAATCAATATTGTTTTGTAGCTCTGTTTGAGAGAGATTTAGTGTTTATATATCCATATGTGTTTTTGATGCCAAAAAAGATAATTTTCTGCAGTTTATTGCTTAAATAGAGGAGCATTACGTGGCTATGTGAGGAGATGGAGTTGAGTTGAGGGTGATAGCTCTTACAGATTTAGATGTTCTACGGTTCGTCAGATTTTTCAATCGATAGAAGGTTTTTGTCTATTTTGCAGATAATCATGGGATTCTTTGATTTTTAATTCTCGGTTTGATAATTTAAGACGTGACATAAAATCTAGAGTAAATTGGGATATTTTTTAAAATTTTACTCATGTTAAATTGATGTTCTTATCTATTACCAAAACTGAGTTTCCATCTCCTTTGCTGCTTAGGTCATAATTTTTGTGGGCTACAGGTTTATAGTTTTTTGTCAAGTGTAAGTGTGGATGGATATTAAGTTTACCCACGGTTTTCCGGTGTATGATAGTCAGCTCAATCAACGATGAAGACGAAGAACATTGGAGGTCACGTGTCAATGGCATTCTCTACGACCAAGGTCCATCAGATGATCACCGCTACAGCTCAACCCTGCCGCCATAGCCGCTGAATCCTCTCAACACCATCTTAACCTCTTGGCCTCAGCCTCTTCAGTCGCCACAACAACCGCCGTGACCGCGAGTAATATTAATACTGCATCAGTTGACTTTTCTTCGGTTTACACTGCAGCAGCGGCTCCGATCAACTCTTTTATCAACCCCGGTACATCCTTCTTTACATCTCCTAAGTCTTAAGATTGGAATGTTATATCTTTAAAATGTTTGTTATTACCCTTATAATTATCAGAGGACTACAAAGCAGTTCGCAGCTGAGGAGAGCTCAAGAGAGAGAGTGCATAATCCCTAAACGGTATCACTTTTGAAATCCCAGTCTACTTTTCTGATTTTTGGTTTTCTTGAACATTGCGAGCTACTAAAAGAAAGTATTCATCGATGTGGGTACTGGAAAAGGAAGTATTGTAACAGGATGGTTTCTTAACAATTACGCAACAAGGAATCTGAAGTTTGAGATGTACAAGATTGAAACGGTAACAATGAGATGAGCCTCGAACCTAAAAATATGGGGATGAAGGAGTGGCTGAAAGAGAATGTAAAAGAGGAGGAATATGTGGTGATGAAGACAGAGGTTGAGGTGTTGGAGGAGATGGTGAGGAGCAAGACGATAAAATGGTGGATAAGCTTTCCTTGGAATGCAAGCCAATGGGTACTAGGGTTAAGGGGAAGGAACATGGAGACAGACGTAAAAGAGGATATCTATCAAACCATGCGTTTTTTTTCTTTACATTATCTGCTTTTTTTTTCTTCCGTTTTGTTGTCAGAATTGTTTTAATCATGTTATGATAATTCTGTATTGTTGTGATTTTTAGTATTTTGTGGAGTTGTAAGTTTGGGGATCTAATGAGCTTTAATTAATTATGTTAAGTAATTCCTCGCCGAAGATTGTTTTATTTTTTCATAGAAAAAATAAATTCCATAAATCTTTGTTACAAGAAAGAAAAAATTTTGAAGTCTGAGCATAAATTCAGAAGACTATATATAAGAATCAACAATACAATTGAAATTGCATAAAACCCAAATGGAAATTAAAAGAGATGTGTACCTTAATATCCATTCCAGCTCCAAAATAATAGTTTAAGCAACCACTTTCACTATTTATATCATCTTCGAAGTTAGGATACATATGACAACCTAACATTTTAACAACCAATTGTTATAAACAGGCAGGCGTTCAATGAAATATGAATCTTCGAACCCATAATAAAGCTATATATATATATATATATATATCATAATGAACTAACAACGTATAAACATCACGTTACACATAAATACAAACACAAAATGAAAATCCACCAATAAACATAGCAAAAAATCCAGATAAACATCACACACAGTCAGAAATAACTAAGAGTAAACTTACAAAAGCATATCAAATATATTCACATTTTAAAAAAATTGGACAAAATCAACACATGTTTAAGATACAAATTTCTCATAATTTAAATAAAACCATATCAAATATTTTTTTTTTAAAAAAGTAGTCATAAGTGAATTACATAGCATATAGGAAACAAGCTTCTTAAAAAAAAAGTAAAAGCGGAAGTGGTCGTAATTTTACAACTTACAAAATAAACAACAAATAAATATTAGCAATGTATTTAATTGTAACTTTATGTTCTGAATTGCATATATAATTATAAACTTTGTATTATAATTTTAATTTGAAGTATTTAGACCAAAATAGTTGTATGTATAATATTCGCTCATTGGAAAATAAATTCATTGAAAAAAACGTATAACCACGAAATTAGAATCCATTCATTTTTAATATTAAAATAAACACAATCTATAATAAAAATAATAAAAATAATAAAATATACAAATTAAGATCAAACATCATTATACATAGTACAAATCAGATTACAAACATATAAATTAACTCTTACGAGTCCAAAAAAAAAGATTCACTATAAGGTCACTAAGTTTTAGCAGAATTTAGACCACATGTTGATCATCTACGACGCACAACCAATTTATATACTTCTATTTCAGATCCTAGAATAACACAATTGCAATGAAAAATATAGTAATAGTAATACAAACATATCTATACATACAACTATTTTGGTCTAAATACTTATTATATAATGTCTTCTAATAAAGCGAATAGCTGATTCGCTTTTTATTGCCACCATAAGATAATCCACTAAAGTATATAAAATTAAACAAAAATATGTGAATTTATTTACAAGTTTGTTTTTTTTTCTACTAACAAAAACGAAATGAAATAAAAAGGAAAAATCTCATGGTTTTTTTATGGTCATCCAACTCCAGAAAATCACAAGGAATGATGTAATGACACATCCAATTCTTAATATATAATTAAAACATAGATTATTTAACAAAAGAAAATCATCTAAAACCTTTTAACAAGAAAAAAGAAAATCATATTTCAAAAAATCATAACTAATTTTCAGATAACATGGTTTATTTAGTCTTCAAATATAATAACATGTCAAAATTTAACTATATATATTTTTAAATAAAAAAAATTATATTAAAAATTTATTCTTATTATTTAAATTATTTGTTAATTTTCATCCCGCCCGTAGGGCGGGCCGATCCTAGTTTATTATATATTTAGATGGACCAACCTATTTCTCTAAAGATTCTAAGAATCATTTTAGTGATGACATGTGGTTACAAAAAAATGTTGTAATGCTTCTCAAATAAAACTAGATTTTGACCCGCACCCTCGTGCGGGTGTATTTTTTTAAAAAAATTGATGCTATTTGATTTTTATGTCACTATTTAGGGTTGGGTAAAAAATTCGAATTCGAAGAATCGAACTGATCACAATCCGAATAAGTAGTACTAAATCCGAACCGAAATTGATTAAATATCTGAATTATTCAAAATTTTGGTATTTGAAGAACTGAAACCTAATCCGATCCGAACCGAAGTATTTTGGGTATCCAAAATAGATTTATATACTTATATATAATAATTATTTTTAGATTTAATATATATAAAAACATCCAGAATATATATGATACTTTTAAGTTCGCATAAATGCTTGAAAATATATACAAATAATCAAACGTAAATATCTTATATAGTTAAAAAATACTCAAAACTCCAAAATACTTAAATAATTATTAATTCTCTATCCAGATATTTAAACCAAACCTATTTAAATTGGTTATCCAAATCTGAACCAAATCCTCAAAGATCTCAACTGAACACGAAATCCCAAAAGACCCGAAAACGAACCCGAACGCCCACCCCTAATCACTATTATATATATATATATATATATATATATCTTATATGTGTTATCATAGGTTACAAAATATGTGTTATCATATAATTAATCGTATTTTATATGTACCATTAAATAAGTTTTCTTATAATTAATAATATTTTATACGTACAATCATATAAATAATCACATATATTATATTTTAAAATTTAATGTGAAATATAAAAACCATAATTTAAGTTGGTATTTGAAATTAGGCTTTGTATTGTATTTTTCTTATATATATTGAAAACATTTTTATAGTAATTATTGGAAAATATGTTAGTAAAATTCAAATTTTGAATATATGTATATTTTTAAATAAATTTTTGATATAAATCAATTTTAAATTATTATTTTGATTTGAATATATATATCAAACAACATAGACCCATTACTTTTTAATATAATTTAATGGATTTCCAATTTTTTTAATAGCATAAACCCATTATTTTATTTCCTAACTTACTGCTATACATGTTTTCAAACAGTACTATTTTTTTAATTATTATCCATATTGCCAAACAATCTCAATGCGTACTTCAACTTTAATAATATAGATATAGGGGATTATTTTTTTTTTTTTTTTTAAGTTGAACAAAAAAAAAGAGAAAAAAATGTCGGTTTCTATTACTTGCGATCGGAATAACAAGTAAAGACACTGATTCATTTGTTAATAGATGGAATATTCTCAGACAATTAAGTACAAAACTCAACTTGATCAAACTACCTTCAATCTTCTCCTATGGATCTCTACAAATCAGTTCTCCCCGAATACGATCACCACCACCACCAACAACAACCCGATCCACCAGAATCCACTCAATCTCCTGTCGACGATGCGGCTTCTTCTTCATGGAGCTTCGGCAATCTGATCAAAACCCTAGCAACCAAATCCGAATCCGTAATCGGATCCTACCGTCGCGAATTCGAGGAATTCGGATCCGAATTGAAGAAAGAAAGCTCCGCGATCCGACAAGTAGCTTCTCGTGCCGTCAAGGACTTACCTGCTTCCCTCGACGTCGGCGCCTCCGTCGCTCAAGAGTCCCTCGAATCGGTCGGTCAAGCGATCGACGACATCGGCGGCGCCGTGTGGAAATCAACGGCTAAGATCATATCCCGTGGTAAGGACTCTCTCTTATCTTCTTCGACTCATCCTGGTGATCGTGGATACCATCAGGGCTCATCTGTGAAACCCTATAGTCGATTCGAGATGCAGTTGCTTGCGATTCAATCTGATAAAGCCACCTATCTTAGAGAACCTGATGATTTAGGGGAATTTGAGAAATGGAGTTTGGGGTTTAAGCTAGAGGAGAAAGGAGACGTGATTGCTGATTTAATCAATGGAAACAGAGCCGTGAAAGAGATGTACGTGAAGCTTGTGCCTGTGGAAGTTGATGCTGAGACTTTCTGGAGGAGGTATTACTGTAAAGTGCATAAGCTTGAGGAAGTTGAGGAGGCTAGGGTTAAGCTTGTGAAAAGAGCTACATCTGGAGAAGAAGAGGAGGATTTGAGCTGGGATCTTGATGACGAGGGAGATGAAACTGAAGCTGAGAAAGAGAGGAAAGTCTGTGAGGAGGGGAAGGTGGAGAGTAGAGAAGTGTCGTCTAAGGATAGCGATATCTCGGTGATTTCGACGCAGCCATCTTTACGTGAGGCCGAAGATCTTGGGTGGGATCAGATGGAAGATGATATTAGAAGCAATGAGGAGAAATCTGATTGGCGAAGACGGGTCAGTGTAGCAGAGGAAGAAGAGGATTTAACTTGGGATGTTGCAGATGATGATCACTCTGTTAAACAATAAGTTCTAGAAAAAGCAAGATTTGCAATCAAAAGTGTGATCACTGGTCTAGTGATATTAATGTTGAAGACTGTGAGTCTGCTCAAACACGTATCTTTTGTCTTGGGCAATGGCAGGTAAATAAAGCATATACGATTCTTTATAAACGTGCATATTCCACAAACAAGTTGTATAATATTCATATTTGTAAAAAAAAAAATAAGAGAACAGTTTGTTCTAGGAACAAATTAGTTTCAAGTGAAACTCTTTTAAAGATATTACTACATTATACGTATATACCACCTTATTTGTTTGGGCTTGCTGAGTATTGAGCTCTTGCATCTTTCTGTCTATGTATTATAATTAAGTAATGTGGACAGCTAAGTCTTAGGTGTGTAGCGACTGCGAATATAGAGGTACAAAGCCGTGGCTGCAGCCACCATATACGGGAAGATTGTCCATATTCCCTGCAGAAAAGATGGAACCAAAACTTGTCTCAAAGGCTTAAAGCTGTTCGTTCACCTCTGTTGTCTCTCTATATACTTACCACTACAGTTGCTACTGTTGCGACAGCAAACATAGGACGTTCTCGAAGAAGAAACCCAATTACAAGCTGAAATATTTGGCCATTATAGTTAGTCTTATGGTCCACATTTTAACGAAGACTGAAATCGAATATAATGAAAAGAAGCTAAACCTGAATTGGAAGAGTTATCAAGCCACCGCAGCAAACTCCGGCAAAGAAACATTCTGGAGATATTCCCTGTAATGGATCATGTTAATAGATTCGATTAACCAAAATTGCTACACATTTACATGGAATCAGAATTAGTGCAGGGACAGACTTACTAGTGCTCCGGCAAAGAATGCTGTAGGATTCCTCACTCCCAGCGAAAATCTTTCCACTGCATTCAAATTCATAAAACCAAAGAGATAAGTAATACATCAGATTCAAGAAAATATATCCACTGCACTCAGTTCAGTTTGTAACTTACCAAAACCTGAGAGGTTTCCATATTTTTGGACGGCCTGGGTAATGCCCATCGCTTTCTCTTTACCTATACCCAGCTTTATATCGATGTGTTGAAAAAATAATCAGCCTTTTGGGATACAAATTTTACCGGAGAATAACAAGAGTGGATTTCACCTAAGGGAAGTAACCTTTGAACAAACATCATCTGATGCTCCACTTTGTCTGAAGAGCTTCCCTAGGTAAAACGGTATCATATCGCTTATACAAACTCCCCTTTTCAAGTTGCCACCAAAAACATCAAAGAAGAACCATTGAAGCTATTATGTTGTTTTAACAAAGAGATATTGCATCTTTACCAGTAAACCCAAGATACAGTAGACATTATATAAGGAGCATTCCGAGAGAAAGACTCAGCAAAAGATTGCCACGTCCCATCCAGAGTTAACATTCTAGCCAATGTTATCCCAACCTACACTCAACATTTCATCAAAAATGAAAAATCTGATTAGCATAATCCAACATTAAAACATTAATGCACCACAGACCCAAATATTTAGCGCCTCTTCGCTGATAAAAAGCCCGAATCCAGCCGCCATTAGCAAGCAAAAGTAAACCCATCTGTAGAAAGAAATACACACTGAAAGAGCTAAAGGGGTACAATCTAGTTCAGGTAGTTTTGTAGCTAACTGTTACATTCATTACCCGGGTGCGTTTGCGGGAATTACGAATCTGTTTCCAAATGCATTGAACGTAAAACCAATTGAAGATGATGAAGCTTTGGATAGACTCTTAACGTCAAAAGGTGTACCACCACTAGCAGAGCCTTTCAAGGTTACACATATTACTGTAATTGTCAGAGCCAATCCTAACCCAATACCTAACTTTGCTATGAGTGAGACTCTCTTCTTTTCAGAAACTCTTGTGCTTTCGCTCTTAAGCATTTCATCTTCAGACTCATTCTTTCCAATGTTTTCTTTCTGAAAGCTTCTTACTCTAATCCTGAAACAGTAAGAACATGAAATTAATATACTTTTTGTTTTCGCTAATTCCAGGAAAATTCAATCAAAAATGAGTGCCAAAATTCTAATTCCTTTCTATAGAACCTGTAAGAAGAAGGCTTGAAGAGACGCGTGAAGGATAAGCTTTCTGCAGTACCATACAAAACTCTGCTCCTCAAGACAGCAATAAGGTTTGGTTTCTGAAGGTTTAAAGAAAGCACATTAATCGGAACCGCCATGGAAGACAACATTCTTACAGACAGATGACGGTAACTATTTTGGTTCTAGAGAAGAAGAAGAGGAAACAATGTGTGAGTTTTGATTCCAAAGGGCCTTGTCTGAATTGTGATGGCGACTCTGAAGGTACGCATATTCTCTTCGTGATCCAAAAAGCTTTGAACATTCTGTACCAGAATAATATTAGAAGACATAAAGTATTTAGAAAAATAAGCTAAAGATATAATATTGAAAATAGATTTGTAAGTCTTCAAAGCTGTAATTAACGCTATTATAAACCTTAAACTAGATCTTGATCCGCGCAACAGCGCGGATATTTATTTTCACTACGTAAACATTTTTTTGCAACATTCGTGATATATATATATATATATATATTATTAAAATATTTAACGTATTACTAACGTATTAAAATATTAAATTTTTAAGAATATAATAATAACTCATATATCAAAATATGGTAAAAATTCATATATCATTGTTAAAATAAATATATCCAGATATGATTTATTCTATTTTTTATAATTATATAATTTTTATTACTAATTTTCTTAAAAAGTTCTATATTTTTTTAAACAAAATTTAATCGTAATATCATTAGTTTCTTTTATAATATCTAACTTTTTATAAATACTTTTTAGTTTTATTTTTGATAATTATACAATTTTATATCATTTTATTAGTTTTATAAAGGTTGATTTAATATATTTAACCAAAATAAATAGATAAAATTTTATCGAAGATTATAATTTTTTAATATATAACTATATATATTCTTAAATATATTTTAAAATAAGCAAAATTATTTTAAATTTTGATAATAATGTTTAATTAAATAAAATTTCTATTAAAATATTGGTAAAATAATAAAATGTACAACATTAATAAATTTTATTTTTAAATTTATTTAAATTTAAAAAATATAAGAAACATCTAGTTAAAATATTAGACAATAGACAAATATTGAGAATCATTTTGAAGAAATAACTAATCAGAATTGTTCAATGCACCCCAAGTCAAAATATAGAGGCTAGTTACTCAATAAGTAGGACTTAATTCAAGAAGCTTAATATTGTATTGTAGGTGTTGGGTTGGATGGGATATTATTTGGCGGTCGGATGAGAGGGTATATATGTTGGGTCTTCTGAGCTATGAAATGACCAAGTACACAGCAAAACCAAACTTATAACTATAAACAAATCAAGGATTTATTCCACTTATCATAGGTTAGACCGTTAGAGTTCGAACTACAACGGCCGTATCAAGACTCAACAGCACGACGAAGTTTCCTCACTTCCTTATTATTGAAAAGAAGTAAAAACATATAGAAAACAATGAAATATTTCACCATGTCTTCTTGATTTTCCAGTCAAACGAAATAGAAGCAAAGCAAACTCACTCGTAATTTTGTGAGGAAGACCGATCAATACTATTTTGTCCTAGCAAAGATTATACTACAGAGAAAGTAAAAAAGCAATGCGACCTGGTCACTTCAAGAAGTTATATCTACAAATTTTAGTAAAAAAAAAAAGAAGTTAAATCTGCAAAAGCATGAAGCAGAAATGTTTTAAAAAGGAAAGTACAGCCTTTTGTGCAGTTATCAATCTGATGTGTTGTTTCAGTGGTTCTGCCGAATCTAATGCACGTAAGGAAAATGTCGCACAGCTCTCTTTGATGTTATCTGTGGTTTCCCCAACCTGAGAAACTGAATTATTGTGGTCATGTGGGTCAGCACACTGAATCGCTGAGAACCCTGGCTTTTTAGTATCTAAAGTTTTAAGATCGAATGAATTGTTTTTCAATCCTCATTACCAAGAAATAGAACACAAAAATACATTCTGGTACAATCCCATAATGTAAAAAACTGAGACTAACAATATTCACAAGAGAAAGTTCTTTAAAGATCTCTAGTGAAACTACAGTGGTCAAGAACATTGAGAAGAGATAGTGCAATGGATGAATAAAAGTACCGTAGTCCCGGCAAGTTTATCCAAAACGACATAAGAAGAGTCAGTCACAGCAATAATCCGCGACTTCCAGTCAATTTCATATCTTCCAGTCAATTTCATATCACCTGATACAATCCATCATGTGTGAAGTGAATATTATCACCAAAGCTTTCCAATTTCTAAACAGTTTTCTAACAGTGTACCTTGGGGAACGTTTTGGGTGAACGTGCACACGCAAGTAAGTTCCAGCTTCAACATATTGATTAGCATGAGAGATACAAAACGTTTTCTGAGCTTCGCTAACAATTTTTCTTTTGATAGAAGATCTCTTACGCAGTACTGAAGGAGAGGTTACTTCTTTAAAGAGTTTAACTTGCTAAGGAGTCGCAGTGGGTGGAGGTTTAGGGCATACAAGAGCGTAAAGCACAGCTCCAAATCGATATATATTGGTGATTCATCAGTTAAAATGTTTTCATAAACGGAGCCGGCTGTATAGGAAAAAGTTGTTATAATAGTCGATTATTATTATGTGATTAATTAATTATAGCAAAATGTTACTAAGAAATAAATGAAACATAACTTCTTTCTAGTGATGGTTCATTTTAAAAAAAATCACACATGAATCAAGGTTGTGACTTCTCTTTTAATATATAAGAAGTTGTGGAAACCCTAAAATCATCATTAATCCCAGTCTCTTAATTGGAATTCTTAGTTTTGATTAAGAGACAGTTTTTAATACTTTTTAGATTTTAGAAGGAAAACTAAAAACTGTCTCTTAAATAAGAGATATAAGACCCGTCTCTTAGCCGAAAAGTATAAAAAAAAATAAAAAAACAAAAAAATGTCAAATCATGAGTAAGAACTCTGCCTAAGATATCAGAGTTAATCATGCCCTTAATCCAGTGGTTTGAATAAGGGTTCATTAATGCTTCTACACCAAAATGCCTGGATTTCGAATCCCAGCAAAGACAAATTATACAGATTTATGGAGAAAAGAATACAGGAGATCGGCATGGCGCAAGTAGTACCGTCAATCATGGATCTCATAAGACGGCTCAAGATGATACAGTCAAGCGTGAATCTTCATAAGACGGGTAGAAGTACCGGCGGTAGAATCGTCTTGTAATATTTATTATAGTTTGTAATATCATAATTAACCATCGACAAAAAAAAACTCTAAAAGTTCTATAGTTCCATACAAAACTCTAAATTACAAGCAAACATAACAAACTACGAAAGTGTTTTTTTTTTATAATACTGATTGATTATATTGATTATAAACTTATACAATGAATATATAAAGGATTGGATCAAAGCTGGCAATTTATGACAAACTTCCAGAATCCAAAACCAAAGAAATATACAAAGACTAAACCAGCCAATCATAAAGAATATACACAAATATACAAAGATTAGATCAGTCATGTCAGTGTTTTGGAACAAATTGTAAGAATCTGATCACAATGTTAAAGGAGTCTCAAGGTTGGCCAAGTCTTACAACATAATTAGAGGCTATAAAGACGATGCGTATATGTTTTCCAAACTTCAGGATATCTCATATCCCAAGGGCACATAATGGAATTTCAGATTTTTTAGTTAGGATTGCGAGATCTTTTCATAGAGAGCTTTGCTACATTTTTTGTTCTATTCCAGTCTAGTTAACCATATCACCTCAAGTTTGAGTAATAGAATACCGTTCGTTGAAAAAAAAAATATTTATTGAAATTATGTTGCTAACTGAGAATACATTTAAGTAAAAATGTTATAATTTGATTGGTTCTAAGAGCTTACATGACAAAGGTGACATGTATTGTTGGCTCAAATTTTATTCAATTCCATTTAAAATTATGCTTTCAAATTTGCTGACATGGCTAATATGAGATTAACTTGACTAGATCATTTTTAACGGGAAATCGGCCAATTCATACATCAACAGAAGGTTGCAGCCCCGATCAGTACATAAACACGTATCATATGCTAAAACATACATCAACACATAGTATATTCAAATTTCATACGTGAACAAAGATATTTAGGTTTTTTTCATACATTGATTGTCTCTCTGTTAGTCAAATAGTAACGGATGCTGATGTGGCTTTAACGAGATGCTTACGTGGCTTTTACATTTTAACTAGGATAAGACCCGCGCCTTGCGCGGGATTAAGTTATTATTTTTATTATATTTTGGAGAATGAAACAATAGTTTGGCTTCATTTGGATTACGGGTGTTCAATCTGGATATCGGGTTGGTTTCAGTTCGGTTCAGTTTTTTTCAGTATTTGGTTAGTAAAATATAACTACTATTCTAAATCCATATTTACTTTGACTTTAGTCTTTCACATACTTTTGAAAGATTTCAACTGGACGACTAAATTGATCACCCAATCTTGTTGCTTTAAATCATTAGTGTTTATATATATTATTTAGTTTGAATATTTATTAAATAAAAATTCATATGCGTTATATTTTATGATCATTTGTAACTTATTATAACAAAAAAATAATCTATTGATCACAAAATTTTCAGAGTGGGAATATTCAAATTTCTAATAATATATAGATGTTTTGAAAAATTCAAATATAACATATAAGAAAAAATATAAATGTTTTTATTATATATTTAATGTGATTTTTTAATATCTTTCAATAATATAAAATTAAAAAAAAGAACTAAGATACCAAAATTGTTATCAAATATTTATTATTCATAATAATTAATTTTCATATATGTTAATCATATTAAGTAATTTCGTAGCTTCTAATTAAGGAAAGTGCAAAAAAAAAATTGGTAGATTATTTATCAATTCGATAGTTAGTTTAATAAAAAATATAATGTAAGTCAAGATGGACCATCCTATTTTTCTAAGAATAGTATATTTTATATAGTCATTTATTAAATAAGAATTTATAATCATACAGTTCTATGATCATTCATATCATTTTATAACTGAATATTTAAATCATCGATAACAAAATTTTCAATGTGAAATCTTTAATAAGTTTATAATTTATAAATGTTTTTGAAAATTTATTGAAAGTTTTAATATTAAAATATTTATGTAATATTATGGTATATAGTATAATCTATATATATATATAAATATATATGTTTTATTATTAAATGATATTTTTTACTCATATGGTTTTAAAATAATGTGTATCTTCTTATAATATTAAATAAAAGTTCATATTAATACAATTTTATGATCATTTGTAACTTATTATGACAAAAAAATAATCTATTGATCACAAAATTTTCAGAGTGGGGATCTTCAAATTTCTAATAATTTATAGACGTTTTGAAAAATTCAAAATATAACATATAAGAAAAATTATAAATGTTTTTATTATATATTTAATGTGATTTTTAAATATATTTTAATAATATAAAATTTAAAAAAAAGAACTAAGATACAAAAATTGTTATCAAATATTTATTATTCATTATAATTAATTTTCACATATACGTTAATCATATTAGGTAATTTCGTAGCTTTTATTTAAGGAAAGTGCAAAATATTTTTTGGTACGTTATTTATCAATTCGATAGTTAGTTTAATAAAAAGTGTAATATAAGTTAAGATGGACCAACCTATTTTTCTAGGAATAGTATATTTTGTATAGTTATTTATTAAATAAGAATTTATAATCATACGGTTCTATGATCGTTCATATCGTTTTATAACAAAATATTTAAATCATCGATAACAAAATTTTCAATCTGAAATCTTTAATAAGTTTATAATTTATAAATGTTCTTGAAAAATTCATTGCAAGTTTTAATATTAAAATATTTATGTAATCTTGTGGTATATAGTGTTTAATATATATATATATATATATATATTTATTTATTTTATTATTAAATGATATTTTTTACTCATATGGTTTTAAAATCATGTGTATCTTCTTATAATAAAAATGTTAAACCATTGATCATTAATTTTTAACATAATAATTTTAATAGTTTTAGTCATTTATTGTCGTTTTTAAAAATTCAAAATATAACATATACGAAAAAATCTAAATTTTATTTTTATAGCTAATTTGATTGTTTAATTTATTTTAATAATATAAAATTAAACAAAAAATGATGGAGGAGATACACATTGTTATCAAATCTTTATTATTAAACTCATTAATTGTCATATATATATTAGTCATTTATGGTAATTCCGTAGGTTTTATTTAAGGAAAGAAAATATCATATCATATCATTATATCATATAGTTTTACCAACTTATGTATCTAACAACATATAAAAATCGAATGTGGACCTACTTATTTTTCAATTGAATGTAATTGACTACCTAATTGAGTGTCACCTATGCATTGGGGCCTCTTTTAATTAATACAAAATTGAGGTTACATCTTTTCAAATGTTCCTCAATTAATATATAAGGGATTAATTAATAAAACATAATACAAATTAAATGTCGTTGGGTGGAGCGGAACCTGAGTTCGAATGATATTGAATCAAATGCTGAACCATTGTGCCAAACCAGATTATTGGTTATGTTATCTATTGTGTCTTATTTATATCTTATATTTTCTGTTCATATATTTTTAATTATCTAAAATTAGTTCTACAAATATATAAATTCTAAGTAATTCTGTTTAATTACCTTAATCATTTTTATTGTCTTATTATAAAAAATATAAAAGTTTCAAAACAAAAAAAAAATAAAATCAAAAAGCATTTTCGAAATTTAAAAAGAAATATGAAAAATACATTTTTTGAAAATTTGAAAAAAATTATTATAAAAGGTTTGACTTTGAAAACATATATTCAAAAATACATTTTAGTTTTAATTTATATTTATATTTAATTAAATAATTAAAAACATTATTGAAATATAAAAAATATTTAAATAAAAATATTTATATCAATATAAATAATTATTTAAATAAATAAAATTAAAATTAAAATTTTTTTAAAATATTTTTGAATTATATGTTTTCAAATTTAAATTTTTTATAATTATTTTTTAGCAATTGTTTTTCAATTGTTTTTTCATATTTTCTTTTTAAATTTTGAAAATGATTTTTTGATTTTCAAAATTTTATTTTTATTTTGAAGTTTTTTAAAAAAAATTAGAACACAATAACAATAATTTAGGCAAATAAACACAATTTCTTAGAATTTATATATGTTTTGTGGAACTCTAGAATTAGAAATATATGAACAAAATATATTAGATATAAGTAAGACACAATAGATAACAAAATCATTAACCAGGTGTGGCACAGTGGTTAAGCAATTGGTTCAATATAGGCTGAACTCAAGTTTGATATCCCTTAATGACAGATTTAAATTATTGGTATTATGTTTTTATCTATTAAATAAAATGTAAAAGACACGTCAGCATCCGTTACCATTTATTTAATGGAGACACGGATAATGTATGGGTAAACCTAAATATCTTTTTCCATGTATGAAATTTGAATATATTTTGTGTTGATGTATGTTTTAGCACAAGGTCTCTGTTTATGTACTGATCGGGACTGCGACCTTCTGCTGATGTATGAGTTGGCCAATTTCCTCATTTTTAACTATAGAATATTAAATCTTGATTCGTGTTATCTTAATCAAAACTCGCTAGGCTAGTATGTTTTAGAATTCATTTATTTTGAAATCATATTATAAAGTTTGAAATCATATTATAAAGTTTGATTTATATTCTAAAAATGTATGTGTCAATCATTTTGTTTGATATCAAACTATAAAGTTTGATGTATATTGTAAATAGAAATGTGAAATAGGTTGATCCGTCTCATCCCATCCTGTACCGCAGCGGGCTCGTCTTGAGTGGGTCACGGCGGGTCAGGCCCGTACGGGCTGCGGTCCTCAAAATGGATGAACAAACCTGTACCACAAAACATATAGGCCTTTGCGGATCGGCCCGTGGGACATAGAATTACAAACAGACATATGGCTCCTGAACGCTTCAAGACATGATTCAAGACGCTTTATCAGTTTCACGACACATCAATAAGTGAGTTTAATCGAGGATTGAACTGGATAAGGCAATACACTTGTTAGTTGAAGATTTTAGTTGGATCAAAACACTAGTTTATTTACTTTTGTTAGACTCCAAACATTTTAAAAATAAACAATACATGGAGCTAGGGAACCAAATAAATCTAATCAGTTTGATTAAGCTAGGCTAATAGGTTTAAAGCAGTAAATAAAGATATGCACAATAGTAAACAGTAAACAAGTTGAACAAGACAATTGTTCATCTTGGCAAAAAGTTGTTTGATGGAAGGATAGTTACTAAACTTATGGTTTCATTCAGGTTATTAGAACTCTAAACTATAGATGCTAAGGATTGATTCTAGAACTCGATATCTAATGCAAAAGACAACCAGCTCTCGCTGTGAGTCTAATCTATTGACTAAGTTCAGTATTTCAGCTCTCGCATGTTAACACAGATCGAGCATCGATCGATTCTATGGTATGAGCATTGATCGATGTTACGGATTGAGTGCCGATCGCTGCTATGGTATAAGCGTCGATCGACACTGCCTTAGGTAAGCGTTATCGATCTGATCGATTATGTTCAACTAGATTCCTAGACCAACTCTCGTATTCACATAGGTATCTAATCCAGCAGAATTCGGGTTCTGTTAATTGATTGCACTTTCGTGCCTCTCAATTGTCTTATGATTCTAGGTTCAAGCAATTAGTCACACTCTCGTGGTTTTTCAACTACTCTAGATCCTAGTATTACAAGCTATTCTGATGTAGAGATCTTTAGATATCCTAACAGTCATATAATTCAAAAATTCATTCAAAACCCTAGAAATTCCTAAACCTAGCAGGTGGATCTACTCATGCATGATGTTTGTCACATAAATCATAGATGAATAACATAAAATATAAATAAAACCAAAACAATGGAGTTCCAAGAGGACTCTGAAGTAGTTCCTCTCTTCTCTCCTAACCTATTATCCATGTTCGAAAATTTGCTAGGCGTAACGCGTGCGGCTGGACCGGGTCTAGCGAGTTATTGAAAAAGCGGGAAAAAATCGGAGAGTAAGGGGGGGGGGAGTAGTTTTCCTTTGAAACAAGAATTTTAAATATTTTTATAGAGAATGGCTTTAATATATATACATACGATACATTACAAACGTTCTGTCATAGTCCCGTGGTAAATGTAGCTTCAATTAACCCCCGAAACTCGGGTTCAAACCACAACTTATGCAGGTTTTATGCTTTTTATTATTTTATTGTAAAAGGGCAAACTTGTAATTTTGTCTGTCCATCTTCTTCCGCGACCTATTTTTTTACAGAACTGAAGCGTTACGACCGTTTTTTCTGTTTTTGAACATAAATCATCATTTTTTTGTTCATTTTCTTCGATTCAACTCATAATATGATAGATCTATAGTGTATCTACCGATTCAGACTCGAAATTAACAGAATATACATGTTTCTTTTGTCTGAACCGCGTTTTTACCGATTATGGTTTAATCGCGGCGGCGGAGCTCTGCCGAGCGTATCTCCGTCGTGAAATCGGCCGCTCCGGCCGCGTTTTCGAACATGGCCTAAAACTATGAATAAAATAAAGCTTAGATAGCGTAGCCGTCAACAATGGCTTATAAATAACATAAATAGGGTTTTTGATAGTCCAAGGGTATTCTAGTAATTTGTAGTTGCTTCTGGGCTTCAGTCGGTCATAAAATATGCTCAGCCCATATTTTGACATCACTGTCGACCGACACCAATGTTGTTACATCGATCGACAGTCTTTCATCTCCTTGACAGCTTCCTCTTGCGAGGCAGACATACCACTCTTCAGTAAAACTTGCATAACGTCTGCTACAGGATGCTGATTGACCTCAAACCAGTGGCATTGGAAAGCTAACTCAAAACTCTATCATGTGTCAGAATATGAGCTCTATATAACGGTGAAAAGTATCCATCCATAGCTAGACATCTGACGCGTCTGTGCAGCTCTGCACTCAAAAGGCTCCAAAAGACACCAACATCGCAACATTCCTCCAAATAGTCCCTGAACCTGTAAATACTCTAAATAGACTCTATATAGTAGTAAATATATATTAAAACACTTATAGATCATGACTAAAAATGGGTAAAATCCATGGTCTATCTATATGGGATTTGCAGAGGATGAGAGCTTTGACAGGAGAGAAGGATCTGTTAGAGGTTCTAACGGGAGATGAGGGTGGATCGGGAGGTTCTGGAGGGCCAGGCTCCGTCAATTGACTGGAATCCATGGCGGAGGAGGAGAAGGCTAAGGGAGGAAGCCCCTGGCAGCTAGGATTCTAGAGAGAGTTTGAGTTTTTTTAGACAATTTTGGTTATATTAAATGTCCAGACTATGTTAAAGTCTTGAAATAAACAATTAGTTTATGTAGTTCATGCTCTTGAATATGACTTATTTTTTACATAAGAAAAACATTAAACATTAAATTAATTGGTTAATTGGTTTGAATTGTAGATAAAAATCAGAAGCTTCTTCAAAAAAGCTTATACATTGGCCAGTTTCAAATCGATCAGATCTTATGCTAATATAGGTGAATGAAGGAAACATTTAGCTCGTGATGCTTGTGCAGTTGAGTGTCTAAATACTTTTTACATAATGGAAAAAGTTGATGGAAATGTTCGTTTTTAACGAGAAAAATGCTGAAAGTGGTCTCTCCAAAAAGGAGAAAGTTGATCTCTCCACAAAAGAGGAAGTGATATGTCAATTTGGAAAATTTTGTTTGACCAACCTATTGGAAAAGTACCAATACACATGTCCAATGTGAAACATTGATAAAAATTGCTTACTAGTATGAGTACATGAACATGATAAAAGACTGAGTACAAATGGTAGTAATGAACACTTGGATGAAGAATTAAGTCAACTGCAACTTTTGATTGACTGAAATTTGGGCTAATATCTATAACACAATATATAGTCCAAACCCATATCTGCTTTTTCAAACAAAGGATGAGAAGATCGTCAACATCTAAAAAACGCAAGAGACGATAGCATGATTTTCGTTGGAAGACACAAGAAACCACTTCTAACAGTTTGAAGAAGCACACTGCAGCTGTGATAGAGCCGGTGCTGATGATTTATAGCAAAGAAAAATATAGAATAAAAGTCCGAGAACTGGTCTGCCAGCAATGGATATGATATAGAAGAATCAACATATCTGAGAGGTACGATAGTGTAAAGATCTTCATCGGCCTCACAAAGAGGGTATGACCCAAATATGAGCTGGCTTTAAGGCCATTGTTAACTTTTTCAAGATTTGGTAAAATGCATCTAAGAGATATGTCTTCAAATCGGAAACAGCTACGACCATAGAGAATGTGTTTCCATTGTTAAATTGAACAGCGAACCGTTTAAAGAGCACATATACGTCACGACGGTGGCTGGTGGTGTTCGAGAAGATCTTTGGAATTTTCCTGAAAATGTTTCAAATCCAATGACGCCGTCGTTCACCCGGTATCGTTATTTAAAAAAATAAAAAATGATGTCCATACCGATTTCATATCAATCTTGTTTGATTTTTGCCTGCAAACTTTTGTTTATTTTTAGTTAAAGAAAAATAAATTTAGTTTCATTTTATATATTTATTTACCTTTTAGTTGTTTGATTTTCCATTTGTTAATGGGCTTCTTTGTGGAATAACAAAAAAAAAAAATTAGATTTTTAGCAAGAAGAGAAGAGAAAGATAAAAAGATAAATGAACAAAGATGGTGAAATTTTAGTTAGATATTGAATTATGTTTTTTTTTTGTTATTGAGTCCAATTTTCCTTTTGTTAATTTTGTCTATAAATTATTTATCCTTACTGAATTAATTCTCTTATTTAATGTAATATGTTGCGTGACAAAAAATATATCAATTACCGTTTATATTAAAAAAAAAAAGAACAACAAATATTGTTTAGATTTTTACCG